>JABWTJ010000013.1:5787680-6320180 GCA_016801875.1 Solanum sitiens | reverse complement strand
TCATTAGTCTTTAGCTTTTGTATCTCTTTGTCCATACTGTCCACTTTATTACAAAGTGTAGTAATGGATTTGAGTATCTCTTCCATCATATCTTTTTCTTGTTCAGTTTGTGTACCTTTGTCTTGATAGGTAATCTGCAACCATATTTTTGTTAGTTTTAATTACCTCAATTGTAAATGTAAAATTTAATATATTTAATACCAATCTCCTTATTTCTTGTGTTGTGACTGAATCTTCTATCTTTCTAGTTATCCACCATTTTACTTGTGTATTATTTGTTCTTACAATAAATTTATTGTAAACAATATATGGTTCAAATGCTAATAAACATTTATATAATGCTAATAATTCTTTTCTATTTATTTTCCATTTTATTTGTGCTTCTGTATAAGATCCTGAATAATATCTACAATGATGTTCTATTTTTTTATTTTCATATTTATATTTTAAAACTCCTCCATAGCTATGATTGCTTGAATCTGTTTTCACAATATAAGTAAATATCTTATTTTCATCAGGAAAATAAAGTTTTGGTAGTTTTTTACATAAATTCTTAATATTTTTTATATATTCTCTATCTTTTTTATCAAAATGATATTCAACATCTTTCTTAAGTTTCCTATGAAGTGGTTTTAAATATTCTGCTAATTTTGGTATATATTCTCTTACTTGGTTTACTAATCCTAAAAAGGATTGTAATTTCTTTTTTGTATCTATATCTTCATCTAAATTGATTATTTTTTGTACTATATGTGTTTGCATTTTTATACCATTTTTATCTATTTGTATTCCTAGAAATTCTATCTGTGATTTCATAATTTCTGCTTTCTTTTTACTTAAACTTATACCTGATTGTTTAATTGTATGTATAAATTTTTCTAATAACTTAATATGCTCATCTTGTGTTCTACAGAATAATAATATATCATCTATATAAACTATGCAGTTTTCTAATTGATTAAAATAGTTATCCATAAAATGTTGATATCTACCTGGTGCATTTTTATATCCAAATGGTAAAACATTCTATTCATAGAAACCTTGTGGTACTGTGAATGCTGTTAATTGTTTAGATTCTTCTTCCAATTTTAAGTGATAAAATCCTGATTTGCAATCAAATTTACTAAAATAATTATATCCTTGTATCTGTCTTAATTTTAATATCTTATTTGGTATTGGATAATTATAAGTTTTAGTTTTAGCATTTAGATTACGATAATCTATAACCATTCTACTTTTACCTCTTTTTGCTCCTATTTTATATCCACATGGTGTAGTAAACCACCAATGAGTTTTTGTTATAATATGAGGATATAGTTTTTCTAAAAATGGCATTCCTAATAACATATCTTTTGTTGTAAATTCAAAATTATACATTTCTTCTATTATTAAGATTTTATCCCATATTTGTATTTTTATATTTTTTGCTTTATATGTAATAATACTACTTTCATTGTTGAATCCTGTTACTACCATAGGTGTTTTTACTTTTTCCCATTTACCTTCTTGTAAATAATTATATTTACATATATTTGTCTCTGCTCCTGTATCTATCATAGGTGTATAATATCTGTTGTGATAGCGTTCTACAATAATTTTTGCAAGTATATATATCTTCATTACTCATTTCGTTCTTTTTATAAGTATTTTCTTATTTTGACAGGTTATGATTAATTGTTCATCTTCTATTTTATATGGTTTAAATTGATCTAACCATTTTATTCCTAAAGTAATATTTTGATTTTCTTGGTAAATTTTAAATGGTATTAATAATAATATTCCTCCTATAATTATTTTTTTTCCTACTATTTCTTCATTTATAGTTACAATTTCACTAGGTAATCCAGGGCATACATGTCCTGTTTTTATAATTTCTGTCTCTAAAACTAATTCTCTAATTATGTAATTATCTTCTTGTCCTGTATTTATTAATATCCTATATCTTTTTTCATTAATTATTCCAGTTATAAAATAATGATTCGGTGTTTCTTCTTCTGTAATTAATATTTTAGGAATTTCATATTTTCTTTTGGACGTACTGGCTTTTGATGAAGTAGTTCTATTTAATATATTTGGTATGCTTGAAGTGCTTATTCTTTCTTTTACTATTTCTAAATCTTCTTCCATGTCAATTTCTTCATAACTATAATCATTATTATCTATTATTGTAATTACTTGGTCAAAAGGGTTTTCTATTTTTATTCTGTCAATTTTATTTTTTGCCATTACTTTATCTTTTGTTGTTAATATATATAGGTTTTTACATCTTGCTGTAAATATTTTACTTCCTGGTGCTAATTCTATTCCTGATAGTTTCCAATATAATACCAATGATTTATCTATGTTTCTATCTGTTAATGCTATTGAGTAATTTGCACTTATTATAAATTTAAATTTTTGGTATATTAAATTTCCTTTTACCGCACTGATTACACTTTTTTCTATAGGGTGTATTATTCTACCATCTGCATTCCATGAGAAGAGCCGTAAAGGCTCAAAGTTCCTCTTTTTCAGTCAACCTATTAAGTCGATGGACGGGTCCCAAGATTTAAAGAATTGAAGAAAGTCGGAGAAGATGAATTAGAAGACCCGTTTTATATTTTGCATTTCGTATTGTATCTATTTTAAGACATTAGCCCTTGTCGTCTTTTACTTTACTATATTTATTTAGTATTAATTATTTGCTTAGTCTAGGACAGGTACGAAAGGAAATGGGTCAAAAACCCAAAACAGGTGGGTCAAAAAATCGGTCAAGGCGGACAGAGAACCCGATTTTGGACCCAATTCTCTATCCCTCTCTCTCTCTCTATTTTTCTCTTTTACTTTATTTGTTTACTTGTTTGCATACTTGTCGTTAATTTTAAAGTTAGAAAATCCAAATCCCCGCGAATGCCGTAAATGTTTTTATCGACTCAAAATTAAAATAATTTTGCAAAATAAAAATGATCTAAAAAAATAAGTTAGTATTTCAACTATCTCCTTCTAAATATTTTATTCAAGTCAAGTTAAAAGCAAAGTTTTAGCCAAATTTGTTAGTTGCTGGAAAACCGTCTTAGACGGATGTTTTAGGTGCCTAACACCTTCCTAAAACGTTAATATGAATCCCCGAGCCCCCTTAATGTTTCAAAATGATTTTTTCTGTTTAAAGTCTTTTGAAAGCAAAAGTTTTCTTAATTTTCTCAAAATTAAGTGGCGACTCTAAAAAACCGAAAACTCTTATAAAAAGGTAAGGATTTCGATAAAACAGGAATGGCGACTCCGCTGGGGACTTGGAGGATTCTAACCTTAAAACTAACATTATTTGGCTATTTGTGATAAATTATTTACTTATTTAGTTTATCTTAGTTTTTGAATTGTTGCATTTTTCATGTCATCTTTCCGCCAAATGGCAAATAGTATGCATTAGGAAAACGGAAGTTACGTGGCTTTCCACGGCTTTTTTCAGAAATACACAAGAGTTTCATTTGGAAGTATCAAACGAATTGTTGGAATGCGGTCATCCAACGTCGTTTGGTAGCTTCACCCCGTTGTTTGTCCGACTCGGGTAACCGTCAACTTGAAAACTATTCTAGTGAGCCTAAGATAGAGCAAAACCAAATCCAAATCTAAGCATTGAACTAAGATGACCCAACACCCAAGGCGTGTTGGGCTCATTAGATAGACCACCTTGAGTCCAAAAGGGTCTACGGCCTGAACGGACGATCATATTTATTTGTTTAAATTTGAAGGATATATACATCATCTGAAAAAATCATTGTCCTCGGGATTGGAAGTATATTGTAGCTTATTCTAGTCAAAGAAAGAGCTCACAAGTTACTAGTCTAAGACGTGGGAACCCGGAGAGGAGAAGAAATGAAGAGGAAAGGACCTTCTGTGGAAGCATAGTTCAGAATTGTACCCCTGCGTGGGACTGATTATTTTGTATCCCGTTTTCCCCAATTATGTATCCCCATTTAAGTTTTATTCATAAATTTGTATAAATTTGGGTTTTGGGACAATGGGATATTTCAAATGACATATACATCCTTCAAATCGTTAGGCCTACCCTTGGCATAAAAGGGTCACATATTTGTTTAGAACGCGCAATAACTGTTTATGTGTTGTAATTGTTTGTATGATTATGTTGCTTCATTTGGAGATATTCTAGCCTACTCATTCTCGAAAAATATTTTCTAGAACTCCTTAAGCATAAATATCAAATCACTATCGAAAGTACGTCCAAATACTCTTCGAGTCTTTAGTCTCCTAATAAATTCGAACTTTATTTTTCAAAAAGTACTCTCTCATATCAAAAAAAAAAAAAGAAGAAGATTCAAGAATGGGTCGAACTACGTAGGACCTGAATTCTCTTTTATGAGATACGTAGGCAGCCTTCCAAGGTTCGGTCCCCATTTTGAGAAAATTTTATCTTTCCCAACTCTTATACAGAATGTAGAGTTACATTTCAATAAAAAATCAGAAGTACGACAATTTACTTTGTCCCGACTGAAGTCGACATTTCTGACTCATTAGTCCTAAAATAATATAGACAAATTTCTGTCTATTTAGTCATATTTCTATATACGTGGGCTAATTTATCTTCAAATGAAGCGACCCTTATGTGTTTACAATAATGTGTGTG
Organism: Solanum sitiens; assembly: GCA_016801875.1. Taxonomy (NCBI): domain Eukaryota; kingdom Viridiplantae; phylum Streptophyta; class Magnoliopsida; order Solanales; family Solanaceae; genus Solanum; species Solanum sitiens. The sequence goes on along the minus strand of JABWTJ010000013.1, from coordinate 6,315,559 downwards.
ATATTTTGTGTTAATTATCATCGACACAGACTAACACATTTTGCCTTTGAGTTGTTTTTCTTTGTCAGGTATTTTGAACTGATCTGTGTTGATTAAGCTGGCAGATCATCCTTACTTCACCAGGTCAAAAGGTCCCGCAGATTCCTTCCCAAGGAAAAATTCTAACAAAGGAAAGACGATTATGGGAGATAATAGCGAGGAAGTAGGTCTTACTGATGTTGTGGTGGCTCAACCCACCATAGCGGACCAAAACGAGTTGATTCTGCAGTTGATGCAGCAAATTGCAGAAATGAGAATAGAAATGCAAAGGAGACAGGATCTACCTCCGCCGGGTTTTGCTGTTAATATTGCAGATGGAAGGCCTCCTATCTATTTCCCTTCCTCTAACATGGATCCAGCTCAAGGCGTGCCGCTCGCTCAGAATTCCCCCGCTATAGACCCAACTACCCAAAATCCGCAATATGCTTCAGCCTCTTATCAAACTCCACCACATCCTCAAAACCATCATTCTCAAAAGCCCTGTCACCCTCAAAATACCCAACCTCAATCCGCTCCACCACCGCAAAACCAAAATCAAAATCCAAATCAAAACGCTTTTAATCCCCAAACATCCCACCACCACTTAAATCAAAATACTAATCCTCAAACTTATCCACAAAATTACCAAGCTGCTCAAAACACCCAGAGTCCTTCCATAGCTCCACCCTTGCCTAAAAGAACCGCTTTCCAAATCCCTGTCCATGCTGAGCACGACGTGCACGGTTCTGAGTTGGACCACTACGAGGAACAGGAAAGAGAGTGGAGGGTGAAAGAGGAGACAAAGGTGGACATAAAAGAGGAGATCAAGAAAGCAATGAAAGAGCTTCAATGCGTCCCCGATGCTACCGGACTTAACTATGAAGATTTGTGCATTCACCCGAGCCTGGACCTTCCAGAAGGTTTCAAGATCCCGAAGTTTGATACCTTCGGAGGAGTGGGAAACCCTATGGCTCATTTAAGAGCCTATTGTGACCAGCTCGTGGGAGTTGGTAGGGATGAAGCTTTGTTGATGCGGCTTTTCAGTCGAAGCCTGTGCGAGAAGCTCTTGAGTGGTTCACCTCCCATGAAACCCGACAATGGCCCACCTGGAATGCTCTAGCAAAAGACTTCATCGAGCGATTTGCTTATAATGTAGAAATCGTTCCTGATCGTTACTCTTTGGAGAAAATGAAGCAGAAATCATCCGAAAGCTATAGAGAATTCGCTTACAGGTGGAGAAAAGAAGCGGCGAGGGTGAGGCCACCCATGTCTGAAAAAGAAATCGTCGAGGTGTTCGTACGGGTGCAAGAACCAGAGTATTATGACAGAATTATGTTGCTCGTTGGGGCAAGGTTTGCCGAGATAGTCAAGATTGGTGAGACTATCGAGGACGGTTTAAAATCAGGGAAGATAGCCCGTGTAGCCGCATCGGCCAGATCTTCAGGGTTGTTAAAAAAAAAAGAGAAGACGTGGCTGTTATTTCATATGAGGGCGAGAAAAACCCAAGAAGATCTTCGTATTCCCATTTCCAAGGTCGTTCTCGACCTTCTCAAAACTCTTACCAAGCTAGTCAGAAAAATAATTCTCCTCCAGTATACCAAAATCCTCCTCTAATCTACCAAAGTTCACCTCCAATTTACCAAAATCCATCTCCCACATACCAAAGTCATCCTTCACTTTACCAAGTTTTGTCTCCTCACTACCAAGGTATTGCTCCCAACTGTGCCAACGTCCAGTCGAGCTACCAAGCACTCCCTCCTGCATATCAAGTCCAAGCTCCACTATATCAAAATCCCCACCCAAATTGCCAAGCTCCATTGCCAAACTACCAAGCCAATTCGTATCCCAGAGATCAAGCTCCGCATCCAAATAATCGAGGTTATCAACAGATGCCTCCCCCACAAAGTAGTTATGATCCACCTCGACCTCGGTTTGAGAAGAAACCTGCAAGGAATTTCACCGCGCTCGCGGAAAGTAGAACAAAGCTATACGAGCGACTAGCTGCGGCCGGATATATCCATCCTGTGGGGCCTAAGCACGTGGATATCAATTCGAAATTCTATAGGCCAGATCAGAGATGTGCTTATCATTCCAACAACGTTGGGCATGATACTGAGGACTGTATCAACCTCAAGCACAAAATTCAGGATCTAATCGACCAAGAGGTGATCTCTCTACAACCAGCTGCACCTAATGTCAACACCAATCCTTTACCAAATCACGGAGGCGACAATGTGAATATGATAGAGACAGACGACGATTGGTGTGTGACAAAGGTGATAACTCCAATCGACCCTGACGACGTTGGGGAAGGAATCTGCGGCCTTTTCGAGGAGATAAATATTGTTGTTGAGGAAGAGGTCGAGCTAGCTGGTATCCGTGATGCTGAACCAGGAGAGATTCTGCAGAATGGGACCTCCACGCCGATCCTGATTCCCCGAACTCCTTGGTAGAATGGCATCGTTTAATGCATATTTAAATCGGTGGTAGTCCGGAAGAGGCCCGAGACCCACCATTTTGCATTTTCTTAATTGCATGCATTTTAAATTTCCCTCGTGATGTTTGAAAAAAGGCAACATGGCCCTTTGCCATAGCCAAAGTTTGCATCATTTTCCTTTTTGAATGAAAGCCTCTTTATTTAAAATTTGGTTTATTTACTTATTTGCTTGTCTAACTTTGTCTATTTATGGTTTCGATAATATAAGTTTTAAACCTACCAATGTCGTGTCATGTCATGAGCTGAACGAACAAAGTGAGGCAGGTGGTGACGAGGTTAATGAATACAAAGAGGAAAATGAGGCACCAAAATATGTTGCTGAAGAATTTCTGCAGTATGAAAATCAGCACAAGCCGAATTTAGAGGAAACTAAGACTGTAAATCTGGGAGATCAAGAGTACGTTAAAGAGGCCAAAATCATGAGTTCATTTGAATGAAACTCAGAAGAAGGATCTAATACACTTACTCACCGAAAACATTGATGTGTTCATCTGGGATGTCGGTGACATGCAAGGGTTGAGTACCGATGGCGTATCTCATAAATTACCGATTAATCCAGGGTTCGATCCGGTGAAGCAAAAGGTTCAGAAGTTCAAACCTGAGTTGAGTTTAAAGATTAAAGAAGAGATCACCAACCAAATTGAGTCTCGATTGGTGGAAGTGACACAATACCCGACTTGGTTGGCAAATGTCATTCCGGTCACCCCTTATCCCCTTTAAATATTCCTTTGAACTACGTTCGACCTGAATTCTCAAGAATGAGATACGTAGGCGGCCTATGTCGGCCTCGGTCGATTTCTTTGTAACTTTCTTATCTTTATTAACCTTTGAGGGGGAACTACGTTTGACCTGATTCCTGCCTCAACGGGATATGTAGGCGCCACAAGGGTTCGGTCATATCTCCCAAAAGATTTCTATTCCACTTATAATAGAAACTGGGACAGAATTTTTGAGAGGGACTCAAAAATTCTCGAGAATAAGATGTTTCCTCAACAAGTCAAGACTAAAGATATTTTGAGACTTGCAACTGGGACAGAATATTTGAGAGGGTCTCAAAAATTCTGCAATTTACTCAGCAATAGTCGAAGATAAGCCAAGACAATTAACTGGACAGAAATTTTGAAGATGGCCTCAAAATTTCAAACATGGATTTATCGACAAGTCCAGAGTGACTTTGAATACTCCCCAGCGAATAATCAGATATACTTCCGAGCATTAGACTTAAAGAAGTTCGCTAAGCCTGACGTGACATGACACTTGGCAGCGACTGTTTGTTCTCAAAAATACTATTTCTCAAAATTTATTTTCTGTTAAGTTTTCCCTTTGTGTTTCATTTGTTTTGGCATAAAATATTTTGTCTTATCTATCAAGAGTCGGGAGATCAGGAAATCAACCAGAGATAGCAGGACATGAAGCAGACAACTGAACAAATCGACACAGATCAGTTTGTTTTAAAAACTAACAATTTTTCTGTGGACGCAGGTTTATAGCTTTGCTCTGAAATCAGCAAATTCCTCCGATGGTGAATATGGAGAAGTCAAGGGAGGAGAAAAGCTCTCCAGAATTTAGCGATGTTTCCGTAGATGCAAGAATTATTTTATATTGCTTATACCGGAGACGTGGGAATATGAATGGTTTATTTCAGTCAATTTCCAACAACATAAAGTCTATAAGGAACGTCCGGCTAGATTCGAAGGTGAATCAAGCAAAAATCTCAAAATCTCAAAAAAAAAAAGAAAAAAAAAGAAAGGGAGTTTACGTTTTCCGTAAAGGACGTCATCTGCATCCTAATGTCAGATATGATATTATATACTACCCGGAGGGGTCATTTTATTTTATTGCCGATCGGGACGATACACTACCTGGAGGGTCATTTTACTGTATTGTCGACCTAGACGATATGATTATTCAGAGGGCACCCTGAAGATCACTATGTTGCTCGATTGAAGCATTGTCTTCACTTGGTACCAAATATGTCATCAAAAGCCAATATTTATACATCGCAAGAAGACTTCATACCTTGCTGAATTTATGCATCGCGAGAAGATTTCATGCCTCGCAGATATTTATACATCGCAAGAAGATTTCATACCTTGCGGAATTTCTGCATCGCGAGAAGATTTCATCCCTCGCAAAAAGTTTATACATCGCAAGAAGATTTCATACCTTGCGGAATTTATGCATTGCGGGAAGAAATTCATGCCCAGCAGAAGATCATGCATCGAGAGTCAATATTCATGCATAGCGGAAATTCATGCATCGCGAGTCAATATTCATGCATCGCGGAAGATTCATGTATCGCGAGTTAATATTTATGCATCACAAGTTAATTGCGAGAAGATATTCATGTCTCGCAGAAAATTATACATCATGAGAAGGTTTCATTCCTCACTGAAATTTATGCATCGCAAGAAGATTTCATACCTTGCGGAATCTATGCATTGCGGGAAGATATTCATGCCCCGCAGAAGATCATACATCAAGAACAAATATTCATACATCGCGAAAAATCATGCATCGCGAGTCAATATTCATGCATTGCGGAAGATCATGCATCGCGAGTTAATATTTATGCATCACAAGTTAATTGCGAGAAGATATTCATGCCTCGCAGAAAATTATACATCGTGAGAAGGTTTCATTCCTCACTGAAATTTATGCATCGCAAGAAGATTTCATACCTTGCAGAATCTATGCATTGCGGGAAGATATTCATGCCCCGCAGAAGATCATACATCAAGAACAAATATTCATGCATCGCGGAAAATCATGCATCGCGAGTCAATATTCATGCATTGCGGAAGATCATGCATCGCGAGTTAATATTTATGTATCACAAGTTAATCGTGAGAAGGTTTCATTCCTCACTAAAATTATACATCGCGAGAAAATTTCATACCTCATTGAAATTTATGCATCGCAAGAAGATTTCATACATTGCGGAATTTATGCATTGCGGGAAGATATTCATGCCCAGCAGAAGATCATGCATCGCGAGTCAATATTTATGCATCGCGGAAGATCATGCATCGCGAGTCAATATTCATGCATTGCGGAAGATCATGCATCGCGAGTTAATATTCATACATTGTGGAAAATCATGCATCGCGAGTTAATATTCATACATTGCGAAAAGATACCCATGCTCCGCAAGGAATCATGCACTGCCAGAAAGGGAATCGGGCATCTGAAGAAATCTTCACCCATCGGCATCATTTTATTTTCGATAAAAGTAAACATCAAGAAGAACATCAAAGAGGACATCAAGATAAATATCAGCACACTGCATCTATTTTTATTTATTTCAACATCAAATGAAGAATACATTGAAGATTGCATTACATACATAAGACATAAGCTCCATTTACTTTACGTCAAACCGATTGAGTTGACGTCAAATGTCAAGGAGAACAATTAAGTGTCGACATGGTAAAAGACACTGTCTCCCTTTTTAATTGAGTTTTTATGCTGACGAGTTTTATCTCAGTCTTTGTCGAGAGCATCCGAAAGGATGAATTCTCCAAAAACAAACCACAGGTGCGGACGACATCAAAAAGGATGCAGCACAACGTGGAACTTTTTCTTAGCAGCGAACTGGGACATAGTCAAAAGAGGAGTGTCAAACTCTTAGGACGCGAGCAGAGGAACGACTTCCACCACAATCAAACCACACCCCTATCAGAAGGCATGTGGGTTTTTCTTTAGGTTTTGTCGGTTTCGGTCTCGCATCCGGAAATTTTGATCTACCGAAAGCAAGTTTCCCAATCTGAGTGACAATGCACCGAGAGCTTTGGGAATTATGTCCATGTGAGTTCTTAATTATGGGTGTGAAGTGCACCACATTCATGGCTAAGAGGTTACAAGCCTCCTTTTCATACTCGTTTAATTTTGTCACTTGTCCAGAACCAAAGGTTATCTAGCATAATAGATTTCTTTTTCAACCGATTGAGTCGAACTACAAACAGCCTGATTCCTATGGTTTAAGGATATGTAGGCGGGCTCGATGTTGAAAACTCGGCTGTATTCTAACATTCCACTCGAATCTTATTCCCAAGCATCCCGATTCCCTCATAACTCGGTATCGAGATGACTTTTGATTTCTTTCAAAATCGTGCATTAAATCTAGCGTATCGAACTACAAGTGACCTGAATTCTCATATAGTCCGAGACATGTAGGAAACACATTTTCAGGGTTCGGCCATAATTCCTAAAGCCCATACCAGAATTCCTTTTCCCCAAGATGAAGATGTGATCGTTCAAAATTGGATTCGTCAATTTCATTTGCCTCGAATTTCTTTCATCAATCCAAGTCAAACGAGGGACAGCTGTTGACACCCAATTTTGAACTTCCACAATAGAAATTAATTCATGAGCTTCTTAAATTCTCAAACAACTTAAAATAATTAGTTTTGTGAATTTAGGAAAAACATAACGATTGCGTTATTTTGAATAATAATTTTTGCCATTTCTTAAAGTTTTTAGATAATATCTATATTTTACATAATTATGTATATAATTAGATATTTTATGATTATCCAAAAATCATCTCAAAATATTTTAAATTTAGTAAGTAGTCTTTTAAATTAGTTTTGTTTAAATCATAGTTATATCTATATCTATATCTATATATATATATATATATATATATATTTTATTATTTTTTTTTTGAATCACTAAGTTTACAATTAAATTAATTATTTTATTTTTTTGTTAAGATTAAGAAGCTTGCTAAATTAATTTATGTAAATTCATCCTATTAATCAATTACTTTGAACCATTCAAATAGAAATTTTGAAATTTTTGCATTTGTCCCACATTGCTTCCCACATCTTTTTTGGACCAAAAATTGATCCTATAATAAGCCTCTCTTCACTACACCAAAGAAAAGATATAGAGAGGAGACCAAAGAGTACCCAGAAATTTTTGGGAATTCTTGGTTCCATAGTTTAATATTTATAAAATATTTTTTGCGGCTGTTTGAGTTTGGAGAGGTGGTGGAATCGTCTCCGTCAAACTCGTAGTCTCGGTTCGCTGCCCAGAATCAGGTAATTTCTTATTATTTATTTATTTATTTATTTATTTATTTATTATTTATTTATTTATTTATTTATTTATTTATTTATTTATTTATTTATTTATTTATTTATTTATTTATTTATTATTTATTTATTTATTTATTTATTTATTATTTTTTTTATATATGCATATATGTATACATATATATAATTTGTCAATTACCCAATTTGCTAACTATTTGGATCTTGAGTTTAATTAGTATTAACATTTAGTTGCTATTACTGTCATACTTCTATGTGTGTATTAATCTGCCATAGCAAATTGGATTCGTTTCACATCATGGTCTAATATATTTATTTAGTTATTCATGCATCATTGTTATATTTAATTCTAAGATTATTACATATTTTGGATATTACTGCTTATCTATTATGTGTGCTTTTAGATAAAATTAACGACATCATTGGCTTCTCCTATTCAATCTATTTATGTATTTACTCATTTTGGCTTTAGGTGTTAAGTTGTAATCTGCTTGGGTACATTCATTATTTTAAAATCGTTTAATCTTCTTTAAGACATGATTTAGGGATATTATTTTCAAGTGCTAATTTTTATTTTTGCTCTTCATTGCATGTAAAATTCGTCCGAGTTTCAACGTGAACTCTCACTCTCTCCTTTGCATTCCATGAGAAGAGCCGTAAAGGCTCAAAGTTCCTCTTTTCCAGTCAACCTATTAAGTCGATGGACGGGTCCCAAGATTTAAAGAATTGAAGAAAGTCGGAGAAGATGAATTAGAAGACCCGTTTTATATTTTGTATTTCGTATTGTATCTATTTTAAGGCATTAGCCATTGTCGTCTTTTACTTTACTATATTTATTTAGTATTAATTATTTGCTTAGTCTAGGACAGGTACGAAAGGAAATGGGTCAAAAACCCAAAACAGGTGGGTCCAAAAATCGGTCAAGGCGGACAGAGAACCCGATTTTGGACCCAATTCTCTATCCCTCTCTCTCTCTCTATTTTTCTCTTTTACTTTATTTGCTTACTTGTTTGCATACTTGTCGTTAATTTTAAAGTTAGAAAATCCGAATCCCCGCGAATGCCGTAAATGTTTTTATCGACTCAAAATTAAAATAATTTTGCAAAATAAAAATGATCTAAAAAAATAAGTTAGTATTTCAACTCTCTCCTTCTAAATATTTTATTCAAGTCAAGTTAAAAGCAAAGTTTTAGCCAAATTTGTTAGTTGCTGGAAAACCGTCTTAGACGGATGTTTTAGGTGCCTAACACCTTCCTAAAATGTTAATATGAATCCCCGAGCCCCCTTAATGTTTCAAAATGATTTTTTCTGTTTAAAGTCTTTTGAAAGCAAAAGTTTTCTTAATTTTCTCAAAATTAAGTGGCGACTCTAAAAAACCGAAAACTCTTATAAAAAGGTAAGGATTTCGATAAAACAATAATATCTCTGCTGGTGCTGTGTAGAATTTTATGATAAATAAATCTCCTTTTGTAATTCTTTTATAGGTTAAAAATGCCTTATGTATTTCTGGTATTCCTTGTAACTCTTCTCCATCGTATGTATATACAGTACTAAGTAAGCCATAGTGGTAACATGTTTTAACTAGATTTGAATTGGTTTTTGGCTGGGCAATGAGTTTATTATATCCTTGTAATTTTTGGGTTATATAGTCTTGGTTTAGGTCTGTGGTTGTAACTGACCTTGGATTTTGGTTTAAGAATGTTTGGATTTTATATATATTTTGTATGTAAGTTTGGGACAAATGGTTGTATATCTTTTTATCTTGGTGTAGGCTTGCTGCATAGGTATTTACTTGGGGTGGTGTCATAACTGGTCTTTGTATTTTTGGAGTAAATGGGTTTGTAAACATAGTATTTAAATTGGTATTTTTGTATTGTGATTTTGTAGGTTGTCCAATTGTACCTGTACTTGTACCTGCAATGTTAGATAAATTGTTTTGGGTTTTTCGGAGTTTCCCAACGTCTCCTACTAGCTCTGGAATTTTATTGTCTTCCGATCGACATAGCTCCGCATTTTTATAGTCATGCTGCTGACTACTATCTTTAGCTTTAGACTTCAGATTAACTTCATTAGTCTTTAGCTTTTGTATCTCTTTGTCCATACTGTCCACTTTATTACAAAGTGTAGTAATGGATTTGAGTATCTCTTCCATCATATCTTTTTCTTGTTCAGTTTGTGTACCTTTGTCTTGATAGGTAATCTGCAACCATATTTTTGTTAGTTTTAATTACCTCAATTGTAAATGTAAAATTTAATATATTTAATACCAATCTCCTTATTTCTTGTGTTGTGACTGAATCTTCTATCTTTCTAGTTATCCACCATTTTACTTGTGTATTATTTGTTCTTACAATAAATTTTTTGTAAACAATATATGGTTCAAATGCTAATAAACATTTATATAATGCTAATAATTCTTTTCTATTTATTTTCCATTTTATTTGTGCTTCTGTATAAGATCCTGAATAATATCTACAATGATGTTCTATTTTTTTATTTTCATATTTATATTTTAAAACTCCTCCATAGCTATGATTGCTTGAATCTGTTTTCACAATATAAGTAAATATCTTATTTTCATCAGGAAAATAAAGTTTTGGTAGTTTTTTACATAAATTCTTAATATTTTTTATATATTCTCTATCTTTTTTATCAAAATGATATTCAACATCTTTCTTAAGTTTCCTATGAAGTGGTTTTAAATATTCTGCTAATTTTGGTATATATTCTCTTACTTGGTTTACTAATCCTAAAAAGGATTGTAATTTCTTTTTTGTATCTATATCTTCATCTAAATTGATTATTTTTTGTACTATATGTGTTTGCATTTTTATACCATTTTTATCTATTTGTATTCCTAGAAATTCTATCTGTGATTTCATAATTTCTGCTTTCTTTTTACTTAAACTTATACCTGATTGTTTAATTGTATGTATAAATTTTTCTAATAACTTAATATGCTCATCTTGTGTTCTACAGAATAATAATATATCATCTATATAAACTATGCAGTTTTCTAATTGATTAAAATAGTTATCCATAAAATGTTGATATCTACCTGGTGCATTTTTATATCCAAATGGTAAAACATTCTATTCATAGAAACCTTGTGGTACTGTGAATGTTGTTAATTGTTTAGATTCTTCTTCCAATTTTAAGTGATAAAATCCTGATTTGCAATCAAATTTACTAAAATAATTATATCCTTGTATCTGTCTTAATTTTAATATCTTATTTGGTATTGGATAATTATAAGTTTTAGTTTTAGCATTTAGTTGATGATAATCTATAACCATTCTACTTTTACCTCTTTTTGCTCCTATTTTATATCCACATGGTGTAGTAAACCACCAATGAGTTTTTGTTATAATATGAGGATATAGTTTTTCTAAAAATGGCATTCCTAATAACATATCTTTTGTTGTAAATTCAAAATTATACATTTCTTCTATTATTAAGATTTTATCCCATATTTGTATTTTTATATTTTTTGCTTTATATGTAATCATACTACTTTCATTGTTGAATCCTGTTACTACCATAGGTGTTTTTAATTTTTCCCATTTACCTTCTTGTAAACAATTATATTTACATATATTTGTCTCTGCTCCTATATCTATCATAGGTGTATAATATCTGTTGTGATAGCGTTCTACAATAATTTTTGCAAGTATATATATCTTCATTACTCATTTCGTTCTTTTTATAAGTATTTTCTTATTTTGACAGGTTATGATTAATTGTTCATCTTCTATTTTATATGGTTTAAATTGATCTAACCATTTTATTCCTAAAGTAATATTTTGATTTCCTTGGTAAATTTTAAATGGTATTAATAATAATATTCCTCCTATAATTATTTTTTTTCCTACTATTTCTTCATTTATAGTTACAATTTCACTAGGTAATCCAGGGCATACATGTCCTGTTTTTATAATTTCTGTCTCTAAAACTAATTCTCTAATTATGTAATTATCTTCTTGTCCTGTATTTATTAATATCCTATATCTTTTTTCATTAATTATTCCAGTTATAAAATAATGATTCGGTGTTTCTTCTTCTGTATTTAATATTTTAGGAATTTCATATTTTCTTTTGGACGTACTGGCTTTTGATGAAGTAGTTCTATTTAATATATTTGGTATGCTTGAAGTGCTTATTCTTTCTTTTACTATTTCTAAATCTTCTTCCATGTCAATTTCTTCATAACTATAATCATTATTATCTATTATTGTAATTACTTGGTCAAAAGGGTTTTCTATTTTTATTCTGTCAATTTTATTTTTTGCCATTACTTTATGTTTTGTTGTTAATATATATAGGTTTTTACATCTTGCTGTAAATATTTTACTTCCTGGTGCTAATTCTATTCCTGATAGTTTCCAATATAATACCAATGATTTATCTATGTTTCTATCTGTTAATGCTATTGAGTAATTTGCACTTATTATAAATTTAAATTTTTGGTATATTAAATTTCCTTTTACCGCACTGATTACACTTTTTTCTATAGGGTGTATTATTCTATCATCTGCTAAATATATTTAAATAGGTGTATCTATTCCTTCTCTAAAACATGCTTTTATTAGTATTTCTGTTCCTCCTAAATGTACATATTTTATAGGTGTTTTAGCTTTTATATCTTGTATTTCTTTATTTATTATTCTCTTATTTAATATAGGTATTTGTGCTTTTCCTTTTGTATATTTACAATCTACAATATGTTCTTTTTGACTAACTACATAGTATTCTTCTTTTTATCTTTTAAACCAATTTTTTAAAGTAGGTATCTCAAGTACTTTATCTACGCTTAAATCTAATTCTTTATTTTTTATTTGTTGAAAATTTTTATTATCAAATATAATTTTTTGTTCTACTAATTATTCATTGATATTCTTCTTTAGATATTATTTTTATATCATTTTCAGTCATTATATTTCTTCTTTTATCATTTCATTATTTAATTCCATATTTATTTCTATATCTTCGGATTCAATGTCAGATAATTCATATATACTATCATTTTCACTTAATTCATAATCTATGTAATCTATCTGCATATATTTTTCATCATCCATAATTATTTTTGCAATTTGTTTACCTTTTAAGTGTTTAGGTAATTTACAATCTCTAGCTAAATGTCCTAACTTTCTACAATTGTAACAAGTACAATCTGATAATTTTCTTTTTGGTCTATATGGTCTTTTTATTTTATAATTTTTTACATAATATCTTTTTCTTTGATTTTATATTTATATCTGGTTTTAGTTTTTCTATAATTTTTATATTTTCTAGGTTTTTTATAATATTTATCTTTACAACCGAATTGTGGTGCTATCTTATTTTTACAACATGCTAGATTTTTTATTAATATTTTTTCCATTTTTAATTTTTCTTTTTGATTTTCACATAATTGGATAAACCATTGTTGTAAAATTTTTATTCTAGCTCCTAAAGTATCTGTTATTCCTTCATTATTCCAATCTTTAATTATATTTGTACTAAATGGTTCTGATAATTTTGTAAAATATTGTTGTCTTATTTCTTTTGCTTCATTTATTTCATATCTTGCTTTATAATAATATTCTTTAAATGTACATGTATATTCTTCTATGTAACACATATTACATATTGCTAATTTTGACATTAATTGTCTATTTATTATTTTTTTTTTATTTTGTTCTTGTATTTCTGTAGTCATACCTCCAAATTCATTTCTTATGGCTAATTCATATTTATCTAATATATCTATATTTGTTGCTGCTGTTGATCCATCTATTTTTTTATCACTCCTAAGTGTTGCTATACTTTCTGATGGTAAATTTTCTATCCATAATTTTGTTGTTCCAACAAATGTTCTTTCTATATATCCTGGTGTTTCTTTTATTGCTATTTTATTATCAACTAGTTGTTTAGATATATTTCCTACCCATAATAAAATTACTTTATTTATATCTATCACACAGTCTAATCTAAAAAGTTATTTTGTTCTATTATTGGTCTAGGTATCCATTTTTTATTTAATCTACTATTCCATATTGTATTTGCTCTGTCTGATCTTTCATAACTTTCTGTATAATAGGTTGGTGTTGATCTTCTAGGATTATTTCTTCTAGGACTACTCCTAGGATTATTATCTCGAGTTTTAACTCTTGATGTTCCTGGTTTATTTATATCTCCTGTATTTATTTCTAATTTTTTCGGCTTATTTACTTGTTCTAGAATTTCTGTATATGTTTCACTTATATCACTTATTTCTGATTTTTGATCATTTATTGTATCTGATTCATTTATTTCATTTATTTCGTCTATTTCAAGATTTTCATTTAATATTTGTTTCATTTTATTTATTTCTTGTGTCAATTCAAATTCTTTTTCTAATTCACTTATTTTTGTATTTTTTAATTCTTCTATATATTGTACTTCTTGTTTTGCTTGTATTTTTATTTTTTCAATCTCTTTGGTTTTATCTATTTCTTCATTTTCTTTTGTTATTCTTATCATAGCTGTTAAACTATCTTCTAAGTTTGCTGTTTCTTTTTATAGCATTAAATATAATTTATCTCCTATTTTTTTATATCTTCTTCCTAAATTTGAGAATATTATTTTTATTATTAATCCATCTTGATTTTCATATGTTTTTTCGTCTACTGCAAATTCTTCTTTATTCATTATATTCATTTTTATAACTTATATCATGTTGTAATTTATATTCTAGGCAATTTATTTGTATTTCTAACTTAAATAGAGCTTTTCTTTGTATTGATATTACTTTTCTACTTACTCCTGCAAATATATTTTCTTCTAATCTTTCTTTTTAAATTCTAATTCGTATCTTTTTTCACTTATTTTGTCTATCAGTTGTTGTTTATATATTTCTCTGTTCATATTGTTTTTTCAAATAACAAATATATTTATATTCTGTTTTAGAAATTATATCTATCAATAAATTTTCTTTAATAGTATCTTTTTTAGTAATCTTTAATAATTCATATTTTATATATAAATTATTTAATTTTTTCTGTGTCTTTTGTATTTTTCTTTTTATCTTAATAATTGCTTTATTTGAATTATTCTTCATATTTTAAGAAAATATTTTTTCATAATATTCTTTTTTAATTAGATTTAATCTTTGTATTTTCTTAGCGTTGTTTTCTATATATTCTAAATATTCTTCTTCTTTAAAATAGAAATATTTATTTACATTTTCAATTAATAATTTTTCTAGTAGATCTATTTCTTCTTTAGTTTTTCTCCAAAGTTGTAAATATCTATAATCTATCATTGATCTCTGTATAATTCTAGATCATCATATAAATAGTCAAGATCAAAATCATCTGAGATAATTAATTCTGACCAGCCATAAATTGTTTCTTCAATTATTTCATATGTTACTAATTTATCATAGATTATTCTTCTTATATCAGCATCAAGATCTTTTAATATATAGAATAATAATATCATGTAATTAACATCATCATTTAATAAATAGGTAGTCATTTTATCATATTTTCGCTAAAATTTTATTCCCTTTAACCTCTTCATAGATTATACTTATTTATTATGTAATAATAACAATTTAATAATCATCTCGTCTAGTCACTACTATGGTTTTTTTTCTTCAATCAGTTACCCTAACAGCGCCTCAACTCTGTGTACTCCCCTAAACGGCCTTCTCTTTGCCTACCGGTTTCCACTTTAGGATGGCATAGTCTGGGCTTACCTACTCTCAAAATATTTCCATAGCAAACCTTCTAAAGATGATTATTATAACATTATTAAAACATAATAGACAATTATAATCAATAAGAGATTATCAGGAATAAAGCAGTTTAGCTACTCATTTATTTTCCATAACTATTATTTTATTTACTAGCTCTGATACCCATGTTATTATAAGATTCTCCGATACATGATGTTGAAAAAGAAGGAAGCTGACGATTGGGACATGTCAAAGGAACATGTTCAACGCAGCTGACATCTGCTTGATGAAGAAGGAAGTTGAGGATTGGAACATGTCGAAGGAACAGGTCCAACGAAGCTGACTGGCGAGTTACAACACTTCTGAAGAATTAGAATCGCACTAGGATTAGACTACCTATGTTAATTAGGATTATATTTCGTCTAGAATTATTTTTATGATTAAGATTATAGTAAACTAGGATTAGATTATTTATAATTGCATTAGATTATTTATAATTGCATTATTGTTATTATAGTATTAATATGTATTGTAGTAGGACTCTAAGTATAGTTAGCTTAGGACTCTACAATTCTCTCCTATATAAGGAGTATGTTATTAACATTATTATTCATCAATAAAATCATTATTGATCAATATGATCAATACCACTAATATTGATCAACATATCGATATATCAATATTGATCAACCTATCAATATGATCAATATCATCAATATATCAATAAATCCGTGATTTCTCTACGTGAGATATCTACATGGAAATCTTCATTGTATCAGAGCTTAAAGTTCTTCCGCTCTCTGAGTATTGATTAAAAAAAATGAAAAAGAAAATCACACGTTGCAATGACCACTTCTACAAAAAATATGTCGACCTCTTTACTTCATCAAATAATTGTCGCTTGCTCCATTAAATCTAAGCCAACAAACTACCTCATAAAGAAAAAAAACATATCCCAATTGATTCATATCACATAGAATGAACCAAGTAAAAGTAGTTGGTCCATTGGACAGACTGCTAGGAAAGTTGTAGCGACAAAAGATAGTGGCACCATTGATGATTGGAAGGAGAAAGCTGTGTTACTAAGGAGTTGGATCTCAAACACCTTGATCGAAGAAAGCACGCAACTAATTGTGGGCTGCTCAACTGCCAAGGAGATGTGGAAAATCATAAAAAAAAAAGAGTTCATATTTAAGCAACAAAAGCAATTAATTTTGCTAGTAGCTTATGTAAGACACCATATCCCACCCTTATTCAATTTATAAATACTCTCACGAGTTTTGATACAAGGGAAGAGAAAAAAAAAGTGTCATAAAAAAATTATAACATGGTATTATCTGTCCAAAAAGACACGGAAAGAGGAAATAACAACATCAACATACCGAAGCATTGACAAAATAAATTTTTGCTAGGTATTCAATGTTTTTTTTGTGGGATATTCAAAGCAAGCTAGGAGTAACCGTTCCTCTACTCACTAACTTAAGGGGAAGTGTTGAAGAAGAAGTAAGCTGACGATTGAGACATGTCAAAGGAACATGTTCAATGCAGCTGACATCTGCTTGATGAAGAAGGAAGCTGAGGATTGGAACATGTCGAAGGAACAGGTCCAACGAAGCTGACTGGCGAGTTACAACACTTCTGAAGAATTAGAATCGCACTAGGATTAGACTACCTATGTTAATTAGGATTATATTTCATCTAGAATTATTTTTATGATTAGGATTATAGTAAACTAGGATTAGATTGTTTATAATTGCATTAGATTATTTATAATTGCATTATTATTATTATAGTATTAATATGTATTGTAGTAGGACTCTAAGTATAGTTAGCTTAGGACTCTACAATTCTCTCCTATATAAGGAGTATGTTATTAACATTATTATTCATCAATAAAATCATCAATAAAATCATTATTGACCAATATGATCAATATCACTAATATTGATCAACATATCAATATATCAATATTGATCAACCTATCAATATGATCAATAATATCAATATCATCAATATTTAATTTTTCTACGTGAGATATCTACATGAAAATCTTCACATGACACTAAATAATTGTTTTCGCAGATGTAACACAACAAAGAGATATTATTAGTACACTATGACCCCGAATCTGTAGTGGATCAAAATTAGGCAAGTTGAACATTGTAAATGTACAGTGTCAAGATGGATGCTTTTGAACTATATAATATAAAATAATAATAATAATAACTAGAACCAGATAATAGTGAGGCCTATTCAAAGGATGTGACTTTAAAAAAAATTGACTTCTCAATATGAAATATCTAAACAAAAATCTAAATGTTTTTCTGCTCATAATTAATATTTCATCAAAGTCGTACGTTCTTTCATTTTTTTTTTTTTTTTTTAATGAAAAGTCAAAGTATATACTATATGGTATCGTATTAATATTGGCATTTGGTAAGTAACTGTCTAGTCACATTCAGACTTTTCCAGTGTTGTGTGTAGTGCAAATATTTTTATTTTTGAAGCGTCATTACAACAAGCAATAATCGAGCTAAAATTTTCGCATAAAAAATTAAAATGATTCAACATCTATAATAGACAAATTAACATAAATAATTTCTAATTTTATATACACAATGTAATATTCTAACGAAAAGATTTTAAAAAATTACTGTCCAAAACTCATGTGTTATTAGGGAAGGATCCCAGATTTAAACTTTATTATTATGTCTTTTGAAATGATAGGCTCAAATTATAATACTTCTTAGGTTTTGATTTGTTTTTCTTGTTTTCATTTTTAATTTGTTTTTAAAAAAAATATCTTGTTTCGTTTTTGACAATTCTTTTATTTCAACTTACTACCTGACGTTTTAAGAACAATATAATGGTGTCATTTGGTATATTTTACTTATCTTTAATTTAAGCCTACAAGATTTAATTTTTATTTTTTTTACTTTCTTATATAAACCAGACAAACAAATTGAATAGAAATAAAATATTTTTTAAAATTTTGATAATTTTTTATACACACATTATATTATGTTACATAATGAAATAGTAGGTTGAATTGAACACACAACTTATTACGGGTAGATATAGGTAGGCATTAACTAGTACTCTATGTTGAGTTAGAGAGTATACTATACCTATATATTGTCTTTTGAAAGACAAATGAGTTGCATATATATAAATTTGGATATTCTTTTTACTTTTTTTCATCATTTTTGTATGAAGTGACTTCTAGTGGAGAAGAAGAGTTCACTTGTCTTGAAATTAAGTTGATTATGTGTAAGATCAGTGTCAATACAAAAAAAAGTGATAAGAAAGCACAATCAATAAATAATGTAGTGAAATGCATTTAGACAACTTCTTGTACAAAGTTGATTTATGATTATAATTAGGGCTGTTCATGGTTATGGTTAACAATCAAATCAAATCAAACTGCAATCTAAACCAAACCGATTAATAAAAACCGATATTTGATTTAGTTTAGTTAGGTTTGGTTTTTAAATTTTGAAAACGATACTATTTGGTTTGGTTTTGGTTTTACTAAAAAATAACCAAACCGTACCGATAAATTAAATGAATCACTTTGTTCATGTAATGATAACTCTAATATTGCTTAATTGCTTGACTGAACTGACATTAGTTTTTCTGTAGATTGTTCATGTACTTGATATTTGTGTCTATCGAGATACATAGGTCTTCAAAAAAATTATTACTTTCAAATCAAAAAAATCAGAAAAACTAAACCAAACTGATACTAACCAAACCGATGGTTATTTTTTTCGTTTGGTTTGGTTTGATTTTAAAAATTTTTAAAAAAATAACTAAATTAATTTGATTTTAATTTTAATCAATAACCAATCCAAATTAAACCGCAAACAGCCCTAAATTTATAATAAATGAAGACAAATTTGCTTTATGATCTTATAAAAAAGAGAAGGGTGGGTCCTAGCAACTTGTTTATTTAATGGATTACGTTTTATCGAAAGCAATATGATCCCACCCCTAATTTATTGCTTTGCCATTTTCCAACAATCAACTTGTCTACTACTACCAAGTTCTACCCTTTTGTCCATTTTCATATCCAACTCTTATCTGTTTTCTTGGGCTTATCAACAATTGTGGGCCCTTCTTTCTTGGGCTAGGCCCAATTGAATGGGCCTATTAAGTATGACATCATATTTTAATTTATATTTTATTGTGAAAATATCGGTCACCTAGTACAAATTGACAATCGATAAAGAAAAATACTTCAGTTACGACTATTAAGCTATATTCATTGGTGAGACGGTGACATTAAGAACTTTGTGTACCTTTTTTCATCTCATATCACTTAAATACTTTAGTTACGACTTCACTATTAAACTCTGTTCGTTGTTGAGACAACGACATTAAGACATCTTTTGTCATCCCATATCACTTCAAAGTAAAGAAGAGATGCTACACTTTCTCTTTTCGTATGTTATGATAAGAGTGTTATATTTCTAAATTTGATAACAATTAACTTTATACTTTAAGTTATTGTTAATGGAAAGTTTTTATAGTCACACAAATATTTTTGACAAGTCTAAAAGCCATAAGTTTAAAAAGTTTTTGTCACACGATTAAACATTATAACATAATTTAGACCACAATCTTTCCAGACCTTCATTCTTAACTTTTATGCCGATTTAAACTATGTCACATCAGTTAAAGTATTATGCAATATACATGAAAATAAGACAACTTAAGTAACAAGTAAATGTAGTATATACTATATGTAACACCTTTTATGTGAAATTTCTAGCTTAGAACGTAGCTACCATTCATAGGGAAGTGGTCCATCAATTCACATTTGGAAAAAAAAGGGGGATGGACAACATTTTTTCCACTTCATAGAAGTAGCAATGTATGTGGACATTGATCAAGAATAGTAGCAATTATGTTTTTACTTTTAGAAGAATAGCACTTGCAAATATGGTTTCTAAAATTAGCATAGTAAGATTATAATGTTTGGTTCTTTTTCCCATTTTTCTAGGCGCTTTTTAAACAAATATCATCATATATAGTGTGTGAATTATTGGATGTGATAAAAAGGGTGTTACTTCTAATTAATTTTGGCTTTATTTTAACAGATAAATAAATGTTATGATGCACTTTACTTTGTTGATGAATCACTAGTCATGACAGAATATGTCTAATCATTGTTCCATCTTAGGAACCTAATTATCTTATAAAAAACATACTGTCAAATCTTTTTTGGAATAGATTAATACATTATACATTGTTTGGCAGGATATATTAATTAGTCATGATATTATTTTACCTTTTTGGTTAGTTGAAAATTTAGCTTATGTATCAATTATACATCATATTTAGTATTATATACTATATAACTAAGATATATCAAACCATACCTTGATATATAGGCAATACAAGGGTTACTAATTGGGATCTTTACGTAAATAGCCCGTTGGATTCATTGTTTATTTTTTAAAAGCCGGTATAGATTAATTATTCATATATTGTATATCTGATGGTTATCCCTTAATTTAACGATAAGCGATTTTTTATGTTAATTCTTCTTATTAATACATGAGTAAGTTAAGTTAAAAATGGAACTTCCCTTAATACACCACATCAAGGAGTACATAAAAGATAATCTCAATAATATTAATAAGACATATTTTTGTATTATTTTTCTATATACGCTTGAATCAAATGATCAATTAGTGAATAGAGTATACTCTCATACAATATGCATAAATTCAACTCCCTATAATTACATACTTTTTCTTCATATAGTTTAGAATAACAAAAATAAAAAACAGTGTGGTCAACTAGAAAATAGTGATATTTAAGGACAATAGATTAGTTGATATTGAATGAACTAATTCTATATCTAACTCAATAATATACAAATAAAAAAACAGGTATAATGTAGGTGGGTTGTTAGAAGACTAATCCATTTACCTTAACCATCACATTTATATATAGTATATAATATATATATATATATAATATAGTATAAGGGTCCACAAAGGGGAGATAATAAATCAGCAATTGTGGGGAGTAGTCATGAAAATTGCTTCCTTTTGTTGCTTTTATAAATTTTGCATGATCATATAATAGTGGTTAGTAAAGTTACCTGACATCATGGCTTAGGCAACTTGACTTTATGTTATATCATTGATTTTAGAAGGGCCAAATTTGAATAGTGTTTTAAATGATAGAGAAAGGGAAAATAGGAGATAGAATCTAAGTACACTGTCTTTTATTTTCTAAAATATAGTGGTCTGGATTAGCTTATACTTATTTCTAATTAATTATTTCATTAAGTATTTATTTATCTGATATCTTCTCACAAACATAGATATTCGATAAGTTTATATAGACAGATATAAAGAAATCACGTACTGACATTTCAAACATCATTTCGTTCCTACTCCGATCTCCCTAACCCACATCCCTTTACTAACTCTCCTCTCCATCCACATAATGTTTTTCTAGATTACTTTACTTTTTGTATAAATTATTTCACTTATCAAATATCGAAAAAAAAATATTAGAAATTAAAAAAAATTCTTACGAAAAGTTTTTTCAGGGATGGCCTTCTATAATTTTCACCCATTTCATTATTTAATTGACATCACCTTGAAGTGCTGAAATGATAAGGATTACGTTCTTTAGTTGAATACATAATTCTATAAATAATAATAATACTTTATTTATATTTTTGGACCCATAAATAAAAAAGGTAAAGTAATGGGCATTGCATCATATAAAGTTGGCAAATCAAATGCAACACAAAGTAGAAGATGGGGAAGTATGATCCACACTTATTCCCCACTCCAATTTGTTGTGTATTCTTACGTGGCCACAAAAAAAAAAATTATCTTTTTTATTTTCTATAAATTTTAACTGTACTAATTTAGGTGGGATAATTTTAATTTTCCAAATAAATTATCAAGCTCAATTTGACTAGAAAAACACTAATCAAATATTAACTGTATAGTTAAATTTCTTCCAAGTTGGCATAATTCGTAGAAATATGAATTGTTACACATAACAGCTTCGAAATAGATAGTTTCTATCTATTCAATTTGTAAGCAGTCATGAGAGATTATTTTTTTTCGATTTTTCCACTTATTTTTTTGAGGGTAATTCTTTTTAAATTCATAGTTTTGTGCACGTGGCCAACCTTCTGGAAATCCCTAATAACTTAAATGGCCAACCCCATTTAGAGATCCCCAAAATCTCAATCAATATTCCATGGCTTTGTGCACGTGGTTTATTTAAAATAGAGCAAAATTTCATTATTTATTAACAAGTGGTCTTTTCATAAAGCATCGGCGTGAATTATATAGGGCATAAATTCCATGTCGATCGCAACATTTAATAATAAATGCCCTACCTTTTTAAAAGTGAAGATAATATTTGAATCTTATGAATTCTGAATTGTTTATATAGTAGGTTTTGATCGATTTTGTAATTTAGGTAACAAATATGAAATGTGTTGATAAGATTATAAGTAGAAAAAAACTGTTCAAAAGTAGTAAGGTGGGCATGTGTTGAGTGAAAAGAAACCAAATTTTGAGTGCAAAAAAGTGAAAGAATAGAATCCACCCAAAAAGAACATTAAATTCAGAGAGGGTTTGCCGACCTTCCCTAACTGAATATAATCATTATTACGTACCAAATACATACTTACTATATAGGTACATTTGGTCCTTGTCAAATTTATGACTATTCTAGCTAAATGGTTATTATATGCATTCACTTAGGTGCGTGGAAAAATTACTTTTAAAAATAAGTGATTTGAGGTCGTGGATCGATGTTAGATTAAAAAAATTACTTATTATTTAAGATTCGATTATAGTTTGAAATTTAACTCGATTTAGACGTCGAGACACAAAGCTAACCCAAAATACATAAGAAGACCTAATCTCAAGGCCTGACCTCGACATCCACCAATAACACAGTTGAGTTTTAATTTGATCCTTTGTCAATTCGATGTGGGGTGATCAGTGATCTCTTGTCGATTCGAGATTGAAGCTCATGTCGAGGTTGGGTTACGGTTTCATGGTCTGAAGTTGCGCTCAGGTTGAGTTCTAGGTTGGGATAGGGCAAATAAAATATTTACGATAATTATCAATATCATGCACATAAATCTTTAAATATCAATATTAATATTTATTTATTTTGCTTATAGTCCATTCATATATATAGATTTAAAGTGGAGTTCTAAGGTAAAAGGGTAAAAAAAATTATCAAAAATTTTAAAAAGGTATATTAATTTTTTTTTAAATCATAAGAGCAAAATCGCTCTTGACGGATTGATTTTTTTCTGACAAAATTGACGTGTTAATTTTTTTATAAAAAACACAAAAATCTCTAGTGTAGCAACAATTTCATCCAAAAAAAAAATTCTCTTAAATCGCTGCAGCGACTTGTCAAAATTTGTTTTTAACAAATGCATCAAATGTTGGACCAAAATGTTGCCTGCCTCTATTAACTTTTTTAATGAAAAAGAAATCGCTGCTATACTAGCGATTTCAATTTCAATATTATTTTTTTTTAAAAAACGCTGCTCTTGCAGCGATATTAAAAAAAAGTGTCAGAACAAAATTGCTCCGTCAGAAGCGATTTTACCCTTTTGATAAAAAAAATTAATAGTCTTTCAGAATTTTTTGATAATTATTTTTACTCTTTGGCTCCGGACTCATTTAAAGTGTCTCCATTAGACTTCAAAGGTCAGGACACTTGGCCAACCATACACTATCCATGCAACTACACTCGTGGAGATCTTATAAATAGATTATTTATTTTTAATATTTGGTAGAATTTTTAATTTCATTTTATATGACAAATACTAAATCACAAATTTAAAGTACTCTACACATTTTCAATTTAACATTATACAATTTAAAAGTCCTTATTTATTTTTAATATTTTTGTGCTCAATTAATATAAGACATTTGAATTAAAATAGAGAGAGTAGATTTTTTAAGTTTTACTTTTTCGCTTATTATTTATTAATTAAAAGTAATATTTTAACCCTTTTTCTTATTTTATGTGACAGGAAAATTTAACATCATTTTTGCTTATTAATCTATTAATGTGCTTACAAAATTATTGGTATTTATGATAAAATTATTATTATTACATTGTTTTTAAATTAATGAATTTGCTTCTTTTTTCAGAATAAATAAGTAAAGTATATGTCATAAAAATTCTAATGGAAATTAAAAAAAAATTAGTAATTTAATTCACTTTTGTGGTATTCCTTTTTACAAACACACGAAAATGATTTATTTATTTTTCTAAAAAAAACCTCGGTTCTAACTTCTATGTAGAATATTCTACAAATTGTAAAAAAAAAAAAGAGGGGGGGGGGGGGGGGGGGAAAGGGAGATAAAAACCATTCATATATGTGCTGTCACATTGGCCGCTTAATAGACTGACAATTGGCAAAACAAACATCACTTAATTTGGCTCCTCATTCATCAAACTATATATTAAAGGTAATACTAGTAGATACAAAATGTAAGGTTTTATAGACACTTGCTAGTTACATCAAATTAAATAAGTTAATTGTTAATAATATACTATTAAACTTGAAATATAGATCATCAAACAATAATCTTATATGTGGATGAAGCAAATATACATAATATTTCATGATTTTTTTGGAAAATTATTTGAACTAGCAATATCGATTCACAAATTAATTATTATGACGATATTTCAAAAAAATAATGTACGCGATATAGTGAGATTATGCCATTCTTTAACAAATTGTTTCATGTATCTGTGTGTCTAAAATCTCTAATCATAACGGGCTACACATCAGTGGCTACAAACACACCCAAATTTTACGACGCATATATACCTACTAGATACTAAAGTTCGTATAAGTTTGGTGTCAATATATATTATTGTGTTTATTTTAATTTATGTGATATGATAAAATTAAGAGGGTCAATTAAATTATAAAATATTTTTTTGTTACTTTACAAATAATATGCATGTGATATTTTGTAGGTTAATCGATTTTTTAAATATATTTGTTCAAATATTTGAGTTATTTATTATTTTGATTTACGTGGTACATGTGAAATTTTAGCGTTAATCAACATTTTAACATATTTTTAAATACTTACATTGCAATTTATATTTTTTGTTACTTGTCAAATAATATGTATGTGATATTTTGTAAGTTAATCTATATTTTTATATTTGTTCAAATATTTGAGTTATTAATTATTTTGATTTACGTGGTACATGTGAAATTTTAACGTTAATCAATATTTTCATATATTTTTAAATACTTACGTTGCAATTTATAGTATTTTAAACGTAATTTTCAGATAATATATATTACCCCCTTTATCACAATTTATGTGGCATGTAAAATTTTAAAAGTTCATCACAATTTAATATGTTTCAAACATTTTAAGTTGTAAATGCAATACGGGTAAGCTTTTGAGAATTAATCAAATTTTTAATTATAATAAAACGAATAAAATACAAAATATAATTAGAGGAAATTTAGGAGAAAGACAATAAATCGATCAATTAAACAACAAACTCTAAGCTCCTCAACTTTCACTCTTATAATATAGACCACGAACATATACATATAATTTCAATCATATAAAATTGCACCCAATTTATAGTTAGCATGAGAAGTATTGTATGTGCACTGATTGATATATACATTCTGCAATATTTTGAAATTTAAGTACTATATTTTGAAATGTTAGTAAGATCTCGTTAATTTTTTCCTAAAAAAAAAACAGCCGTTAATGACACTATGTAAAGTTAATATAAACATAACAATTAATTTTTATAGACAACGTATTGTAACTTATTATAACTTTTGTTTAGAATGCATCTTTATTTACGTTATTTCATTTATTTTACTTGTGAATGTATTATTCTTAAGTCTACGATCAATTAAAAATAATCTGATTATTAATAAGATAGTGATCAATCCTTCATGTATCACTATATTTTATTTTCTTTTAATTCTATTTTATGAGATTACGCTAAATTTATTAACGTTGTCGTAATAGACAACGTGTCAAAAGTCCCTCATTATAGGCCCCCCTTACCTAGATGCAAAAGAATCATCTACATGTTCCTTCATGAATCGACACATCTCCTATCTACACTTTCTTTTCTTCACCTTTAATTCTTTTCCAATTATTGAACTTTCTTAACCAAAAAGAAATCAAAAAATAAAAATATTTATATTGAAGTTTCTCCATCTTTTTTGTAAAAATCTTGTGTGTATCAATTGGCATTTGAAAGTATTTATGACTTTTCTTTTTCCGATTTAACAAATGTCATTGTACTCCCATCCCATGATTTTAACTTTTAAATAGAATGTCTACTTGAGAATAATTATAATACTAACAATTTATATAAAATTATTTCAAAATAACAAAAATAAGTTATACATTCATATCATATGTATAATTCTATTTATACTTTTAAATAAGGGAAAAAGAATAAATATATCCTCAAATTATCATAAATAATATGCAAGCATTCTCTGTCATACTTTTGAAATATTGACACTCCTGTCGTTCAAAAATTATAGTATATATTCCTTTTATAGTTTACTCTAACAGAAGACTAAACATGGATACGTGACGCAATCTTATTCGTCGATCTGATATTGGGGTTCGTGGCGGAGCCAAGATTTTCAATAAGAGAGTCAAAATCTAAAAAAGAGGCACATGAAGTAGCCGAAGGTGGTTCCACATCTACTATATATACCTAAAAAATTATTTAAATTAATGTATAACTAGTATAATTTTCCGATCCAAACGCCCTCAGTATTAGGTGGCTCCGCCATTGGCAGGGACATCAATGTCTCAAAAATGTGATAGAAGATTTCTGGATATCTTTCACAATAGTTTAAAAGTATATTTGTCCTTTTCCCCTTCAAATAATTATGTATCTTACTATTAATTAAGAATTTTCTTTTTATTAAATATATATATATATATATATATATATATATATATATATGCTACTAGATTCATTAAAATAGAAATAGAGACGAACGAGATTGAGAGTATATTTTTCGATAGCATTATGGCATGCGACATGAGTTATCATCAAGGAGTGAACAAACAGTGAAAGAGTACTGAACTACAAGATACAAATTACAATTTACTGTTCAAGGTAACTCTGCCTAAAAGTATGGAAAAAAGTTGTATGTTTTGAAAGGAATAATTTGAAGTAGGTAATATTATAAGGTGAAAATAAAAAAGGTACCACCCTTACAATTATTGCTTTGTGTTTCTCATTATTCCAGCACTTTCTTCATTTTTTTGGATGCTTTGATAAATATTTTTTGTTTTATACTTTTTAAATATATGAATTATTATCATATGTTAACTCTCATGTATTTATCCTTTATGATTGTATGTGGACTTTACGTTAATATTTTTGTTTTCATTTAAAATTGCCTTCTAGTATTATTCTTGTACTCTCGACTCAATATTAGGATAACTATCACCTTTTTTTTAATGAGTACATGGGTATGTATTTTTATTCAAATCAAAAGTATGATAAACGATAAATATTTTTCTTCTTCTAGAGTTTAGGGATGAACATGCCCTTTTTTGTATTATATGGATTGGTACAATCCATATGAATATTATATCCGATATTTTATATGAATAGTAATTTCATTATTTTAGTATAAGTAATTAGATAAAATGATTTCATATTTAATTAGTAATTTAAATCAAATATAAGATAATGTTAATTTTAAATTACATCGCTAAATTATTACTTTTTTATCCCACGTATCAAACTGAAAATTCTTATGTTATGTAAAACCATCGCATACAGACATCTATATATAGTTGGTGATGCTATACGTTTCTTATTTTTAATTAATAAGCTCTTTCATTCATTGAAACTGGATTGGTTTTTTATATTTAAACACAAAACATCATCTGCCTTCGGCAAATTGTAGTACTTTGTTGGATTATATTGTTAATCTCATTTAATTAATTTAACTAATTACATATCTGGATATGTTTCTACACTTTCCATCACAATAATGAAAATAGCTTTTAGCAACATATATATGTACATTAATAAAAAGTATTAAAGTTTTTACCATATCACTTAATTATCAATTCAGTAAGTGTTGTTATACGTTTCAGAAATATTTACAAAGAGTGTTAATTATTTCTAAAAAGATATATTTAACGATAATTTAACTATTAATTAATTGTATGTTATGGGGGCATAAGTAGCTTTACCAAAGAGATCTTTATCACAATGTCCAATATATTAGATCTTCAATTAGCAAATGGCAACCAACACATGTACAATTTGATTACTTCTACAAAAGAACATTCAATCTTTTCCTCATGCAATTAAAAGGGGTATAAATAAAGCAAAAAAACATGCCAAAGGCAAAAAAAGGTGTCAATTGGGCAGCCCCCACAATTGTTTTTATACATATAAGTACCGTTCACAATGTGGCAACTCATTATCACACATTTTTCCATTCCAAAAGGGAAATATGCAAATAATAAAGAAGTAAGCAAGCAAATTCAGAACCGCAAAGAAAGGTAGTCATAATCGGAAGATTCGATTTTGTAGCTCTTTAAAAACTTAATTTTTAATTATAAATTTTATCAAAATGCATTACTTGATTTTCATCGAGATATTTTAAGTGCTTATTTTCAAAAATTATTGTTGCATCAATGTGAAAACGAAGTTAAATATATAAAAGGAAAACCTCTAGAATTCATCATGATTAGGTCACTTTTAGTTGTTATAGCAAATGTACTAGATATTCTCTTTTAAGTGACTTGACTTACACTTACCAATTTGTAAAATGAATTTCAGATTTAAAATTTATGAATTTCTTTAGCGATTTTCAATTAATAATACATCAACAATTATTGAATTTATTATCAAATATTTAGTAGAATTTTTATACGTATATACACGGTTTCAATAAAATTACTTAAATTCAAGTAAACTCATAACTTTGAATTCTTACATTTACTCCTGTTTTTTGTAACTCCCTAGGTAGGAAAAAATATACACACATGCTTTTTTAGATTAATGTAAAGGAAATACAGTGGAAGCAGAGTTTTAAGTCAAATTAGTATAGAGAAACTGATGAGAAGCAAAGCCAAAGAAAGGGCTCAAAAGAGATGGCAGTTAAGTAACAAAAAGTAGTCAATCATATCTTTTTTGGACTTTGGGGGTTTCAAATGGCAAATTTTGGTCACGTTTCACGTGCCATACTCCTAAAAGTTACCATCACACGAGCACCACGCACCAAACCTCATCCTAAACATACTTCTTCCATCCAACCACTTTAATTAACACTCTTTAGGATATAGCCATATAATATACAACAATAACACGCGGTATAATCTCATAAGTAAGCTTTAAGGAAAGTAATGTGTACGTACTCAGCCTTATCAAAAAGATTATTTTCGATAGATTACCTGCTTAAATAAAATATATAAAATATGCTAAGAAATCACACTGAATTCAAAATAATAGCAATGCCAAAACGAAACACAATAACTAAAAGAAATAAAATTAAATTACGCTAGCATTCTATCATATTCTCGATCTCTATATCTTTCTTATTAAGTAATCTACTTATTAGTTTAAAGCCAAATGTAAATTCTTTTTGCAATTTGAATCATATGGAATTTAAAATATCAAACAACCAAAGAGTTATTTTCAACAAAATTGCCACTTGCTATTTTATGGGGTCCCCAAAACCACACATCATCTTTTCTTCTACGATATTCTTCTCATTTAATATTATTATATTTTAAAATAAAGTTAAAAAGGGGCATAATTGGACGGACACTTTAATGGCCATGGCAGAGCCCGGCCCGCTTATTTTTCTTCAAGCCCGAATCAGGTCCATTATATTAGTCAAAAAACTCATACTCATTAAACGTCATTGCAGAATCATGACCGTCAAATCAACCATTTAATCCAACGGCCATCAATCAACCATAGCTCCACTTAACAAACAAAGAAAACCCCTCCACCAAGAAACCAACCAATCACGAAAGCGGATAATGATAAAATCGTAAATACTTCTTATTCTTAATTAAATTTCAAATTTAAATCTCTCGAGATATTAAGTTACCTTGATTAAGTAATATAAAAATTTTCAGAATTCAAATTTAATCAGACTCTTATATTAGATATCAAAACGAAGCCCTGTGGGGCGGCTATCAGTCTACAACCTATACCCAGAAAGTCCAAAAATCAACACCTAGCATCTTTCATCCAATCATTACCTGCCACGTAGTATTTTGTCTCCTTCAACCAGGGCCCCACATTGTGACACACTTATTGGCAGTTAGTACCTCAACCAGTCAAAATTTCCAACTTCACCAGATAATATACTAGCTGCTCTAAAACCAAACAAATACTTCATTCGATTCAATTTATTTATCTTATCTTGGTTTAAAAAAAACAAACAAAGACGGTATTGAAAAAGATGAAAACAAGAAGATAGACACAGTTGTTAAAATATTCCAAAACTATAAGAACATTATATTTACATTTTTGATTACAGGAGGAAGAAAAAGAAAACAAACAAAACTTATGTATAACCACTCTAAAAAGCCAAGAGTCACTGTATCTTGATATTTTCATCTCATACTATATAATATAATATATAGCTTATTTTCTAAGCCCAACTAAGTTTGAACTCCCTATTAGTCCCTTAACATTTTCTTATTTCAACTTCCACCCCTCCAACTTTTCCCCAACATACACTATAGTAGCTAAAAGTATATACACAATAAAGCAAACACTGGCCTTCTCTAGAGAAAGCACTAGTGTTTTTGACGGAGAAGTCGTTGCATTCTGCATTCTGATCTTTTACTAATAATGTATAATTAGGAGCAAATAAAGGACTTTGATTTTGATTTTGATTTTGATTTTGATTTTGATTTTGATTTTTCTAAAACTTAATAACCTATAACTAGTCCTCCCATTGGGGCTCGATGCGGAATTCCCTTTCTTCGCTTGGCGGTTCTGTAATTGACTGAAGTTGGAGGGGGCGTTGACGGACTGAAACTTTGGTGGACCTTGTTGCTTGTACTGTTCTGCCGGCCATGGCTACTGCTGCTGTAGGAATCCTCTGAGTCATAGACGGCTGCTGCAGCAGCCGGCGAGGACTTCTTCTTCTCCGGTGATTGTTTTGGCCTCTTAACGAAGTTCTTTGAAGTCCCAACAATCTGATCAAAATAATCAAAAATTAACAAATTAAATACAACTTGTTTCTAGAAGTTGTAACAATCAAGATTCAGAATCACCCATTCCCAATTCCCAATTCCCAATCAATATGTCAAATATTTTTTAATTTGTATCCCAAAAATCTGTTGATGATGCCAAAATAATGGACCAATTGCTTCACATTTTGTCAAAAAGACCAATTACAGCTTATGAGACCATTAAAAGTCAAGAAAATTATAGTTTAGTACCTTGCAACCAAGAGAGCAGAATCTGAAGGAATCAAGAAGACTCCTTTCACAAACTTCACAGGTATTAGTGACACCTTTGCCTGGCCTAGGCTGTGGTCTCTCATTCAAGAAAACAACTTTTGCACTGTTGATAATGTAGGTCTGAACTGAAGTAATGTCCAGAAATTTCTGTATTTCATTCACCCTTATCACATCATGGTAAGATGACCTCCGAATCTGTAAAAAAAAAAAACAGAGCAACTCACATTCAATCAGTCAATCTTCAAGTCAACCATGAAAAAATAGAACAATGAACAAATACACTAATCAAAAGGGGTGCTTTAAAACAGTACATTTCTTTTGTTGTTCCATTAAAGGAAAAGAGTAAAGGAGAGAAATAAAAAGTCCTCTGTACTTGACAAAAAATGGCAGAAACCCCCCCAAAAATTCAAATTCAAATTCAAATTGAATGGATGCTTCAAAACAGTACATTTTTGTGATTCCATTTCTCTATATTTGACAAAAATGGCGGAACACTGAAACCGGAATCGAAAACAATCATTTATTTGGGGGAAAGAAAAGGGGAAATTGGAAATGAATGAAAATCAAACCCTAATTAAAAAGCTCAAATAGCTAATCAACTGAGGTATGAAGAATCTCAATTTATCAAATACATAAAAACAAGGAATACAAACGAACCTGAATGGCGCGATGGTCCTTATGATGAGATAAACAAATCGAGCAAAGCGCACCATCCATACAATCCAAACAGTACATGTTACATTCGCTCTTATGAGAATCAGCATGTAACTTGCATTGAACGAAGAATCGTTCCTTCAACAATGGCTTCAACCACGGTGGCCATCTATTATCTTCCTCATCAGGTCCTCCAGCTCCCTAAAACACACATTAAAACCACAATCACAAAAAATCCCAAAAAAAAAAAATCAAACCTAAATCTCCATTTTTAAACAAAAATTTACCATGATTCGCCTATTCTTAGGCTTGAATTCACGAACAGTAGTGTCTTGATTATCGATCGCCAGCTTTGTAAAACAAAAAAAATAAAACTGTTTGTATTTCTTGAAAGTAGTAACGCTTTGTGTATTAGTGACAGTAAGAGAAAAAATAAAAACTATGGTTTGGAAAATATAGGAATTGGAGGCGGTGTGAGAAATATAAGGCTACTTGTAAAGAAAAAAATATTAGGGGTGAGGGGTGGGGGTGGGGGTGGGGGTGGGGGGTAAGGAGGTAGGGGGGTCGTTCTTATCCTTTAAAAGGTCATACATAAACAAAGTCCGAACCTAGCTCCGAGGCAAAACCTAAAGATACGTTGGGTGCAAGGAACCGACCTCCTTCTTTCCTTTTAATTTCTCTTTCATTTTCATGTTTTACATATTCTTGTTTTAGGTCTTGTCATGAATATTTTTATTGTTTTATTTTTAATAAATAAATTATTATTCTTTATTGATGTTCACTAAAAATATTAATCATTTCGATTAGTTTAATTTCTCTAATAGGGAGAGGTGGGGTGGGTATTTTTTCAATAGTGAGTTGGCATATTATTCTCTTTACAAAATTTGGTATCTTTGGGTTCATTATTGATCATTTTAGTTAGTTAGTGTTTCTAAGTGGGCATTGCAGGAGGAACAAATATCCTTTAGTAATTTAATCAACTTGGGAATATTATATTCTATCATTTATTTCAATTAGGAATGGGTGTTCCATATTAATTCCATAATGATAATTGAAAATCCATATTAAATACTGAACTTTTTTATGTTTTGATAAATTAAAATGTGATACACCAATTTAATAATAATGTATTGTGTAAAAATGTATTTTGGCATTTTATGTTCATAATTTATTTAATAATTTATATGTTAAACTTGGAGAGTAATCGTTTGAAATTTAATTTAAGTTTTTTGAAATTGTAAAAGATATAAGTAGAATTTTATTTAAACTTTTGAAATGACAAATTAATAAATACAACAATAAATTATGGTGATTTCCTTGTAAAAATGCACCATTTTAACACATAACAAGTAGGTTGAAAAACATATGAAAAGGAAAATTGATTTCATTTACTAAAATAAAATGGGGAAAGTAGCATTTGTAGCACTTAATTTTAGCAAAAGTATTATTACAACATTGAAAATTTCTTGTTTCAATATAATATTTTCCTATTAGCTCTTTCCATTGGTAAATACAAACCAGAATCTTCTTTAAAAGAGAAAATCTAATGAAACATTAAAAGAAAGTAGTAAAACATGGTGAGTCATTCTCCATATGTAGTTAGCCACCTAATCAAACTTCTTACTATTTTTTTCTATTATTATAATAAAGCCAACTTTTTGAGCTCAAACTTTACCGATTTAACCGTAGCTGAGATAGAATTTTCATTAATTAACACTAAAATATAAAATACTAAATTCACAAAAAAATTAAAGAGGATCGATATACAAGATATAAAGATATATAATTATCTTTACATAATTATATAATGTATTATATCCTAACCGTAAAAGGATAAAAGATAAAGACACTATGATTATTAAAGAACTAAGCCTTTATTATAATTATTATTATTATTATTATTATTATTATTATTATTAATAATAATAATAATAATAATAATAGTAATAATATGTCTGTTTCACCATGTTGCAATATATACTGCTTTGTTGGCTCTTGAATTATTTTCTAAGCTAAATGTTATTAATTATTAAGTTAATGTGGCCTGAACATTTCAATATTTTTTTCTTGCGTGTCCTTTATTGCTTGTTTGTCATTATACGTTCAATTGGATAAACACATTACTAAAAGAGAATGCTAATTTCCGATAAATCATTTTAATTTATTAGAATTTGGCTCATCGTTTTAATGAAAAATTCATCAAGGAGACAATTTCCAAATTGAAAAATATATTAACCCTTAAAAATATATTCGTGAATCTATTATTCTGGTGATAAAAACAAGAAAATAAATAAACAAGACATATATCAAAAGAGAAAGGAACAAAATTTGACATACTTTTACAAACCGTTATACAATCAAGAAAATGAAAATAATTCATCAAAAATACCAACCAACAAAAAAAAAAAGTAGAAGAAAAGGAAAGCTTGAAGCACACAAAATGACAATTCACATGTACTTCATGAACTACATAACGACATATTTTATAATCCTAATTTTTAATGCTATTTAACAAAAATTTCAAAGTGAATCTCCACGTCAATATTTCAAGACACGTCATAATAATTTTTAAAAAATATGTATAAATAAAAATATTAATTTAAAAAATTAAAAAAATTGAACCACAAGATAGAGTCATTGACTAACAACAGTTTAATCCTATCTTTTTAAAAAATATAAATAACTTTTTTTTTCTCTAAAATGTCATAAAGATATTATTTCTGCGTTCTGCAAAATGCCACATATTTGTTGGGTTTTAAAGTTGGGCCTCTGAGTAGCCTGTGGACTTAGGCCTATTTGGTTAATACGTTTTGACTATTTAATCCACTCTATATAAGCTAAATTTCTAATTATTTGTGGGGGCAATTTGGACAATTAAATGTATTATTATTTTATTTATTTTATTTTAGAATTTTAGAAAAGCTAGTGGTGTGGTCCAAGACTCTACCTTTAATAGGTGTATTAGATTATAAATTAACTAAAGAGACAAGCATTTGGAGTTATTCAACCCTGGTTTTAATTTTCATGTTGTTTGAAAAATAAGAAAAAATTAATTGACTTAAAAGGGAGCATGCTCATTAATCATGATGCAATGTATACATTAAATATATGTTACTACAAAGAATTATTGAGCATGGTTTCTGCCTTTATGTTTTTAACAACACAACTACATATTTATTGTGCCACGAATGAAATATGAGGAGTATAAAATATATATCAATCTTATTTTTATCATGTGTAAGATAAAAAAAATTATTCTCAATAAATCATCGACTCAAAAAAAATATTTTCAAAGCAAATTTGAAAATTATGAATATATTTTTAAAAATAAAATTTTGACCATAAAAATATCAAGATGAAAAACAATAATAGTAATAACAAAGAATTGAATATATCGAATAATTTTCAATGAACTTTATATCTAAAAATGTATTACTTCAAAAAAAAATCATTTTTCTGCAAATTTGAATCGTGATATTTCGATGAATATTATGTAATATCGGATCATTAAATCTTTAAACAGTATGAACGTCAGCATGTAATATTTGATTGTTTTTTAAAAATATATCCATGAAATTTTAATTTTGTGAAAAGATCATTAATTTACGTGTCTCATCTATCGATTATATTTTTGGAATACGGCTATCTTGTGTCAAAATCCCTTTATGTTGTAAACCTAATCAATTGATTAATTTAATTTAATGAAAATGTCAAACTACTCATGTATTTTTCAACACATTGCTCGTATTAAGCTATAACCTATATTTAGGGGATGGCTCACCTAAAATAATGTGTCATCTTGCGCTCCTCAATGATATAATTAAAGTTTGATTATTTTATAACAGACAAATTAAAGTTAGTTTTGCTATAAAATTAATTTTATATATTATTTAATGTTATCATAAAATAATAATAAAAAAAAGAAATAATAGAAAAGTGGAGGGACAGAGTTGCGGGATTAGAACTCAAAAAAGCCAGCGAAGCGTACGAATATGGGAGTATATTTCTAATACTCATTAATATGTACTTTCAATAGTTTATACTAAAAAATATTTCGTTCTAGAAAAAGTATAACAAAAAAGTGGCAATGACAAGATTCCAAAAAATCATTTGTTTTTTTTTATTAAGAAAAAAGATGAAATAAAGAAATTAGGGATGCAAAAATCGAGTTTTTAGCATAAAATAAAAGTTCACGTAGCTACTAAAATTCTCAATATTTTTACTGTGTGTTCATATATTGTGTATATATAATAAGCCAATGAAGCATCATTTTATCCCAAATACACTTTTTTTTAAAAAAAGAAAAGAAAAAGAGAGAGAGAGAGAAGAGAGAATTAGCAATCAACAATTATTATTGCTGAATAATAAAAATCCGTCATATAATAGGTTAGTGACGAATTATTTAAAATTCATGTTTGCCTACTAGCTAATTAATGATACGTTTACAACAAATTTAATAACTAATTCTTACTATTTTAGTTACAATAAGTTTTTTGATTAATGACCATCAGTAACTTGTCTAATTATGTTCATGACACAACTAAAAATTTAACGAAAAGTGTGTAAAATGTTTTCTTATCAATTGTGTTAAATATATGTTAATTAAAATTAAATATATATTTATGATAATTAATATTTAATCTCTCTCTATCATATAATTTTTCCGGAGAATGATGAGGATTAAGGGTGTGTTTGGTACGAAGGAAAATGTTTTCCAAGGAAAATATTTTTTTGGAAAACAAGTAGATTTTGAACTTATTTTCTCATGTTTGGTTGGTGAGTAGAAAATATTTTCTGGAAATGATTTTTAGTGTTTGATTTATGAATGAAAAATGGTTTGAGAGACATCTTTTATTTTTACTAGAGTAAAAAATAATTTATGAAATTGAAAATATTTTTTAAAATCGAAATTATTATTTTTGGGGGGTGGGGGTAGTGGGTGGGGGAGGGGGAGGATAGAAGTGAAAAAATAAAAATTTGAAGTTGAAACAAAATTAATTATTTTGGGGGTTGGGGGTAGGTGGGGGCTGCTCGGGGGAGGGTTTTTTAAATTTTGAAATTGAAAATATATTTTTAAAATCGATGTTTTTCCAAAAAAAAATGTAATTTGAAATTGGAGGAGAATTTTGGAAAATGTTTTTCTTAATTTTTGAAGGGAAGTCATTTTTCTTAATTTTGAGGAAAATTAGTTGATTTGAAAAATATTTTTCATAACTTTTGTCCCAATCAAACATGGAAAAATTGAAAAACATTTTTCAGAAAATATTTTCCTTTCATACCAAACACACTCTAAGAGAAAATCAAGAAAAAATAAATTCCTTCCAATGATACATTTAAATTTGCTCAAGAAGTAGGAATCTTTTTTATTTTTCTGTAATTATAATTTGTCAAACTACTACATGTTATTTTGGCAAAAAAAAATAGTAGAGTTCAATAATTATTATCCAATTAGAATCTCCTTTAATTATACCAATGTTCTATGGTTCCAGCACTTTTAGGCTGGGTTTGTAATATCAATATATTAAAATATGATATAATAATTGAATCCAACACTAAGGGTACAAACAATGGTGGTAAAAATTAAATAGTCTCAACTCATTCTTTTGTATAATGATAATAATATAAAAATATTTATATTATCATATATTTTAACATGTTGGGTGGTCTAACAGGCTTAATTTTCAAAATAGTTTTTTTTAATGTAATTTGATAATCATGTAAATTTGATTTATGAATAAAAATCAACATATTTATTAAATAAATAAAAAAATGGAAGATGTCTGTTTATTTTACAAATAATTGAGATAGAAAAAAAAACATGAAATTAATATAAATGTAGGCAAAAATTGTTTTATTTTACTCTATAACGTTTTTTTTTGTTTTAGAAATTTCCATTTCAAAATTTACTTGTGTAATACTTTAATTTGAATGACCACTTTCATGGTAGAATTATATTTGTAATGATATTCTTTTATTGATTGCATCCATCAAAATGATGAAGTAGGGAGTTCATTGTGGCGTATTTACTATTATAATATAATAGGATATGTTTGTTAATGTCTTGTTTAACAATAACTTTTGTTAAACTATCTTTTTAATTTATATTATAGTCGGATTAAAAAATTATAGAGAGTTTTGCTTTAACAATTGGACATAATTTATTATGTTAGATTAACATTTGTAAAAAAATACATATAGATTTATTTTGACGTGATACATTTTAAGAACTCATAGTATTTGAGATTTGATGCATTTTAAAAACTAATATTATTTGAAATCATCTAAATAGAAGAGTTTTGATCCAATATTGAATTCTTCGTACGAAATGAATGTAAAAAATGAATTTTGCTAAAATTACTCAAATATATAACTAAAATGGCAAAAGTGACGAGCAACTGTACTTAGTGTTGATATTTTTCTTTGTGAAAGAATGGTTTTGGCATGTTGGTTTTAGGTCATTTCAATTAAATTTGAGGATATTTTGGTATTTTTATCATTTTGCGAAATTTGCTTTGCGTAAAAGGATTATCCTTTATGCTTATTTATTTAAACCTAATTGTTATCAATTAGGGCTGTTCAAAATCGAACCAAAATCGATAAGCCGAATCGATAAAAAAGTTATTAGTTTATAGTATTGTGTTATTGGTTTAGTAGTTTTGATAACGATTTTGATCTTTTTTGTTATCGGGCTATCGTTTCTTAACGGTTTGAAGTTTTTTCTTAACGGGTTAACCGATAACCCAATAATAAATTAAATAATTATATTTATACCATTTTGTATATAAAGTCCTCAACTTAGAGTTTGATTTGCTACTTTTATTTTTTGTTGTCTCACACGCTTGGTTATTCTACAATGTAAAAGTGTTTGCTTTTGAACAAGATGTAACTTGTGAACTCAAGTGCATGGTTTATTTGGTTTGTCACCTTGTTTCTAAATGATTTTCAATGTTTTTTCTTTTATGTCAAATTTTAACGGTTAAACCGATAACGATAAAAATTCAATAAACCAATAACCGATAAGCCAATATCTTAATGGGTCTATAACAGTTTAGCATCTCTACAAATCGATAACCAATAAGCCAATCCGATAAATTTTAAAACCAAACCGAATCAAACTGAACCGATCGAACCGAACCGATCGATACGCATCCCTAAAATCAATGATTCAAAAAAAAAAGAGTCATATTTTTCTGATAAATTACAAATGCTGCCCTAAGATGAAGTGCCATTAAATGGTGCGACCGTTGAACTTTCTGAATTTATGCATTGACATAACAATTGTCATTGTGCTCTAATTTCCTCCATATATTTTCCAGTTTCATTTCAATTTGGTGAAAGATTATTATATCCTTTGTTTCATTTTATGTGGTATATTTTGCATGACATAAAATTAAGAAAAGAAAGACTTTTGAAATGTGATTTAAAACAAACTTAGATATTTGTCTGGTTGAGAATTGTTTCATTGGTTTAAAGAAAAATTTTAAAGTTAAATTATTTTAAGTATAATAAAGTGATTTTTTAAAAAACGAACTAAAAAGAAAAGAATGGTACATAAAATGAGAAAAATATGCATTTATACCCAAATTAATACTTTTAAAGTGTATACTACTCTACTTTAATTAACTTCATATATTTTCATTTTTCATTTGAACTTGATGGAAGATTGTTACTTATTCATACACAGGGCTATATATTAAAGGAGTAATTAAATAACTTAATGAAGTAATAAAGGGTAAAATTTACACGCACCAAGTGTTTATACTAAGTTAATATATAAATATCATATGTTTAAATTTATAGTCCATTTTACTTTATTAAATCACATAATAATGCATTTTGCGTAGGTTTGGTGTAGGGGTGTACAAAATCGAATCGAACCGCAAATTGAGTCAAACCGAGAAAAAAAAACCGACTAGTGGTTTGCTTGACTTGGTTTGGTATTGAAAAACAAATCCGACATATTTAGGTTGATTTGATTTTAACTAAAAAAATTAACCCGACACCAAACCAATCCGATATTATATATATAATTTTAAAATTTTATTTTATATATAAGAATATTTACTTTGATATAATTTTTAAATATTTCTTCTACTTTTCATAGTTTTTAATCTTTTAGTATATTGTTTCAACTTTGAAACTTAGAATTTTGAATGGTTCCATAAACTTTATAGTCCGCGGATGTTAATTATTATAAAACGTAAATTAAAATCAAATTAATACTAATGCAAAAAGAAAAACAATTTAACCCTAAGAATGACAACAAGATTGAATATTTGTTCTTTGATTTTACATTGATTTAGACAATTAAAATACATATTCTAATTTTAATTTCCTTTAATATTTAGTCTTGTAACTAATACTTATTAAACTTATTTTAGCACGATTTAGTACTTTTAAATTATGATCATTTTCATTATGACTTATTAATTTGCAAACTTTTTTACGCGATTTCATTATTATTATATTATTTTTTTTCGATATTTTAATGTCATTAATCATATCATTATTTGTGTTATATTTTTAAGAAACACCTTAGATAGTTATATTTTGGTTGAATTGAAGAAATATTTGACATACAAGTAAATTTAATACTTTAGCGAAAAAATCCAAAAAAACCCGAGGTCGAAAAACCCGAGTTTTATTGGTTTGGTTTGGTTTATAGATTTAAAAATCCGACACAAATAATTTGAATTAATATATGAAAAACCCGAACCAACCCGATCATATACACCCCTAATTTGATGTAAACACCCGATGCGGATAAGTTTTTTCTAGTAATATTTATAGGGGAAACTTACATAAATATACTATAATAAAAAAATATTTACCATTTGTAGCAATAATATTTTTTTTCACTTGATCACTTTTAATTCATTTATAATACAAGTTTAATTCATATTACAAAAAATAATTTTTATATTCACATATAATACAAATTTTAATGATAGATAATTCATTTATCACACATTTTAATACACTTATAATACAATGTATCAATTTTTTATCAAATAAATATAATATATCTTAAACAACAGGTATAATTCATATATAATTTATATATATTGCATACATAATTCACTTTTAATAGTAGATTTAACATAGTATTGTTATAAATGATAATAAATAAAAAGTATTACTAAAACCAATAATTACTTATTAAAACCTTATTTATAAACACGTGTGATATACTCTTTCTTAATTTTTACTTGATTGATTGACTATTTTCCTTTTTTTACTTTTTTATTAACAAATCAAAATCAATAGAGATTTATTAATTGCTTTTAATATTATTCTATTATCAAATGATTACCTAAAATACTAACCATTAAATTTAAAATTTTAAAATATAATTAATAAAATTAATTCGTAATGTGTTTTTGGTAAAAAAAAAAAAAACTAAGAACATCGATGACTATGAAAAAAAATGAATCATCTTTTGAATGTGTAAATGGTAGTACTTTTTATTTGTGTATATATACTTTACGTATCTATTGGTATAATATTTTCATGAATATAAATAATTTGTCATTTGACAATCATCTGTTATTTCATCAATCGAGACTGTATTCAACTTTTAATATGCAATACCACGAGTAAATAATTAATAATTACTTAAGATGTGTTTGTTAAAATGAAAAATATGTTTTTATAAAATGATTTTTAGGAAAATAAATATGCTTCTTACTTATTTTCTTGTGTTTGACACACAAGTAAAAATTATTATCCTAAAAGCATATGCAAATAATTTAGACAAATACTACGAGAGGTGAAGGTGAAGGATAGGAAGTGTATGGATATGAAACAACAACAGAATTTTATAATTACTTCTGAGTGATAAAATTCAATATATAAAAAAAACAAATTGTTACGTTAGCGAAACATCTTCCTTTTATTTTCTTTTTAATAATTAGTAATATGAAAAATAGCATCACAAAGGGATTATAAGTAGTCCTTTTATAATCTTTTGAAGGGGAAATCTTTTGGTAGTTTTTCTCCTACAGAATGACTAAATAGTGCCGTGAAAAAATGTTCCACTGATCCACTAGTTATATTTATGCCATTCATTAAGAAATTGATTTATTTATACCATTATTACAATTATTTTTATTATTATTGCTCTCTCTATTTCTAATTATTTATTTACTTTTGAATTGACATATTTATTAAAAAATAATTAATGACATATTGAGTTTACATAATGAAGTGGATAAAAAATTCTGCATTTTCCAAAGTAATTAGTTATTTCGTTGACAATATAATAGGTAAAAAAATTATCCTTTCTTGATTTATCAAAATACCCAACTAATTAAAAATAACTACTCCCTCCGTTTAAAAAGAATGACCTAATTTGATTTAGAACGGAGTTTAAGAAAAAAAAAATATTTTTTAATCTTGTGGTTCTAAATTAAAGTTATGTCAAATATACCAAAATGCCTTTAATCTTGTGGTCTTAAATATGTCACGTGGAAAATTAAAGTTAAAGTGTTACAAAAAAAAAAGCAAAGGATCATTCTTTTTAAAATAAACTAAAAAGGGAATAGAAATATTCTTTTTAAAATAGAAAAAGTATAAAAAGAAAAATAGATAAATAATTAGGAACGGAGAAAATATTATTTGGACGGAATGGTTGAAAATTTTAGGAAGAGACGAGCACTAAAAACAAAAGGATGAAGAAAACAAAAGAAAGAAGGCCAAAATTGCAAAGACTTGGAGTTTGAGTAGAAGCACTTTAATTAAACTGAAATTTTTTGAGTCCAAAAATGATGGGATTTTGAACCCCTCAGCACATCACTTATGACCTAGTCTACTAAGGTCCCGTCAGAACGAAACACCATAATTTAAGTTTTTTTGCGTAATTTTATTTGAGTCGGAGAAAAAATAGACTCAGAATTTAAAATTTATAATTTTTATGATGATTTTAATTTTATCTTAATGCATAATAATAACTGAGTTTTGAATAAAATGTCTAAACTTGTGATTTAAAATGAATAATAAAAATTTGTATGGTTATATCATTTCATTAAACGTAAAATAAATATTTTAAAATATTAATTTATTTATTGTTATTATCCTATTTATTATTATTGCTGTGCAGCCGCTACGAAACTACCTTACACGACCGCCAACAAAACATTTTAGCAGCCTTTTATATTCTCATTTTTATTTTGACAAATAAACCCTCACAAATATTTTTTTTCCTTTTCCCACTTCTTTTGAGATTTTGTCATTTTCGATTTTGATGAATTACGTCAATTTTTGTACATAAAAATTCTCTCAACAAATTTGTTTAAATTACCACCGTAATTTGGTGAATTAATTGAGAAAAAAATATATAGTTGCATTTGGCTATAATACAGTATAAACCGTACACAACTAGTACCCTTATGGGAGTGAAATACTAACTTATATGATATGGTCATCCAATTATAATAAATTAATCACTAAAACTATTTATATTTGTTTTTATTCCACCTATTATCCTCACAAAGAACCATGATTCTGTTTTATACCATATAATTATAGGGCAAATACAATAGATAGACTTGCCCTCAAAGAACAACTAAAGCAATCAAAATTTAGTAGGAATTAAACGAATTAAATTTTTATCTGTATTTTTAATCTAAATAATAACCGCTTATTTATTAACTTAACCTGCTTTGATCAGCCCAACGCTCTCATTTCCAATATCTTTTTAATCCAAGTAGTTTGTGATGATGAATGACTGGAAAAACTATTGACATCAATATAAGGATAACATATATAAAAACATTGTTTTATATTGTTCTGAATAATTAATGGACTAAAAATCAGATTTAGGCTCTTAGATTATATTTAATTGGAATACTATATATTTTTATATACTTAATGAAGAAGCAAGCAACCAATAATTGAACAATATTAGAGAGTTGGAAGTCAAGAACGTTGACAAATGATGCTTAAGGCTTAATTAATTACAATTTCTTATATGTATTTCTACTTATATTGTGTGAAAGGAATTTTGTACAAGTAAGCTTGACTTATGAATTGTATGCCTCTGTTCCATATATAAAGAAATTTCCAGATAAAGCT
This sequence comes from Solanum sitiens, assembly GCA_016801875.1. NCBI lineage: Eukaryota > Viridiplantae > Streptophyta > Magnoliopsida > Solanales > Solanaceae > Solanum > Solanum sitiens. The sequence continues at coordinate 6,271,057 of JABWTJ010000013.1, read as the reverse complement.
ATGTTTTTTGAACCACAAACTAAAGTAAATTTTGTCTATTCAATATAAGTTTTTTTTTTTATATATATATGTGCCTTGCATTTCAAGGAACTTTGTACCAAACTTCCAACAAGAAAGTAAGAAGTAGCCAAGAAGAATATTCAAGGAAATTGAGTTGTAGTTGCTACCACCACAAAAAACCAAGTACTAAGATATATACCTAGTATACTAAAATAACTTTTATCTAAAAATAAATAAATATACACATTAATAAAAAAAACATTATTATTCTTGCTGGTATTAATTAATTACATTAAATTCAATGTTGCAATTTATTTTTAATTAATTATCGCTAAAAATTAATTTTAATGCCATGATAAAACAAAACTATTCCTCCGTTTATATTTATTTGTCATATTTTCACTTGACACGAATTTAAGAAACGGAGAAAAGTACACTTAATCTTTATGATCTTAAAGTGAAGAGATGTCAAATATATTTATTAATTATTTTTTATTTATAATTTTAAGCATATCAAGTATGTCGTTAAAATTAATTTTTCAAGAAGCAATCTTTTTTCAAATAAAAAATTGAAACGAGTGTGACATAAAGCTATAAAGCTACTCTTATTTTCCGGAATTTGAAAACAATGCTATATATTGTCTTCTACTCCTTTTATTTATTTTATTTATAGCAATTGCGATGTCCTTTACGTATGCAAGCCGACTTTCATTTAATTTATAGTTTATTGAAAGAGACTCTTTACAAAGAAAAATACAGAGTTTTAAAATTCTAGGTGATGCATGAAAGTAATCTAGACAAATAAGTGAGCTAAAATATTTATAAAATTATTAATAAATTAAGACCTCATTCTGATATCATAATTAAGAATTATGATCTTAAATTTACTGCATTCCAAGAGTTAATTCAAGAAACAGAATTTTATTTAAAAGTACCCTATAAAGAGGCACATATAACTTATGTCCTCAATGTGGGACTGAATGTCATTTCTTATAAATAAATTCAATTACTCCCTTTATTTTAAATTAAAATACTATTCCAGTTATATAGATTGCAGATGATTATGGATATCTTGGATTTAAATTGTAATGATTTAATTAAGGAATTAGTATCGTAGCTTTAATTTGGGGACAAAGGAGGGACAGTAGGAATAATCACCAATAGTTCACATTTCTTGATCATGTGACTGAGAAGACGAACCAACATTGTTACTTTGAGTCATTTGTTGGTCAATATCATCTTCAACTATATTTTCATGTTTATAGATCATAAATATTTCATCACTTTAACAATCAGTTGGTGTGAGTTAAAGTGACTATATGTTGGTGAGAATAATAAATTCTATGTCAATGAAAATAATAAATTTTAAAAAAGTAATGATGTGATTATAAATTTTATTTACATATGAAATAAATGGTTAGTAGATATAAATGTGGGTTGTTTTAATAAAATATAAACTTGTGGATCAATTTTTGTATTAAAGTATCTCAAATCATGATATGGAATCACCATGTAATTCCATATCATGCTTTTTTGAGAATATGGAATCACATCTCATGATATGGAATCATGATATGGAATCAGCGTGAAATTGCATGTCCAAATGCTGATTCCATCTCATAATACCATATCGTGATATGGTATCACATGGTCAAACGCCTACTTATAATCTTAGGGCCCGTTTGGCCATGCGATATGGTATTATGATATGGAATCATAATATGAAACTGAAGTTTTGTTTGGACATGCGATATGAAATTTTTGTTTTGTATATTTTCTCATAAACATAAAAATCTCATAAGTTGTAAAATTATTAAAATAGCCACAATTATTTATTTAATCTTATCAAATAAAAAATTATAAAATCGCATAATAAATTACTACAAAGATATTTGTTCTCCACTTAAGTAATTGTTTCATCTAGCTTTAATTTAATAAAAAATTGAACATAAATTGTAATGTACTAGTTTTTTCAATAATCCTCCCACAAAGTACGAACAATTTCCTCAAGTTGGACTTGCGTTTCTCGATGATGTGACTGAGAAGACGAACCAACATTGTTACTTTGAGTCATTTGTTGGTCAATATCATCCGCAACTATATTTCATGTTTATAGACCATAAATATTTCATCACTTTAACAATTGATTGATGTGCGTTAAAGTGACTATATGTGGTGAGGATAATAAATTTTATGTCCGTGAGAATAATAAATTTTAAATAGTAATGATGTGATTATCAAATTTATTTACATATGAAATAAACGGTTAGTAGATATAAATACGGGGTTGTCTTATCAAAATATAAACTTGTAGATCAATTTTTGTATTAAAATATCTCAAATCATGATATAGAATTACCATGTAATTTCATATCATGCTTTTTGGAGAATATGCAATCACATCTCATGATATGGAGTCATGAGATGAAATCAGCGTGAAATCGCAAGTCCAAATGCTGATTTCATTTCACGATATCATATCGTGATATGATATCGCATGGCCAAACGCCTACTTAATCACATTATAATATCCTCTTTTATTTTTGACTTATCTTCATTCTAATTTGATTTACTTAATAACTGCATAACACATTATTATTTCGACTTCAATAAAAATAAACCTAAAACAAAGAACTACTAAGGAGACAAAGAAAAACGGAGAGGACATGATATCAAATGTATAGAATATAAAACTTGAATTGATAAAAATATATATATAAAGAACTTTAAAGTCTAGCAATATTTGAATTTATTGGTACAGAATCTAAATGAAGCGTGAGGAATCTGATTACCTAAATATGGAAGTAACTCAACAACACCACACTTTTTTACAGCAAATTCGACCTGCCCAAAAAGATGCAAAGTACTAAAAACCAGAAAAAAAAAAGAAAAAAAAAGAATTATTAGTGCCAACAAAAAAAGAAGGCATTATCTTAGTTTATAGAATTAAGTAACAATGACATGATGAAAATTTTGAACAAACACATCATTATAGTTCGCGGTGGTAGTGACGGAGCCAAGATTTTGAATAAGGGGTTCAAAATTTAAAAAAGACACACAAAGTAGTCGAAGGAGGTTCATTATATATTATATATACCTAAAAAGTTATTTTAACTATGTATAAATAATATTCCCTCCGTTTCAAAAAGAATGGCCTAGTTTGACTTGAAATGGAGTTTAAGAAAAGAAAGAAGACTTTGTGGTTCTAAATTAAAGTTATGTCAAATGTATCAAAATACCCTTTAATCTTGTGGTCTTAAACATTCTACGTGGAAAGTTAAAGTTAAAGTGTTGCCAAAAAAGGAAAGGAGACATTTTTTTTGAAACAAACTAAAAAGAAAATAGAGACATTCTTTTTGAAACGGAGGAAGTATAATTTTATGTCGAAGAGGATTCAGATGAACACCTGACTATAAGGTGATTCCTATACGGTGGAATGACAACCATTTCTCCATTCTTAATTAAATGCTTCAGGTCAAGTACTGAGTGTGAAGTCGCCTTTGATAAGAAAAAATATATTTTAAAAGTAAATTTTTTTACCACGAATTCATATTAATCGAGTCCAAAAATGAATATCACTGCAAATACGCAATAGTGTAGTCAATGAAAAGCACTAGTTGAAAGCTATATAATCGTGGAATCGAAGTTAGTGGAAATTGTAGACCTTTTTGTAATTTACATATGTCATTAATAAAACAAAATACAATGGAATTATCTATATACAACAGTGTAAAAGAAAACTAATCATTTTACATAGCCAAAACCTTATCTTTGTTTATAAGAACGCACCATGAAATGTAAGTTGTGCACATCATTTTCACTAGAAGAAAAAAGAAACAAAAGGAAAAAAGAAAGAATGAGGAAATATCACCAAGGCACAACAAGAAGAAAAAATAATAATTTTGGAGTCAATTTAACTTCACGAAAAAAAATACGTTATTCATATATATAATGTATAATATTGAGTGAGAACGATCTATAACCTCCTTATACAATATTTTCCAGTAACCTTTTTTCTCTAAAATATATACTTTTCAGTCAATTTCTTTTTTGTTTGTATGAAGATAAACTTTTGGAATCACATGAGTGAATAGTAAAAACTTTGTAGTCAAAAAGGGAAAAGCAAATTTACATGTGATGTTGATTGAAATTTGTTGAAGTAAAAGGGTTGTTAACTTCCCATGTTTATGGGAAATCATATTAGACTTTTTACATCATGATTTTGATTTTTGGGTCACAGGATTTTTGTTAAAAGTGAAAATAATTGGTTTAAATGATAACGGGATATTTTGCTAATGGGCTCACAAGTTCAATTGAATAGTTGTATACCATCTAAGAATACTTGTTTAACTTATAACTTATACATACTTTAATAATATCTCATAAAAATTAAACGTGAAAGAAAATTAAAAGTGACATTTCAATATCATTATCTCTTTCACACCCCAATGTAATGCCCTGGAACCCATCACCCCACTCCCACTCGGTACAATATTATTTTGCTTGCCGAACATTATAAAATAAGTAAGGAATTCACTTATTTTCCGTTATACAATATTTATGAAGGTTCGTCATATTCTACAATGTAGAATTAAGTCTAATTTAGTTGGGCCTATAACATCTCCTCTTTAGCAATCAAGTTGCATTGGCCCAATTACATTTGTCATGGTTCATTTCATATGTTGGTCCTTAAAGCCCAATAGTCTAGGGTGCACCATATATTTGTTTTGTTTTTCCTAGAATTAAAATTTTTACTTGATTATCCTATCATCGTATAACTTATTTATTCGAGCATATTAAAACTACTTTCTTTTTCACATTACCCTATCGACTATCGAGTTACCTGTAATTATCTTTAGTGAATATTAAAGATCTTTTCATTTCGCATATCTTATAAACTCTTAATTAGATAAAATTAGACGTTGAAGTCATGTAGACTTTGTCAAGCTTATCTAAGATGACATATTGTTTGCGTATAGCTTTGAAATTATGGACTTGCTAGTTTATTTTTCTCCAGGCAATATAGACAAACAAGGCTGTTAGCTAGAACGTGGATTTGACTGCCTTATAAGTACTTTATTTAATACTCTTCCGTTCCTTTTTATATATCACCTTTTTAGATTGCATTTGTACTAAAAAATTAATTAATTTTACTTTTCTACTTTTATTTAATATTTTTGTAAGTCAACTTTTCAACAAATGAATATGCTAGATTTCATAATTTAAAATGTATATGAATAAAATTAGATTTTATAGAGTAGTGAATAGAGAGAGAATAATAATCAATATACGAAGTACTCCAATGAATATTAATCACTAATTAGTTTCTTGGGTTGGTCAAAACATATCTTTTCAAGACTAATTAACTACTCTATCAAGGGTATAATAGAAAAAATATAATATTTTATGCATTGAATTTATAAAATGACAAATATTATGATTTAAGTATTTATAGAAATGAATGACATATAAAAAAAATTAAGGGAGTAATTTATTTGGCAATTCCAAGACACAATTTCAAATTCTTTTTGAGGTCCATTATTAACCATCAAGAAAAGAAGACAGCAAATTATATGTTTGGCATGAAGGAAAGTATTTTTCCGATTAGTTTTTTCTATGTTTTATGGGTCATAACATTCAGAAAATATTACTCAAAAAAAATAAACTCCTTAAAATGAGAAAAATAATTTTTCAAGTGAAAGTAGGAAGTGATTTTTTAAATTCATTGTCTTCTCTAGTCCACCCGGCCTCAATCCAATGACCATATAAAAAGAAGAAAAAGGGATAAATATGAAAATTCAAACAAACTATAAAAGTAAAATTGTGTTTTTGAGTGTTTTCAAATTCTAAATATAACTTTAAGTGGTTGAATAATTATAAAAAAAAAGTAAAAAAATAATAATCCATGACCTAATGGATCCATCGAAAGAGACTGGCGAAGTGAAAACGTTACTTTTTATGAGACTTTCACACGACACACTAATCTTTTTCAAAAGGTACTTTTACTATTATGATAAAATTGACGTTTAGTAGATGTGACCTCCGAATAAAATTAAAAAGAATCGTGAATTTTTTAATTTAAATTTCATTGAAGATAAAATTATCAATTAATTTTCTTTTCATTTTTATAAGTGTTCATTAACAATGTTATAGGATACATATTATAACAGGTAGTTGATAAATATAATCAAGATACGTGCAGATTGATAAATACTAGTATAATCTAAGATATATACATATTAATCCGATCACTTCCTACCAAATTAAATTGTGTGAGGGGTTCAACTTCGTTTGAATAGACAAACATATGACACCAATTATGCAACACCAAAATGTCATAAAAATATCGAAGTAACCAATAAGTGATTTCTTGATATTTTTAGAACTGTCCACTTCATTCCTAGCAGTGTGTTACCCTGGTCCAAGTGTTGTATTATCGAGTAGTAGTTTTAATTTTTTGTCTTTTATTTTGTGTTGTTTGAGGGGGGAAAAAGAAAAGAAAAACTGCAAGTTTCTTATATTACAAAATAATTAACATTTGTTGAGGGAAAAACTATTAGTTTTGAGACTTTTCAAGTTTCCAACCAAGATATAAATGATGAGAAAAAAAAGGATTAATTAATTTCTAGCTGGGAATTTATATTGAAGCCTTCAACCACGTTGGTATATCTTAAGGTGTCCATCTAGATGCACCATAAAATAAATCAATTATTTGCATATTTTAAAACAAGTAAAATTTGAGCGTTGCTATAGTATGTTATTTGCTAAGAAATTTTTTACATTATTTTGTTAGAGATTTTAAAGTTGGGAGAATAATGATATGTTAAACTCGTCAGACTTGGACATTTGGTTAACAAATTACAATGAGAAAAAGAACGGGGAGACGAGGGGAGAGGACCACTGGTAGTAGAGTTAAAATTTTCACTAAGGAGATTTAAAATATGAAGAACTGAACGTCCTAACTAGCCAAATAGAATATCTGACATCTACTATACACATAAAAATAATTTTAATTATATATATAAATAGTACAATAAGTTTCCGCTGAAAAAAGTTTAGATGAACTTCTGACTACAAACTGGCTCATCCTGAACGGGGAGGTCAATATGAAGAAGGAGGGGTTAAAGCAAAATAAAAATTATAAATGCGAAGTTGTATAGTGAGGCTACACCAACCTTGCTTCGCTACGCCACGTTTGCCATCCATTAAGTCAAAATTATAGGTAGACTTTGTCAAGCTTACTTACCATGACATAATTTTGCGCGCACGCAATTTATGACAAGATGGACTAGTGAGATCAATAATAATTCTTTATGCTACTTTGAACATACAAGACTAAAGACAAACAAGACTGCTAACTTTTGGAAATTTTCTCTCTAAAATTTAGAAAATATTGATTTTAATACATTCAAGACAAATTTTAAATAGCAATCAATTATCAATTCCATTCGTGCTCCAATTGAAAAACAAACCAAAAAGAAAAAGAAGAGAAATACAACAAGAATAACAAAAAACGAGGGAATTTTGAGAATTATTTGGATGACAGTAAAATTTTAACATATGTAAATATATTTCATATTATTTGTAACTGTAATTGTAATTGTATAGATGCCATCACAATGACATAATTTGCAGTCAAAGAGCAAAAGATTCTTTTCATACCGCACAAACTTTATCAGTTTCAACGCTTTGACAAATTTGAGTTTTAAATCAAAAAGTATTCCTTCAGAGTATTTGTTGAAAGGGTTGCAAGTTAAACCACTATTTTTTTGGTTTTAGTCTTATAGACTATACCATAATCCTGCTTTAAAAAAGGTAGCACTTTTTTTCTCCTATAAAAAAGAAAAATACTATTATATTACAGTTAACATGACTTATCAACATAGTGATGGAATGATTATGATTCTTTCATTTACAATTAAAGTTGTTGAGTTCGAGTTTTATGAATAGAAATAATCATTTGGAAGAGCATTTTAAAAATGAATCCTATAAAGCATAAATCCAAATTTAATTGAATTCTAACGAGAGTGCTGCAAAGTAGGTTAGAATTATTAATTTTTTTGACGTTGTTTCAAAAAGTTAATGCATATCACCTACTACCACATTCAGAGGTGGTCCGTGTGGTTTGAATAGATAAACACGTTTGCAGGATTATTTCAAAAAGTAGGTGAGTACACCATTTCTTGGTCACCTCGTAGAAAATGCTTGCAAAGTGTCAAATATTGTCTACTCTACCAATCAATTACACTCTAGTCAATTTAACTCTTGAACCAATTGAAGTGGGAAAACGGGTACGTAGTTTAGTTTTTGTTGAAGCGTGTAACACAAATATTGAATTAACCAATGTGAAAATATACTACTCTTTCATTTAGAGTAGTTATTTTTAGGTTTCCGAATTTCGTATCAGAGCCTTAATTGAATCGCGCATTGCATAACGCATTAAAGGGTGACGCTCCAGCAAGATTTTTTCCATATCAAAGCTCGAACCTGAGATATTTGATTTAGTTTTACTATTACATCGCAACCTATGATGATGTACTCTCTCTCGACCATTTTACTTGGTCATTTTTTTTGGTTTATACAAATATTAAGAAATTATCATATGTTTTTTACTATTGTATTCTTATTTGTTATTTTTTAATTATGATAAATAAAAAGGTAGTTAATTTTAACAAGGAAAACAATTACATTAGTGTAAAGTTTGTGTATATGTTCTTTCACTTAGATTTTCTATACTAGTTGGTTAATCTTTATTACTTCCAAAATTGATTATTCGAGACAAAGTTGATACATATATTTAATTATATCTCAATTATCTAAAATAACAATTATTTTGAACCATCTATATTTATAAGGAGGACAAATAATTATAAAGTGATGTTGGAGGGAGTACTCCACTTTGCTTGACTTTTCGAAACTCTACGTACCATCATTTCTGAGTTACACTTTTTTCCTCTTGTTAGGTCAATTATTGGGATAATCTTATCAGCGTCACTCCAATTTCAAATCCTAGTCGTGCAAGCTAAGTACTACCATCATCCATAATTATATCCCACATTTGATAGATAGTTTTGTACCAAATTTAGGGGTCTCTCACACCTAGACCAAATAAAATTTACACACAAAAAAAACAGGATAATTAAGCAATATTTCTTTAGTTTTGACTTTTGAGTCCCTTTTCGACAATGGATGGAGTAATTGCCCCTCCTAATTTCCTATAGTCTTGTCCAAGCATTACTTTATAAGCTAAGTAATTTTTGCAACCCATTTTTGTACAATCTAGTGACCTATTAGAGTTTGATTTAGTTTGGTGTTGAACTCTCATATTATATTAATCTCTCGTTTTTGAGGTAATAATCATATAATTTTTTAACATGAGCGCCTACATTATATAGTCATTAAAAATATATATATAGTCTTATAAAAAGACCCTAATTTTTATCTATAAATTCACCGATAATATTGTTCACACTCTATATGAGTGGGATATTTGATTTCGTCATATTGATTTGAGAGGTTTCCACTAGCTTTTGGGTCAAGTTAGATTCTTATTCAACTTTTAAGCTTCTATAGAAACAATAAGATTTATAAAAAAGAGTCTACTCAGAGAGATTATGATAAAAATTATCCCTTCATTTTAATTTATTTCTTTTAGTTTGATATTACATGATTTTAAGAAAATAAAAAAAAATTGAATCTTATTATCTTAAAATATTTCAGATAAATTAATATTGAGTGTACTAAACATAAAAAGTGATATTTTTTAAAAACAAATTAATACGAAAATTATAAGTAAATTGAAATGCAAGAAATATTAAACATAATTTATACATTTATAGATCATTTAAAGTATATTAATTAATTAAACCACGGAATTTTAGCTAAAAGTTAAAATCATCCGGAAAAATTGTGAATAAATATTTTATTGACTTAATAATAATACTTAGTGTCATTTTCTTGAGATTCTTTCTTGAAAAATTCAACATTTTCGGATAGATTAAAGCCTTAAGGTATACATTAGTCATAGATATCAATATTTTTAGTGCAATCGTACATGTGATTGTAGAATAATTCTTATTTTTAACCTATTATTCTTCTAGTTTATATTAAGTGACTTGTTAAGATATGATACACATTTTAAAAAAAGTCAAGTCAAGGAAACTATTACTCCTATAATTATTTGAAAACTACTATTGTAGAAAATATAAACTTATTTAGAATCTCATAAAAAAGAATAAGATAAATATGACAAGAAAGATTCAATAATTCTCTAAAATTTTAAAAAATTAACTTATTTTTGAACTATAATAGAAGTCCAATAATTCACTTAATACGATCAGAGGTAGAGATGGTATATTATACACTTTTAGTTTGAAAACTTGATCTTTTTATAGGAGAAGTCAATTTTGTTAATACAGTTTATTTTACAAATTTTACTTTTACAATAGCAATCCAAACGTCAAACAAGCATCCACCTCCACAAATTTATACCTTTCATTTTCTGGTTTATACGAGATCTACGCTAAATTCTTTGGGTAGCGCACATTTTGTTACCCATTAATTACTGTAATTTCTATAAGTAGAGTTTGAGAAATTACTTTATATATATATATATATATATATATATATATATATATATATATATATATATATATATATATATATATATATATATATATATTATAGTATAATAGAGATATTATTTCATGTAGTCCTTCATTTTTTAATTTAAATATATCGAACACTCAAGGATTGTTTGATAGTTAGTTAGAGCAATATTGACTCAAGCAAATTAGTGATCTAAAATCAAAAATAAATTCCTAATTTTTTATTTTTTTTCATTTTTGAGATGAAAGCTTTTTTCTTTCTTTTTATTGATTTTTTAAAACTATATATATTTAAAACTTTGTAATATTAAATATATCAAGTGAATGGATGACTTCTTTTTAAATGCATTTAATGTCTTCGTTAGAATTATGTAAGTATTAGTAAAGTAAATATTTTTTTTGAGAGAATGTATGTATTATTTTATGTAAATATTAATTTTATTTTTTACTACTACCAAAATAAAAAAGTACAATAACAAATATTCTTCACCAACTTACCCATATTAGTCAAATCTTTTATATGTGAAACGCATGACTATTCACTACACCCGTCATTGAATAATTTGGCATTCTCGTAAATAATTCCCACAATTGTGCCTAGTGTCAAATATCATTTAATAGGACGAAACACGCTGTTTGGTCTACCAACATTTGCCAAAAAGGTTACTATCCGTGGTTAAGTTTTATACCCCAATAAGTTTTAACCATAGTTCAGTTTTTTTATCCCTTAACCATGGTTAAGTTATTGTCTTTCCCTTTATATATTAAGCTTTACATAGAGCAAAAAAGGAGGAAGAAATAACAGAATTTTATCAAAGAACAGAGAAATTCAAAACGTACCTTTAAAATGGCAGTCTATTTAGATGAAGAAGAAGTATGGAAATGTCCAAAACACCCTTCAAAGAGACGGAGGAACGGTGTTTGCCCTGTTTGTCTCAAGGACCGTCTCGTCATTCTCTGCCCTGACTGTGCTAACGTACGCCCCTGTGCTTGCTATGCTTCTGCGACGTCGTCGTCTTCCTCCGCTTCCTCTTCGTTTTCTCTCTTTTCCTCATCGTCCGGTCGTAGCGGCGGAGGCGGTTGCGAGGGAGGTTGCTCAGTCGCACGAGTCTCCAATCTCATAGATAGTGAACCGTCATTCCGTAGATCGAGATCCGTCGGAATTCCGTTCCTCCGATCATCACGAGAGAAAAATTCCGTCGACAGAAAAAATCAGCCGAATTGTAAAAACAGTAAGATGAGCAAAACGCCATCGTTCTGGTCGGTTTTCAAGTTGAGTAAAAGTAAGAGATACGGAGATTTAGAGAATGATGAATTGAAACCGAAACCAAAAGCGAAAGCGGATATTCATCATGAAAATATGGACGAATTTACTGACGGTAGAATTGAGGATTTTGCAAGGATGATGAAGAGATCACGATCAATGAGTGTCGTGATAACTTCAGTTTCCGGCGCGGGTGACTGCAATAAGTCACCGGCGAAGTCGAAAGGATGGCATTTTCCAAGTCCAATGAAAGTTTTTCGGCAATCGAAGGCTTCGAAATTGGTTCACGAACGGTCGCCTTTGTACAGAGGTTGAGTTTTCGTGTTTTTTTTTTTTTTGGAGTGTATTTTTTAATGTTCAGAAAATTACTCTACTAAACAGTAAATAGCATAATTAGAGTTTTATTTCTTTGACTATGAAAAAATAATTGCACTAATGTATTTTATTATTATTAGAAGAAGAAGTTGCAATGTACTTTAAAAGTTGAGTAAATCTCCATTGTACATGTCTTCTACTTCTTTATTTCGTTTATATTGAATCTAATTTTACGTTAATAGTTGAATATCTTATGGTCTGCCAGCATATTTTTTATAGTCGCAATATTTAAATTAATTTATATGTATTTCAGTTAACTTTTAAGAAATATCAATATACGATTTTCTACTATCATAAATATCGAATACATTTATCATCATCGATTTATCAAGAAGACAGTTTGAGTTTTATTTTTGGTTCATCTAATTTTGACTCTTTAGTCTAAACAATTTATGGTTATGTCACTCCATTCATTTTCAAGAATAAGAAATCTATACATAAACATAATACTATAATCTTTACCATTGCTTCATCATTTATTCTATTTTATGTTTGCTTCAGTTTAACTTCCATAAACTTTGATGGACCCATCACTTAAAAGAATAAATTAATTAAAATTTAGCACCTTTGTTGTTAATAATTTTATGTTATTTAACTATAAAATATTTACAACTCATTAATTTTGAAATAGATGAATTAAATACATCTTGCAATAAAAATTTGATTCCGGATCTCCTTTTCAGCCACAAGATATCATGTTAATTATTCTATGACCAAAATACCATGTTACCTTCGATGGGGTCGATTTTATAATAATATATATTGATTTATGGGTATATGTATATTTTTTTTTATATCTTTTTGTAGAAACAAGTGGTCCTACGTCCTTGCCAATATGGGAGAATAATCCAAGATTATGTCTATCTTCATTGAAGCTATTACACTAACCTCTAATACGATCCACACCTATTTGGGATATTAAATATATAGGAGAGAAGTGAGAGATCGAGGTGAATGATATTTTTTTATCTATCCTAAATACATGTGAATTTATTCAAATATATTGTATTTAAAATGACTCATACCAAAATTTGACCCTATCTAATTGAGATCATGTATGTAGACGTATCTAGATGCACCAAAATCTTGTAAGATATGTAATATTGCAAACTGAAATGTATCTAAGTAATTAACTCCTAAACTAATGATATTAAAGCTTGAAAGCGTTTGTAGATTGCATCAGAAGAAATAATTAAGCATTAATTTTTGGGGGACTTGTGTAAGTTTCATTAGTCTAGTAGTTAATTACTTGAATACCTCTACTTTGCAATATTACTTATCTTATCAGATTTTGGTGCCTCCAGAGACATCACATACATGTATCTCGAATATATGGGATCAAATTTATCTGTAACTTGTTTCAGATACATTATATTCAAATAGATTCACATGTATGTGGAATACATAACAAATCTCGCTCGCCTCCCTCATCTCTCCCCCATGTATTTGGAATTTCATATACATGTGAATCACTTTAGATACATACAAAATGCATGTATAGTGTGTATCTAGTGTGGTTCTCATGTATCTGAGATACACACGAATCTCGCTCACATCCCTCCTAGTCTCACTCGCCTCTCTTCATATTTTGTGTATCTGATAGCAAAAATACATGTATCTAAGTGTAAGATACATTAAAAAAAAAACTTTTGATTATTGGTAAGTTTCATAACTTTTTGAAGATATGTGTAATAATAATATATATGATAATGAAGTATGTCTAATTATGTAGTTTATTTTATATATAAGTAGTATTTTGAGGAGTATGTTATAAATATTGGAAATCCGAGGTATTAGACTATTAGTGATACAAGAGGATTTATTGCACTGATTAGCATGGATAAAGACCCAATCCGTCCCTCAAAAATTTTCTCAACATTTTTAACACCATATTTGTGGATGATATCTTCGTAACTAAATATTTTTTAAAAAAAGTTACACAATACATGTTATTTTTAATATATATAACTAAATAATACATGTGAAATAATATCTACATAATTAATACTAACATTATTAATACACTTTATTTAACAATAATGTTATACATATTATCAATCCCCCAAACTAAATTGAATTCCAAATTTTAGATTCAAAAGGAAGAGAAACATATATATACACTCTATTAATGACTATTTAGATAACAATATTATGCGGATGATTATAACTATGTACCTAGCATTATTTTTTTTGTGGTGTTACCTCGCCCTCATATGTGTGATTAAAATAATTTATAATAATGATATTATTATTATTTCTATTTATTGTTAATAATAATTATAATAATAAAAGTGGTCCTACATGTTAAGGATCATTATCAATAGCAAAGAAGGAAATCGATTGTGCAAAGTAAGACAGTCATCAAGATACACACAGAACAAAATATATCAAATAATTTAGGGTAGTTGGTTAGTTAATGTAGACTTATGATTGAAATATAATTTAATCATAAATTTGAGTCTCATAACATAACAATAATTAAATATAAGTGGGTATATATGAATGTTATATATTGTTGTCTAATTATTAGTGACCATATTTGTTTGTAAGAAATCAAAACAAATTGAAACAAAAGCACATGCAAGGTGTTGTTTTTTCTTTTTTCTTTTTACACAAATCCAAAGTATATCAGTTCAAAGATTAGGTATTAAATCATGTCAAATAAAATGGGGGTCCTTTCCTATCTTTATAAGTTTTATGACAAAAAAAGTTGTTTTTAATGAAATTGAGGCCCCTTTTGAAGACAATTTAAGAAAAATAATTATTATTTCAGATATTTTTCTTTGAATTAGAGGCACTTCTTTTAACAAAACTTAATTGTATTAATGGAGCTCAAGTTGTCTCATGACTTTTTCTTTTGAACAGCTTTTGTCCTAAATAAACCAAATTGGAGTAAGTTTTTCCAAATACTTTTATGGATGAATGTTAATCATGTTTAATATTGTTGATGAAGGGTGGGGTAATGTAAATCGTGCCAGAAAAATCGTGAAAAATTAACTATATTAAACTAATAAATACATGATGATATGTATTCTGCTTTCTAGCTAGCTTCTTTATGGCAAGCGCTATCCGTCGTTTGCACTATGTTGTCATATAATTGTTTTATCATTTAATCATGATAACAATATCATCATAAATCATAATTATGTAAATTGATATTTACAAAATCTTTCGCAAGATGTAATTTACGAATTTTATTTGCAATTACAATTTTCTTTCATTTACTAAGTAATATTTTCTCCCACTTCACACCACAATTAATCATATTAAATCTTAAATTAAATTGGTGAATTTAAGCGTTTTATTTTTACTTTTGACCCGTTGAAATAGGGAAAAGTCATTTTATTATTTTTTAACATATACTAAAAGAGGCTTATGGGTGAACTATTATATGTTTGGACCTGTTAAACCGTGGTTTATGCTGTTGCATAATACAATTTGTCTTCTCTGCCTTGGGAAGTAGCAAAAAAGCTTTTATTTTTGCACTTGTTTATAAAAAAAAAGAAAAAACATTACTTCCATTGAAAGATAATTTATTTTGTCTTCAATTATTATTGATTATTTATTTTGTCTTCAATTATTATTAAAAAAAAGGCGTTACTTGGACAAAGCTGTGGCCGCAGGTTACGGAGGAAGTAATTTATGTACTCAAAGATGAGAAAAGACGTAATAATCGATAAAATATTTTCGAAAATTGTAAACAAGTTTAGATTCACAGATTTTTAGAATAGAGTATTTGATCGTATTCTGTCAATTATTAAGATTCTAAAGAATCATAAAATTTTGATGGTCAGAATTATCTAATATATAGTACCTGTTAATCTTTAAGAAAATAAGCAAGATACATATAAATTTATCTGATATCAAATATCATATAAAAAAGAATTGCCACCTTGGTTGCCTATGCATATGTTCAACATAAAATGATAACTATGTGAACGCTAGATTAAATTTTTGACTAATTAACGGCTGAAACACATTATCAATTCAGTACTAATCAAGTAGCATTATATATGTATATAATATTCATAAGACCACTTTTGACGAATATTTTGACATGATTATGGTAGTTGATTTCTGTTACATAATAATAATAATAATAATAATAATAATAATAATAATGTGAAAGCTTATTGCTTAAATTTATGGCCCATTGACTAAGGTTCTACCAACTATTTTTACTTTAATTAATTTGGAATAATCATAACCTTTTTGTTTGTTTGACACTCTACCTTTACCTGGTTTGATGGTTCAAAAGGAAACTTTTTAGCCTATGTAATTATTAAAACGTTCATGAATGAGAAGTCAAAGACACATGTTAGTTACCCATATATAATTGCGTTATAATTTAACTTGTCAAAATAAAATCTTATAATAGTAAATGGTGGTTCTTTTTTCTTGGTGTGACTATGATGCTAAAATTGTGGGGCCATTGATTTTATAACGGTTTATAAATTCATTAATTTGATTTTATATTAAAAATATCCAAAGTTTATTTTTCTTTTATAAAAACGGTAAAGATGATATATTGAACTGTAAAGTAATATAGTTATCTATAATTTTTAAATAATTTTTTGATTTTTTATTCATTATCCGAAGCTTATATTAGAGCTTCGATTAAATTTAAATTGCGCTCTGCAAGATCCTTTCGAAAATAATGTTTCCAACAAGATTTTCTCTATATTCAGGACTTTCACCAATCCACCACAACTCATGTTGATAGTTATCTATATTTTTACAAAAGAAGAAGGATATAAATATAATAGGGTGTGTGTGTGGTTCATTTCGATAAATTTTTTAGTTTGTCGTATTAAAAGATAATGTGCTGTTTGTCGAATATCATCGACTTTATTTAGTGAACAAAAGATCAGTTTGAGGTACTTTAGAAATATTTTCGTCATTTTCATTATTTTATATTAATATAATTAATCTCAAATACTTGCTTAATTGTTGGGAAAACGCGGACAAGCACAAAAATATATATCGTAAAAGTAATGAAAATAAAATGGGAAAATAACGACACCAAGAATTTTACGTGGAAACCCTTCTGAATAAGGGAAAAAACCACGGGCCAAGAGGAGCAACTGATATTACTATAGTAAGGAATTTTACACTTTGTAGTCACGAATACAATACTCAAAGTGACTACTACACACTCAAAAATAACAACACTCTTTTGGTTTCCGTCTTACTAAAATATCGCTCACACTCTTTTTTTCTTCACAGACTATTTTCTTGTATAGTCTATGGAATACCTCACTTTGCTCTCAAAATGGTTTTTCTCTCTAACTTGGTGTGTTCTACAAATAAGCAAGAATGCTCTATTTATAGAAGGATAAAACCATGCCTATGTCACTAATGACATAGGTAAATATAGCAAAGTCAAAAATGGGTTGCAAATCTTACCAATTTGCCAACTACCAAGTCTTAATTTTCAACTCTTATCACTATTTCTTTTTAACAATTACTTGTACCAATTGAATAGCTAAAGTTGACCAAAAAATGGGATGGATTCAACAAATCTCCCCCTCCAGTCCCATTTACTGGAAGAAGGTATCTTCATCTTCTTTAGAGAGAGCTCATACCCACAAGTTCTTTGCATAAATCGAACTTGTCTTTCGGTATCGTCTTGGTCAGCATATCTGCAGGATTTTCACTTGTGTGGATCTTTTTGACGTGAAATGATTCACTCTCCACTTCCTCACGAATCCAATGATATCTGACGTCGATGTGTTTTGTTCTTGCATGGTACATGGAGTTCTTGCTCAAGTCTATTGCACTTTGGCTGTCACAATAGACAATATACTCCATTTGATT
Source organism: Solanum sitiens (assembly GCA_016801875.1). NCBI lineage: Eukaryota > Viridiplantae > Streptophyta > Magnoliopsida > Solanales > Solanaceae > Solanum > Solanum sitiens. The sequence goes on along the minus strand of JABWTJ010000013.1, from coordinate 6,252,994 downwards.
CAAACCAAGCTCTTGAAGAAATCGCTTTAGCCATATCATCTCCTTGCCGGCTTCAGTAGCCGCAATATACTCAGCTTCAGTTGTAGATAGTGCAACACACTTCTGCAACTTTGACTGCCATGATATAGCTCCCCCTGAAAAAGTAAACAAATATCCAGTAGTGGATTTTCTGTTATCAAGGTCACCTGCCATATCAGAATCTGTATAGCCTTTCAAGATTGAATTTGATGCTCCAAAACACAAACATTCATCTGAGCTTCCTCTAAGATACCTGAGTATCCACTTCACAGCTTCCCAATGCTCTTTTCCCGGATTTTCGAGAAATCTGCTCACAACACCAACTGCGTGAGCAATATCAAGTCTAGTGCACACCATTGCATACATTAGACTTCCAACGACGGAGGAATATGGAACTTTGGCCATGTTCTCTTTTTCCTCCCTAGCTGTAGGACACATATTCTTGCTCAACTTCATATGACCAGCAAGAGGTGTACTAACAGTCTTAGCATTCTTCATATTAAAGCGCTCCAGTACACGTTCAATGTTCTTCTTCTGGGACAAATAAATCTTTCTTTTATCTCTAAGACGAGTAATTCTCATGCCTAAAATTTGTTTGGCATGACCCAAGTCTTTCATAGAAAAAGACTTACACAACTCTTTCTTCAGCTCGTCAATCTTGAAAGTATTCTTGCCCACAATCAACATATCATCCACATACAATAGGAGGATGATAAAATCATTGTCAGAAATTTTTTTTACAAATACGCAATGATCTGAAGAAGTCTTCTTATAGCCCTGGTCCCCCATAACAGATTCAAACTTCTTGTACCACTGTCTAGGAGCTTGTTTTAGGCCATAAAGACTCTTTTTGAGTTTGCACACAAAATTTTCTTTACCTTCTACTTTGAAGCCCTCTGGTTGTTCCATATAAATCTCTTCTTCTAGGTCACCGTGAAGGAAAGCCGTCTTAACATCCATCTGCTCAATCTCTAAATTAAGACTAGCAGCCAAACCTAAAACTGTGCGAATCGAGGATATTTTCACAACAGGAGAAAATATTTCGTCAAAGTCAATACCCTTCCTTTGACCAAATCCCTTAACAACCAATCTAGCTTTGTACCTGGGCTTCAAGTTGTGTTCTTCAACTTTAACTTTGAACACCCACTTGTTCTTCAAAGCTCTCATGCCCTTGGGCAATTTTACCAACTCATAAGTGTGGTTCTCATGCAAAGACTTCATCTCATCTTGCATGACTTCAATCCATTGATCCTTGTGCTCATCTTCCATGGCCTCCTCATAACATTCAGGTTCTCCCCCGTCAGTGAGTAACACATACTCATTGGATGAATAACGGGAGGAAGGAAACCGCTGTCTGGTGGACCTCCGAAGCGAAATATTTGATTCGTCCACAACTTCATGAGCAACAGGATCATCAATAACAATATCATTGTTATTATCAACATCCACATGTTGATTTGATACATGATTCTGGGCGTCACCATGATTATCAAGCCCAACAACATCATGTACACTTGTGTGAGGAACGTCATCATGATGAATTATACCATCAAAACTTGAAGATTCTACCTTCTCCGCTTTGTCAATATCTTCAATTATTTGATTCTCCATGAAAATAATATCACGGCTTCTCATAAGTTTCTTTTCAATTGGATCATATAGCCTGTAACCAAATTCATCTAGGCCATATCCAATGAAGATGCATTGCCTTGTCTTGGCATCTAACTTTGACCTCTCATCTTTTGGCACATGTACAAAAGCTTTGCAACCAAATACTCTCAAATGGTCATAGGAAACATCCTTTCCATACCTAACACTATTTGGTACATCACTTTGCAAAGCAATAGCAGGAGATATATTAATAACATGTGTAGCGGTCAATAAAGCCTCACCCCAAAATGAGTTCGGCAACTTTGCTTCAGAAAGCAAACATCTAACTCTTTCCATCAAGGTCCTGTTCATCCTCTCAGCCAAACCATTAAGCTGAGGAGTCTTGGGAGGAGTCTTTTGGTGTCTAATACCTTGATGCTTGCAGTATTCGTCAAATGGTCCACAATATTCACCACCATTATCAGTACGAATGGATTTCAGTTTCTTTCCAGTTTCTCTTTCAACTGAAGCCTGAAACTGCTTAAAGACACCTAACACTTGGTCTTTAGTCTTCAAGACATAGACCTAAAGTTTTCTCGAGCAATCATCACTGAAAGTGACAAAGTAAAGTGCACCACTCAATGTCTTTGTCTTCATTGGACCACATAAATCAGAGTGCACTAACTCAAGCAACTCTGTCTTTCTCGAAGGAGGGTAGGACTTAAAGGAAACTCTATTTTGTTTACCAGCCAAGCAGTGCTCACACTTTTCTAATTTAGCACTTTGGAAATTTGACAATAATTTCTTCTTGGCTAGAACATTAAGTCCTTTCTCGCTGATATGGCTAAGCCTCTTGTGCCATAAAGTTGAAGAGCTATCGCTTTCAACCGCATTCACCATATCAACACAAGCAGAGGCCGTAGTCCAGTATAGACCACGACGTTTGTTACCACGAGCCACAACCAAGGAACCCTTGATGAGCTTCCATTTTCCATCACCGTTGGTACTAACATATCCTTCATCATCTAAAATACCAACAGAAATTAGGTGCAGACGAACATCAGGAGCATGTTTCACATTGTTCAAAACTAGTTTAGTTCCAACACTAGTTTCCAAACAAATTGTACCAATACCAACCACCCTAGAAACAGTCTCATTACCCATACTCAAAGTTCCAAAATCACCAGGAGTATAGGAAGAGAAAAAATCCTTTCTTGATGTCACATGAGATGCGGCACCAGTATCCACAACCCAGCTTGACTCATCACAAGCAATATTTATCATATTCGCATCAAGGACAGTAACAAGATCTTCGGTGGTAACGGTGGCTAGGCAATTTTCATTGCCATCTTCTTTAGTTTCCTCTTTGTTTTTGTTCTCCCTCTTCAACTTCCTGCAGAACTTCTTCGTGTGCCCTTTCATACCACAATGATAGCACTCAATATCCTTAAGTCTGCCTCTGGATTTGCTCTTATTTTGTTCTCTATTCTGAGAACCACGAGTTTTGTTTCTCACCCTGGGGCCAGTTATCAGGACATCCGACGAAGAGGAAATTTGAGTTTTTCTTCTCATCTCTTCGTTCAAGACACTACTCTTGGCGGAATCCATACAGATCACACCATCCGGAGCAGAATTTGACAATGACGTTCTAAATGTTTCCCAAGAGTCTGGTAGGGAACCAAGTAGAAGCAAGCCTTGAATTTCTTCATCAAATTTGATGCCCATAGCAGATAATTGGTTCATGATCCCCTGAAAATTATTCAGATGGTCTGTCATCGGAGAACCATCATGATACTTCAAACTCAACATCTGCTTTATTAAGAACATTTTGTTGTTGCCAGTCTTCCGAACATACAAACTTTCAAGATGCTCCCATAGGGTTCGAGCATGTATTTCCCCAGAAATATGGTTCAACACATTATCGTCGACCCATTGCCTAACGAATCCACAAACCTGTCTGTGCAACAGATTCCACTCTTCATCTGTTTTATTATCAGGCTTTACAGTGGTAAATACTGGTTTGTAAAAATTCTTAACATAAAGCAGATCTTCCATTTTTCCCTTATAAATGGCATAATTAACACCATTGAAAGTAACCATTCTACTTGTGTTGGCTTCCATTGTTTTCCCCAAAAATATAGTTATCGCAAATCAAAGTAAATCTTTTCTGATGTGGAAGTTCAGACTGTGCTGCAACCACAGAGCATACTCAGATAAAACCTTGGCTCTGATACCAGTTTGTTGGGAAAACGCGGACAAGCACAAAAATATATATCGTAAAAGTAATGGAAATAAAATGGGAAAATAACGACACCAAGAATTTTACGTGGAAACCCTTCTGAATAAGGGAAAAAACCACGGGCCAAGAGGAGCAACTGATATTACTATAGTAAGGAATTTTACACTGTGTAGTCACGAATACAATACTCAAAGTGACTACTACACACTCAAAAGGAACAACACTCTTTTGGTTTCCGTCTTACTAAAATATCGCTCACACTCTATTTTTTCTTCACAGACTATTTTCTTGTATAGTCTATGGAATACCTCACTTTGCTCTCAAAATGGTTTTTCTCTCTAACTTGGTGTGTTCTACAAATGAGCAAGAATGCTCTATTTATAGAAGGATAAAACCATGCCTATGTCACTAATGACATAGGTAAATACAGCAAAGTCAAAAATGGGTTGCAAATCTTACCAATTTGCCAACTACCAAGTCTTAATTTTCAACTCTTATCACTATTTCTTTTTAACAATTACTTGTACCAATTGAATAGTTAAAGTTGACCAAAAAATGGGATGGATTCAACATTAATTCCACCTGCATGTTGAAGATATGTCCAAGAATATTGCAAAAAAACAAGAGAACTAGCTTCAATTTCTTTAAAAGATTTCTTTTATGTAAATTCATTTTTGAATTAGCAGCTAACTTTTAAAAATTTAAATTATTTTTAGAAGAGTTTTATGTGGCTTTGAATTTAGGAGTTGGTTTCTTTATATTTGTTCTTTAAAATTTATTGATAAGTTTACTAGTATATTTTTCTATTTGTAGTTGGAAGTTATAGCTATAAATATGTCTTTGAGGTATTAATAAAATATGTTTAGTGTATCTTTTTTTCCTCTTAAATCTTTCACTGTTATTTTTGTCACGCCCCTTTTTTTTCTCAAAAATTTATTTTATCGATTATTTTTATTTGGTTTGAAAGAAAAAGAGTTTTTCCAATTAAAGTGATTTTTTGAAAAGATATTATTTTGTTATTCAGAGTCGCCACTTGGAATTGAGTTTTGGTGTTCCAAGTCACCTTATTTAAATCCCTAATCAAAAGGAAATTTGACTCTCTATTTTTTATTGGTCTGCGAATTAAAAATTCGGGTAAGGAATTCTGTTGACCGAGGGGAAGATGTTAGGCACCCCTCGAGTCCCGTGGTTCTAGCACGGTCGCTTTATTAACTTTGGTATGACTTGACTTAATTTTGGATATTATATTATTTAAATTAATAATAAATTGTTACTTTATTCTCATTTTATTTTAAACCTTTTAAAAGTTGTTTTATTTATTTTTAAATCTTTTGAAAATTGTTTTATTATTTTCGATGTGTTCATTAATACAAAGTCTGAAACACTCATATTTATTTATTTATTTATTATTTATTTTATTTATTAATTTTACATTTTGTGTATATATTTTTAATGTTATATATATATATATTTTCTTTATGTTTTTTTTATATTTTTTTTAATATATATTTTTTATTGACGTTGTCTTACTTTTATTATTTATTCTTATTTTATTATTATGTACAAATTTGTCTGTTTATTCTTATTTATTTATTTATTTATTAAAATAATTTTCGTTATTTTCCCTTTTTGTACGTTCTTCATTTTATTTTATTTTATTTTATTTTATTTACCTTTTGTTTAATAATTTTATTTTTTTATAATTTTTTTTCACTCTACTTCTCTCTTCTAATAACTTTTTTTTATATATATTTTTAAAAAGAATCCTTTTATTTCAATTTTTTTTACCATTTTTTACACGTTTTTTTTCTTCACTTTCTTCTTTTCTTTTTTGCACATCTTTTTTTTTATTTATTTTTTATATTTTATTTTTTTACGTTTTTAGTCTTTTATATATATATATATATATATATATATATATATATATATATATATATATTTTTTTTTTTTTTAATGAACAAACATTCTGTTTATTTTATCTTATTATCTATTCTTTATTTTATTTTTATTTTTTTTTTAAATATTGTTGTTTTGACATTCTGTTTTTTTACATTTTTTTTTGTTACACTTTGTTGTTTCTTTTTTTTTTTAAAATCATTTTTTTATCATCGTTCTTTTTCTTTTTCTGTACATATTGTTGTTGTTATTTTTTTTTTAATTATTTTTTAATGTTTTCTCATTATTTTTTGTTAATCGCTCTTCTTCATTATTTTTTTAAATTATAACTCTAAATAATATTCATATATTTTCTTAATAATAAACTTTAGTAATTCGAATTAGATAACCATCTTATGTTATTCTAAAGACAAATTTTAATCTTAATAATGTATTAAAAAGACTAAAACACATTAAACATAAATTTCTTAAATCGGTAATCAATTAAATTTTAGTTCATATCCTAATCTAAAAAGTCTACAATAAATACAACAAAATCTTATAAAGTGAAAGCTAAACGGAAAAATATATTAATCTATTCAAATTCAACAATTCAATATCATGAAGCGACATAAATTGCAAAATGCATCTGAAAGACATAATAATAATAATAATAACGTAACAATAATCAATATAATACATGTGATTTGAAGAATTTCATACTATTGGAATCAAATTTTCATAGAAGTAATATTATTTAAATCACGGGAGAATTTATAGTTACCTCGCTGTGAAAATTGATACCACAAAAGCGAGTTGATATTCACGAATTCGAAATCACGATCAAAGCTCTAACTCTAACCTAATTCTCAAAAGAAATAACTCACTTTTCTTCTCTTTGTGTTTGCTTTTTTCTTTTCTATGTCTATCAATCTCAGTTTCTGTGTGTTCTCTATATCTCTCTGTATCTATCTGTATCTTTTTTCAACTGAACGTGGAATTATATAATCTTTTTTGGGTGAGAATCTGGTGCTAATTTAAAGGAACGTAGTGTAGTGGGATTAAGATTAAATTTAAAAATTAGTTGAAAAAATTGGGGTTGAGATAAGGATATAAAAATAAAATAAATAAATAAATAATAACAAATCAATAAATTGGCAAAACAAAACAAAATATAAGAAGATGACACAAAAAGTGTAAAAAAAAACGTGTAAAAAGAAATAAAAATAAAAATAAATAAATGGGATGAGGATTTTTAGGAAAATAAGTTAGGAAGTTGGGAGTAATTAGGATAAGGTAAAACAAATTTGAAATTTTTAGGACTCCTCTTTTCTTTTCTTTTTCTATACTTTTTCATAATATTTTCTATATTATTATTATTTTTAGACTAGATATAATTAATAAAAATTTTAAATTCCCCACTTCTATTTATCAATTTTTTAATTATTATTAAACTATTAATTGATCTTATAATTTTTATTAATTTACAATTTATTATTATTATTTTATTTATTTTAAATATAACCCTTTTTAAATTGGTGTAAAATATATTATGTTTTGATAAAAAATTAGGTGTTCACAATTTTCTTAATATCTTATTCGAATATAATTATTAATCTTATTACGACTTAGCCCAAAATAAGTAACCAAACCAGAATTAAGATAATACTAAATTTTTATTTCAAAACTATCTATATTTATACACCATACCAAACAATGCCTAACTCTAAAAAAAAAAATCGTATAGAATTATATCCTTCTTTAGCGAACTTATAAATTTACCTAATTTCTATTTCGTAGCTTTGGCTTAATTAGCATAATCTTAGTTTTCCAAAAGCATGAAATTGGAGTATTAGTTTTTGCTAAACCAAATCCTCATAGTATTTTGTCCGTATCTTTAGAATAATTAATTATAAACCTAATCACGTGATTAAGCTGGCTGTTTGGTTGTAAAATCTTCATTAAAGATTTAGGGACCTTTTTTTTTTTTTTTTGGGTACAGGATTTAGGACCATTTTTTTTTTTTTGGGTACAGGATTTAGGACCATTGGATCAACAGAAAGAGCAATTATTTAATTAAAATGTTCAAAGAAATGCATCGAACATTGACACATTTTCATATTTACGTCCAAGGTATAAGTTTCTAGAATTTCAAGTTTAAATTAATCTTTCTGAATTAGTACTCCCTCTATTCCTAATTATTTGTCTTTTTTGACAAATCAAAAAAGAATAAACTTTTTTTAGCTATTATACTCTCAATTAATTACTTTGGAAAGAGTAAAACTTATTAAAAATATTAAATTTTTAATTTTATCCGCTTTATAATTAATATGAATAAAATAATAAACTCATTACATCAATTATATATTTTTAATAGTTATATTAATTTAAAAATAAACAAATAATTAGGGGCTCTCCTAGTAAATCATAGAACACTGAACTTGAAACTATTTCCTAAGCGTATATTTGTTGGAAATAACATATTAATGGCTCTATTGACAATGTTATTGTCGTAGTATGAAATTCTGCGTTGCTTGTTTTGTCATCCGTTGTAGAGTTGAATGATTCCACCACATGTTTTTAATTTATTAAAGAAATATTATTTTTTCTGTCTTAAAGTATTTGTTGTTTTGATTGAGTAAAAACGATGGAATTCTTAGAGAGGGGTTAAAAAATTATCCAATTCAAAATACTTATATATCATTTTAAAAGTTTTAAGGCAAAAACTAATTAAATACCACTTAATTAATATTTTCATAAAGAATGTGTAAATGCAAACATGACAAACATTTTGAGATGAAGGGAGTAGTATTATTTAAATCCGAAGTACTCTCTCCATCTAACAATATTTGTCTACCATACTATTATTTTGGGATGTGTAACAATGTTATCTACTTTATAAAATCAATAGATAATTTTACATTTAATTTCTTATTTATCCTTATTACTGAATTATTGTCATTTTTCTAGTATATTTTTCGAGACATTGTATTTATTATATTCAAAGGATGACATAACAAAATTACACTCTCATTTATAATTTCTTAAAAAGTATGCAAAGTCAACAATGGATAACTATCGTTGTACGATAGAGAAGGAGTAGTAAACATCAAAAGAGAGAATATTGAACCTTGGTATTGACTGAATTTCTTTGGTATTTAAATTTCTTGCATCATTTTCTTCCTTTCTGGTGGCTTTTAATCTCTTTGAATAAAAAAAAAGGTTTAAATATAAGTTATTTTAATATAGATTGGTATCTTGTTTGGAATAAATAAATAAATAAATTGTGACACAGAGAAAAAAAATGGTTGATAGAGAATTGTCCACAGATAGTCGGCAAGGAACATTATATTGTGATCACAAAATATAATATATCACAAAACATTATTTATAGAGTCAAAATGAATATACTTTGCAAACTCGGACTGAACCCTACCAAGTATTACTAAAATGAAACCCAAACATGATGTAACTAAACAAGAACCCCAACCATTTAAGCCCATTGTATGTATTAAAAGTGACACTTCGATCATTCTTCAACTTGGAGGTTGATACATATCTTCCCGACGATCACGCGGAGCAAAGTAGGATCGAGGGATTTATCAAAGATCATTTCAATGATATGAAATTTTTTTTATTATCTATATATAATAGACACTGAAATCTCTACCATTTTCTTTTTATGTTGATTTATTCAAATTTTAAACTCCTTAATAAAAATTCTGTCTCTGCTATTACAGTCGTAATTTACAAGCGAATTACACCACTACTTTTTTGAGGAAAGAGCCAAAGACAATAAGCAAAATTGAAAGTCATATAGATACATACAAGACTAGTTAGGACTGACTAGTTGTTAACAACCCATATATTCATCATGAGCTGTGTAACCTGCTCCAAAGTATGTACTATCTCAATCACAATAGTGGTAATATCTTCTAATATGTACTATCTCAATCATAATATATAGTGGTAATATCTTCTATATATCAAAGGAAAAATAAAGCTGATCAAATAAAAGTCTTATTTTTTTTCATTTTTTTTTCAAAGGTTCCCTCAAGGGGCTTCAATAGATAAGTCAAAGGAGCATGGAGGGGGGTGAAACCTGACCTCCGCATTACAACACTAGGAGTGAGGGACATCCTTACTCTCTAACTTATCAAAATAAAAGGAAAGAAAAAAAAAAGGAGGAGGGTTGCTCCTTGTTACATAAGCTTACAAAAAATTATAAAATTCATAAACTAGAAGCAACCAAACAAAATTTAACCAGATCGAATATGAAGTTGCCCTTCTTCACTCGAATTCTAATGTTGGGCTTGCCAACTACATCATTATTCAAGGTGGAAGTAACCAATAAAAGTCTTATTTAATTAGGTGAGGTTGATTTTTCATTCTTAATTAATTCTTGGAGCTTAGTGCAAGCATTTACTTTGTTATGTCTTATAAGACTCACACATTACTTGACAGATTCATAAAGCTTTCAAGTCTCTGATCTGTTTCTGACATGGAAACACATGGACTGTTAAAAGAATTAAACAAAATTAATCAATCAAAGAGGTTGATTATTAGATGCACTGAATAATTACAAAGATATAATATTTCGTTGACACTTGATAGGTTTTAAGAAATTGAAGAGAACAAAACTATTACATATATATACACTATAATAAAAAAAACTTTTAAAGGCATTAAATATTAACATTAATCAAGAGTGCTACAGTCTTTACCGACATTGGAGAAAAACCGGTTGGGAGCACCACCTGAATGGGCCTTGCAGAGTGCGATCCGAATTTCGTCGGAGCTCCAATGTGGGCTGAACACTGGGTGGAAAAAAAGTCTTTACTGACATTAATTAAGTGTCATTAGAACCATTGTCACTAAAGGCTTTAGAGACATATGCAAAAAGTATTAATTATTACTAAAAATACATATTTAGCGATAATTAAAAATTTATTATCGCTAATGATTATTTTTTATGTAGTGATATATATTTATTGTACTCCCTCCGTTTCATATTGTTTGGTGCTTGACCCTTGCTGGGGTGACATAATTCTTCCGAAAGCTTTAATAATTATAGCATATATTGAAGAAATGTACGCTTATAGAAAAACATATATTGTACTCTCTTCGTTTTATATTACTTGACCTTTATTGATGTGACACCATTCTTAAGTAAACTTCAATTAGAAGTGTATTTTAAATTGAACAGTTAATTTAATATAATATTTTAAATATAGGATCAAATAATATGAAATATTGGAAGTATTTGGAATCTATGATCACATAGGTCTTAGGAATATATAGACGGAACATTAGTCTATATGTCACATATATACATTAAAGTTTTAGATTCACCTAATTGGCTTCTTTTGTGTAGCGATAGTCTAATTAATTTATATGCTTACCAAATTAAAATAACAATTACTTATCCGATCGAAAATTTAGGTTTAAATTTTTTGGCACGCGAGATGATTCAACGAGGACAATTTCTACATCTCTATTACTACAAAAATATCAAAACGTGGTTGTGAAAATGGTGTCATATATCATCCAATAATTAGTTTTCTAGTGTTTCAGAAGAATCTAGTCATTTAGTTTGTTCGTCTTTGATCTTCTCAAATACCCTTCTCGTCACTTCTAGCAAAGCTACGTCGGATTTATGGAAGAATGGATTATAGCTAAGTTCATATACGTACATAATTGAAATTATTGCAATTGAGCAACCAATTTTCAAATCATATTAAAATACAAACTTATACCATTAGAATCAAATTCTCAACTTTTTCTTTGAACATAATCCCCAATGGATAGTTACATCATACATTATCCATAACTTGTATGGTGGATACAAAAGAAAGTCACAATAGTGTAAAGTACATAGATCCAATTGCTTGGGGCAAATTTAGAGTGCACCGATCTATAAATTCATTAGTTTTGACTCAAATTCAGAACATGCATATTAAAAACTTTATCAAATAAACACGATCTACAAATTTCGATCTTAGTGAATCGAAGAAATATTACAATAAAACACTAAAATTTTAAATTTTAAATCCGTTTCGGAAAAAAAAAACGGCTGAATTGTCTTTGTGCAGTGTCCCGACCGTACACGTGAAGTTGGCTTTTACTCAATTGTTGTTTTGTTGTCATGAAGCAGACCAGTTTGAACAACACTCTACATCCTTTTCAATCTCAGCTTTTTGTTTTTGTCATTTTTTTTCCACATACCTTAGCTTCTTTATTCCATTTCTTGGGTTGTGTGAATCTACACGTTCCCTTCGCTAGTCTGCCACACACATACGCACACGCTTGCTCCTTTAGTTTTTTTTTTTCCAAAAAAAACAATTATTACATACGTCAAGATCTAAAATAAGTTGGAATCAATTATATGAAAATTATACTAATAGAAGTTTTGATACGAGATTAAAACCTATTCTCAACTAGTAACTTATACTTACATGGATTTTTTTGGTCCATTGTATCTTATGTTTAGTTAAGTCTGTATTGATATCAAGTATGTCAAAATCTTTTAAAACCACTTTCTTTCATGTAATTTTTAGTTTTACCTTGTTCCTTTGTAACGCTTTTACTTATCATAGTTTGTTGCATCAATAAGTCCACGTTATACATGTTTAAACCATTTCAAATAACCTTGTCGCATTTTATATCTTCAATGTATGATACTTATGACTTTCGAGGAATGTATCTATTTCTTATCTTATTTAATCTGATATGATCGCACACTTATTTTTGCATTGCATCTTCGGAACACTCGTATGGATCACCGCTCATTAATTATTACTACTATTAGAAGAAAACGTAGGAGAGATGGAAGGGTTACTAGTATTTTATGGTAGATGGATTATATTGGCCCTTTGTCGTTAAACGTATCCAAAGGGCAACGATATTTTGTGTTGATATATTTACGTAAAAGTTTGCAAAGTCCAAAAAATATCCTAGTTTGAGTAGCTTATCTCGAAAAATAAACTAGACATTCGAAAAGTCACATGTCTATAGATTGGTGATCATCACATGATGAGGGACCAGAATGCTCAATCAAGAAGTGTCAACAATTACCAATGAGTGATCAAAATAATATCTTTATGGTCGTATATACATTTATCGTGACGAGAAAGCACTCTTAGTTCAGGTAAATAAATTGTAATATTCAAAATTTAATGACATATTTAAATTCTGTCGGTGTGGGGGTGTATCTTTTCTTATTGTTAAATCAAATCGAGTTGAGATGATTCATTTAGATTTTAGCTAATTTACACAATAATTAAAATATGACGTGTGAATAAAATCAAATTAAAATAAGTGTGTTTGATGTTTTATCATTTAACTAACGTCATTTAGTATATATTATATAATATATAATGACGGAACTGATGAATCAAATTGATTATATATAATATATTCTTGTTATATGAATTGTCCTAGGTTATTTCAATCAGATGGAACTTGTCACTCTTGACCTTCACGGCCCAAATTAAATCGTCCAACTTAGAACTATCACAATCCAAATTGAATTATGTATTAAAGTCCATTAAGAAAACTCCATTTTCTACACTAATCATTAGCTCAAATATTTTAGATCCAACTAAAATTGGACCTGTTACAGGCAATGTATAGTTCAAACTCTGCATTATTAGCTCGCAAAATCACAAAATATAACAAGATGTTTCTTATACGCTACTCAATTTTATGTTAGAAATAAATGGGCATCTCGAAAGAAAATGTTACTCATTAAAATATAATTAACACTACACAACAAAAGAGTACAATTGTGCTGCTAGTATAATAAGGTAGAGAAACCACACTCGAGACTTGGGTTCAAATTCAGCTTTAGCCCATTCTCTCCACTCATATTTAAGCTAAGCTGATATAGGTGTACTCGAAGTCTTCAAATCCTGAGTTCACATCTGATCTTAGATGCTCTTAGTTAAAGCTTAAGCTATTAAAGAAAACACAATTTTATTAGTTAATTATATTCTCAATACTCATGATATACATGTTGTGGCATTTGCATTAATGAATTCATGAATCTTCTTATACTTAACTAGATCAATAGATATATGCAAATAAAGTTTATGTACATATACTATATAAAGTACTCTTTCTAATGAGTTGTTTGATGTGTATTGTTTTATTTTTATCAAGTACCAAGGAAAATTTGGGAATCGGTGATTGTAATTTGTAAGGACGAAGATTACAACGAAAACCAAATAGAATTGTGTTACTTGTCACTCTTTACTTTTATGGCCCAAACTGAATTGTCCAACTTAGAACTAAGTCCAAATACAATTGTGTGTGGAAGTCCAATAAAATACTCCATGTTATATTCTAAATAGTTAGCTCCAATATTTTATTTGGATGATTTTAAATAAAATAATTAGATCATACTAGCCATGTTTTATTTTTTGAAGAGTATAATAATCACATTTAAAAGCTTAAGTTGTTAGATAAAATATATTTTTATTATTTAGCTGTATTTTTAACACGTCCCCTCACATACGGACCTGATTCTTTTTCATGGATCAAGCACGTGGAGATTCCGTTTTGATATAGTTGGCGATAAGATTCAATCTCAATATCTTTGTCAGCTCTGATGCTGTGTAGAAGTGTGTGAGTATACACTTAAGCTTGCCAACCGTCATCGAAAGTATACACTAACTACACATTATGATACATTTCAAAAAACTAAATATATAACATAACTATACATCAAATATATATTGACTATTCAATCTTAATTAACTCGAAATCACCTCTAAACAATCCCAAATTTTAGATATAAAATCTTTTCGATGGCTCAAGTCCTCTAGTATTTAATTAACTCGAAACAATTCACGTTTACAGTATCAAATTTTATCAAAGCGAAAGAAAAAAAAGTGTAGAAGACGAAGGAGGAGGAAGAAGGAAAAGAATCCATTAATGGCAAAACGGGATGGAAGAGGAAATAAGTTAGAAGTCATTAATGGTGAGCTGGAGGTTTTGGCTGATTTTAGTAATTTTGAAATTTGGCTAAATTTTTTATAATGCAAATAGCCGAATAACTATTTTGCATAATTGTCCCTATTTTATGTCCAAATCGAATGTTACTATATGGCATCTATAATTCTAACTTTGTGCATAATTAACCAGAGCAGAATAACATCCTAAAATATTTCCACCACTCTTACTTACGTGGTATCAAATTCGGATCCATTCCAATTATTCGTCCACCCTCCCATATTGAATTGTCTGCACACCCTTAACGTGAGATAGAGTGTTTGAAGAGTTTTGAAATTAAAAATTGTGAGACATAAAATCTTTGCTTGAATTGTTCTCATCTAACAGATTGTCACAACTATTTCCAAATTAGACATAACATAGACAGATACATATTGTTGTAGATCACATTAACCTAATAACATTTAACAAAATTGCAACTTAGAGAAGAGTCATAAGTAAATCTCATTTAAACAAACAGACATTCATATTTATTATTATATAAGCCAAACTGAAAACAACAACATATTCAAAAAGCTTCAATACAAACAACTTAAAACCCCAAATCCAAACATCATTCTTAATAATATTATTAGTTACAACCAGAGGCACAACATGAAGTTTCAGTTGCTTTGGTTATGCATTTAACATTGCCAGTTTCATCAACAAAGCAACTGCAACCTTCTCCACATTCAGCTATAACTTCCCCTGCTTTGCTTATTTTACAAGTATATCCTGCATCTGTCTTGCACATCACCTTGCAACCATCTGTTCCCTCTAGTGCTTTTTGTGCCTCTGAATCAGATTCTTCCCTATTTTAACAAATTACAAATATGTATTATGTTTAAATTGACATACACAATAACATAAATTTATGTATAATGGAATTATTATTAGAAGAGTACATACAGGCGGGTACAATTGATGCCGCTGGAACATTGGCAAAAGGGTTTGCCAGCCTTGGAACTCTCTGTTTTGGTAACAGAGCAAGACCATCCTTCAGCACACTTGCACTCTACTTTCCCATCTTCCAACTTTTCACAACATCTACATAAGGGGTAAAAAAAAAAAGGAGATTACGAGGTGAGGGAATCGAAATACTTATAAATAAGGATATAGTTTAAAATTCAGATAATCAACGAACTGAGCTGCTAAGAGGTAAAAAAATAATTCAGATCAATATAAATATCACATGGAAATTAGAATCTATTTGCTAACCTGAGTGATTGCTGGCTTGAGCTAAGAGCCTCCATTCTTTGTCTGTAAATTAATTATTTTTGGTCTAGCTAATTATCCTGAAATTTGTTTACTACAAAGTCGTGACTCATATACATCTGATTAGCTGCTTTATAGATGTGGCTACTGATTATTTCTTTACATTAAGATATTTGATATTGTTTGTCATTTTCTCTCGTCTAGAATATTCATAGCTATCGTATTTACATGGTCACTAGAATATATTTTATCTTATATTTGCGCATATAAAAAATAATATTCTAAATTCTAATGTGTCACAATTATAAATGCATATCTCCATGTTTCTTTCAATAATAAGTGTTTGCGATTAAATATTAGTTATTACATTTTCAAATACACATAATTTTGCCAAAGATCCATTAGTGATTAATACTTCCTTCGTTCCTTTTTATTTGAAATTATTTTTATTTTAGTTAGTACAAAAAGAATGTCAAATTTAATCTTAAATATAGTACTCCTATATATTTATGAGAAGAGAAAAAAGTCAATCTACTTTTAATATGACTATTTTTTGAAGGATAATTTGATAACATTTCAAAATTTTTATTATTTTTTGAAGAACAATTTGATAATATTTCAAAATTTGGATATAATGCCAGCTGTTAATATTTTTCCCATATTAGTACTATTAATTAATACATTCAGAAAAATTAATTAATATTTTTCTAGGATGGTGTAGCCTGTTGATTGAGAAAAGGATATTCATCAAACAATTAACAATAGAAATCACTTTTAGCTGGTAAGGTAGCTACGTATTAATAGTTGATCAAGTCGAACACTCTTAAAAATTATATTACATATACAGAAAATTATTTACAAAAATAAAATTATTATTATTATTATTATTATTAATCTTGAGCTCTATCGGGACGAAATCCTATCTCTAGTCCATTTTCCTCCTATCTATTATTTAAGCAACGGCAAAAAAAGATCAATTATATATTTGAATGATTATAAATAATTTTATCAATATTATTTATCTTTTCACCATTCAATTTACAAATAGAGCCCCATTTTGTGATTATTCTAATTCTCTATCTTGTCTTTTATCAATCATTATGACCAATTTTGTACTATATGTGGTCAATAATTTCAGGAATTTCTTTGACACAAAAAGTGCTCTTTATCTTAAACCTTTATTTATATGACCATTATTGATGAAATTGTCTACTTAAAGAAAAAGAAACAATTAAGAGATAAGGATCATTATTAAATTTGAAACATTAAAGTTAAAGTCTGATATAAATTTCTAGGATTTTAATAAATATAGCCAGTAGAATTTGTTAAATATTTGACTAACATAGAAAGTACTTATTTTTGATAAACTTAAATGTATTATAAAAGAACTTACTAAGATTAATATACTAAAAGAAGGAAAATTAAGGAAGTAATATCTTTGTGTTATAAATAATAACAATTTGTGAATGTCTATTATATTCCTCTTATGCCTATAAAAGGATTGTAATCTTTATGGAAAATACACCAAAATAAGGAAGATTCAAGTTTCCTATTTTCTCTCTCTAATACATTCTTCTCTCCTTAATTGCTATTAAGTTTAATTTCAGTACTTAGTCTTTATTTTATAACACGTTATCAGCACGAGACTCTGTCATATCAAAGTTTGAAGACTAAATTTGAAGGCTAAGGTATTATTATTTTTCTTCTTTTTATTATGGCTAATCTTACTAAACTTGAATTCGTTGCCCTTCAAAGTTCGGACAAGAACTATCTTTCATGATATTGGATGCTGAAATCCATTTGAATGCTATTGGTCTTGAAGACACCATTAAAATTGAAAATAAAGCATCAAAACAAGACTGTGCTAAAGCAATGATATTCTTACGTCATCATATTGACGAAATTTTGAAAATTGAATATATTACAATCAAAGATCCACTCGTTCTGTAGAATAACTTAAAAGAAAAGTATGATCATTTGAAGATGGTCATTCATTCAAAAATACAATATGATTGGATAAATTTAAGACTACAAGACTTTAAATTTATTCCTGAGTACAATTCTGTTATGTTCAGAATTACTTCTCAATTAAAACTATGTGGAGATACAATTAATGATGTTGATATGCTGGAATTGTCTGCACACCCTTAACGTGAGGTAGAGTGTTTGAAGAGGTTTGAAATTAAAAATTGTGAGACATAAAATCTTTGCTTGAATTGTTCTCATCTAACAGATTGTCACAACTATTTCCAAATTAGACATAACATAGACAGATACATATTGTTGTAGATCACTTTAACCTAATAACATTTAACAAAATTGCAACTTAGAGAAGAGTTCATAAGTAAATCTCATTTAAACAAACAGACATTCATATTTATTATTATATAAGCCAAACTGAAAACACAACATACTCAAAAAGCTTCAATACAAACAACTTAAAACCCCAAATCCAAACATCATTCTTAATAATATTATTAGTTACAACCAGAGGCACAACATGAAGTTTCAGTTGCTTTTGTTATGCATTTAACATTGCCAGTTTCATCAACAAAGCAACTGCAACCTTCTCCACATTCAGCTATAACTTCCCCTGCTTTGCTTATTTTACAAGTATATCCTGCATCTGTCTTGCACATCACCTTGCAACCATCTGTTCCCTCTAGTGCTTTTTGTGCCTCTGAATCAGATTCTTCCCTATTTTAACAAATTACAAATATGTATTATGTTTAAATTGACATACACAATAACATAAATTTATGTATAATGGAATTATTATTAGAAGAGTACATACAGGCGGGTACAATTGATGCCGCTGGAACATTGGCAAAAGGGTTTGCCAGCCTTGGAACTCTCTGTTTTGGTAACAGAGCAAGACCATCCTTCAGCACACTTGCACTCTACTTTCCCATCTTCCAACTTTTCACAACATCTACATAAGGGGTAAAAAAAAAAGGAGATTACGAGGTGAGGGAATCGAAATACTTATAAATAAGGATATAGTTTAAAATTCAGATAATCAACGAACTGAGCTGCTAAGAGGTAAAAAAATAATTCAGATCAATAGAAATATCACATGGAAATTAGAATCTATTTGCTAACCTGAGTGATTGCTGGCTTGAGCTAAGAGCCTCCATTCTTTGTCTGTAAATTAATTATTTTTGGTCTAGCTAATTATCCTGAAATTTGTTTACTACAAAGTCGTGACTCATATACATCTGATTAGCTGCTTTATAGATGTGGCTACTGATTATTTCTTTACATTAAGATATTTGATATTGTTTGTCATTTTCTCTCGTCTAGAATATTCATAGCTATCGTGATTTACATGGTCACTAGAATATATTTTATCTTATATTTGCGCATATAAAAAATAATATTCTAAATTCTAATGTGTCACAATTATAAATGCATATCTCCATGTTTCTTTCAATAATAAGTGTTTGCGATTAAATATTAGTTATTACATTTTCAAATACACATAATTTTGCCAAAGATCCATTAGTCATTAATACTCACTTCATTCCTTTTTATTTGAAATCATTTTTATTTTAGTCAGTACAAAAAGAATGTCAAATTTAATCTTAAATATAGTACTCCTATATATTTATGAGAAGAGAAAAAAGTCAATCTACTTTTAATATGACTATTTTTTGAAGGATAATTTGATAACATTTCAAAATTTTTATTATTTTTTGAAGAACAATTTGATAATATTTCAAAATTTGGATATAATGCCAGCTGTTAATATTTTTCCCATATTAGTACTATTAATTAATACATTCAGAAAAATTAATTAATATTTTTCTAGGATGGTGTAGCCTACCTGTTGATTGAGAAAAGGATATTCATCAAACAATTAACAATAGAAATCACTTTTAGCTGGTAAGGTAGCTACGTATTAATAGTTGATCAAGTCGAACACTCTTAAAAATTATATTACATATACAGAAAATTATTTACAAAAATTATTATTATTATTATTATTATTATTATTATTATTAATCTTGAGCTCTATCGGGACGAAATCCTATCTCTAGTCCATTTTCCTCCTATCTATTATTTAAGCAACGGCAAAAAAAGATCAATTATATATTTGAATGATTATAAATAATTTTATCAATATTATTTATCTTTTCACCATTCAATTTACAAATAGAGCCCCATCTTGTGATTATTCTAATTCTCTATCTTGTCTTTTATCAATCATTATGACCAATTTTGTACTATATGTGGTCAATAATTTCAGGAATTTCTTTGACACAAAAAGTGCTCTTTATCTAAACCTTTATTTATATGACCATTATTGATGAAATTGTCTACTTAAAGAAAAAGAAACAATTAAGAGATAAGGATCATTATTAAATTTGAAACATTAAAGTTAAAGTCTGATATAAATTTCTAGGATTTTAATAAATTTAGCCAGTAGAATTTGTTAAATATTTGACTAACATAGAAAGTACTTATTTTTGATAAATTTAAATGTATTATAAAAGAACTTACTAAGATTAATATACTAAAAGAAGGAAAATTGAGGAAGTAATATCTTTGTGTTATAAATAATAACAATTTGTGAATGTCTATTATACCCCTCTTATATCTATAAAAGGCATTGTAATCTCTATAGAAAATACATCAAAATAAGGAAGATTCAAGTTTCCTATTTTATCTCTCTAATACATTCTGTTAGTGGAAACGTGAAACTAAAGAACAAGGAAGAACAACAATATTTAACGTGGTTCGGATCAAAATGATCCTACGTCCACCAAAGAACAACTGCACCAATATTTATTTCAATCTACAAAGATACAAGTGAAATACTACAAGAGAGAGAACACAAATGCCTTAGAAGGTGAAAAGGCAAGTGAGAGGATGATTTGAAAATGAATTAAGAGCTACCTATTTATAGGAATAAATTCATCCTATTGATGTCATCCATGACATCAATATGTGTCAAAATTGTCAAGGTTAAGAATATGAAATCATTTTATGGTTTGCCTAAATTTCACCTACCAAGATGCAATCTTTGACTTGTATTTTTGTACTAATTATCTTCCTACCAAATATTCATGTTAATTCATCTTCCATTTAGTTTGATTCCACAAGAACCAAAACCAACTCTTTCAATCTCCACCTTGGTTTGTGTTCCAAGCATGCGTATAAACAACTCCGGCCAAAACTTCTAAGCTTACTGGGCAATCCTATTGTAAGAAACAAGAAGAATCAAACCTTTGTTGAACATACCAGCTCCACCTAGCAGTTGTTCTCTTAGTGTTGCATCAATTGATGCATACTCCCGCCAAGTCCTTGCAGTGTGCAAACTTGGCAAGCGGGACTATTTTGGTCAACATGTCTGCAGCGTTATCGTCTGTGATAACCTTCTCAACCTTGATAGCTCCCTTTTCTACGACATCTCGAATAAAATGAAATCTGACATCAATGTGTTTGGTGCGCTCATGAAATCTTTGATTTTTAATCAAATGAATAGCACTTTGACTATCACATTTTACAATTGATTCAAGTTGAACTGAACTCAATTCTGCCACCAAACCTTTCAACCAGATAGCTTCTTTCACTGCCTCCGTTTCTGCCATATATTCTGCCTCTGTTGTAGACAAAGCGACAATCGACTGTAAAGTCGATTTCCAACTAACGGCACTGCCAATGAGAGTAAAGATGTATTCAGTTGTGGACCTCCTTCGATCAAGATCCCCTGCATAGTCAGAATCAACATAACCGAGAATTGAAATACCTTCACTTTTTCAGAAGGTTAGGCCAACATCAGGAGCTCCTTTGAGATATCTCAATATCCACTTGACAGCTTCCCAGTGCCTTTTTCCTGGATTTGCCATGTACTTGCTTACCACACTTACAGATTGGGCAATATCTGGACGTGTGCATACCATAGCATACATAATGCTACCAACTGCACTCGCAAAAGGAACCTTTGACATATGCTCCACCTCATCCATAGATTGAGGCATTTGTAACTCTGAAAGCTTGAAATGAGAAGCTAACGGTGTACTTACAGGCTTGCTCATATGCATATTGAATCTTTCAAGAACTTTTCCGATGTACCTCTTCTGAGAAAGATGTACAACACCATTTTCTCTTGAAATTTCCATTCCAAGGATTTTCTTTGCAACTCCTAGATCCTTCATGTCAAATTCCTTGCGCAACAGTTTCTTCAAAATATTTATCTCTGTGATGTTGTTAGCAACAATAAGCATATCATCAACATACAACAATAGATAAATCATAGAGTTACCAGACATCTTCTTGTGATACACACAACTATCAAATGCACTCCTCGAAAATTCATGTGTAGTCATGAATGCATCAAACTTCTTGTACCACTGTCTAGGGGATTGCTTCAAACCATACAAAGACTTCTTCAGTTGGCATACATGGTCTTCTTTTCCTTCAGCTAGGAAACCTTCAGGCTGATCCATATAAATTGTCTCTTCTAGATCACCATGTAAGAAAGCAGTTTTGACATCAAGCTGTTGAAGCTCTAAATCAAATTGTGCAACCAATGCTAGTAGCACGCGAATTGAGCTATGTTTCACGACTGGAGAAAAGATCTCATTGTAGTCAATTCCATCCTTCTGACTGAAACCCTTTGCAACCAATCTCGCCTTGAACCTAGCATCTTCCACTTCTGAAATACCTTCTTTCTTTCTGTAGACCCATTTGCATCCAACTGTCCTCATCCCCTTTGGCCTTTTAACTAAGACCCATGTATCATTTTTGTGAAGAGACTCCATCTCTTCCATCATGGCTAACTGCCATTGTGCAGCATCTTTGCAAGAAATTGCTTCAACATACGAAGAGGGCTCGAGATCCTTAATCTCTTCTTCTGCAGCTACGAACGCATGTGCAATCAAATTTTCTTGCTCTATAAAACGTTCCGGTTTCCGTATCTGCCTTTTGTCCCTTCCCTTCGCAATTGTGTATGGTTCATTGGAAGCAAGTTCTTTAAGATCTGCATCTTTTGACTCATCAATTTGAGTCTCTTGATCCCGTTCCTTGTTAAGCTCCACCGGTAGCTCCACCTGCTCGTTGTTCTCGTTTCTAGATAACTCCACAGAAACTTTACGAGGATCAAGTATAGAGGATTCATCAAAGGTAACATCTCTACTAACTACAAATTTGAGCAAAGACAAGCACCATAGTTTGTACCCTTTTACTCCATCTACATACCCTATGAATATGGCCTTTTTAGCCCTTGGTTCAAGCTTACCTTCATTAACATGATAATAAGCTGGACACCCAAATATTCGCAAGTATGAATAGTTAGAGGGTTCACCTGACCAGACCTCATTCGGAGTCTTAAAGTCAATCGCTGATGCTGGAGACCGATTGACAATATGAGAAGCAGTATGAACTGCTTCAGCCCAAAAGACTTTGGACATCTTAGCTTGTAAGAGCATACAACGAGCCTTCTCAAGAAGAGTTCTGTTCATTCTCTCGGCAATTCCATTCTGCTGTGGTGTGTGCCTGACCGTCTTATGCCTTGCGATCCCATGAACCTTGCAGAAATCATTGAACTCTTCACTGCAAAACTCCAAGCCATTGTCCGTGCGAAGATACTTGATTTTCCTCTCCATTTGATTTTCAACCAAAATCTTCCACTCTTTAAATGCTTCAAAAGCATCACCTTTTGTCTTCAGGTAACGCACCCAAACCTTTCATAAAAATCATCAATGAATGTGAGAAGATACCTCTTTCCTCCCTTTGATGGAAGCTTAGAGGGACCCCATAAATCTGAATGGATGTAGTCTAGCACTCCTCCCGTCTTGTGCTTGCCAGTGCTGAAGCTGACCTTTTTCTGCTTCCCTAAGACGCAGTGTTCACAAAATTCAAGTGTGCTGATCTTCTCACCATTCAAAAGGTTGCGGTTGTTCAACATCTCCAATCCTTGTGCGCTCATATGGCCTAGTCTCATGTGCCATAATTTTGCCTTGTCATCATTAGATAACTGCACTGTAGATGCATTTACAGAGTCAATAATGGTGCTTCCTGCAAGTGTGTAGAGGCCATCCTCCAGCTTGGCCTTCAACATGACTAAAGACCCTTTAGTCACTTTCATAGTTCCTCCTTCACTCATGTACTTATAGCCTTGTTTATCTAAAGTACCCAGGGAGATCAAATTCTTCTTTAGATCAGGAACATGACGGACTTCTGTAATAGTCCTCACGATTCCATCATGGCAGCGAACATGAACTGAACCAATGCCAACTATTTTACAAGTTGCATTATTGCCCATTAATACAGTTCCTCTGCTTGTTTCATAGCTGCTGAACCAATCTTTTCGAAATGTCATATGCAGAATACAACCAGAGTCTAAGACCCATTTGTTGTCATAGACTCCACTATTGCATGATGTTGTTAGTACATAATCATCATCATTATCATGTACTTGCTCAACAATGGATGCGCTCGCCTTTTCTTTGGACTTCGACATAGGGCAATCTCGTTCAAAGTGCCCCTTCTTGTGACAGCCCCAACATTCCGCATTCTTTTTGTTCACACGAGACTTTGATCTGTACTTCGATTTGCTCCTTCCCTGTTGGCTAGTACGACCTCTTACAAAGAGTCCACTAGCTTCGTCACTTTTGTCTCCTTCAAAATGCATCCGCACATCACAAGAGTTTAGTGCTTGCCGCACTTGCTCAAGTTTAATAGGTTGTTTGCTATACATCATTGAATTCTCAATATCACGATATTTTGAAGTCAATGAAAATAGCAAAGAACATGCAAGCGTCTCCTCGTCCTTTTTAATTCCAGCAGTTTGTAAGTCCATCACAAGTTTATTGAACGCATCTAGATGGTCTTGCAACAAAGTACCTGAATCCATCTTAAATGTATGAATGCGCCGTTGTAACAACATCCTTGTTGTCACTGATTGGTCCTGGTAAAGCCCTTCCAGCTTTTCCCATAACTCTTTGCCGTCTCTTCGGTACTTGTACTCACTTCACAAAGTACGTTAGGTGCAAGGGACAGTTGGATTGCACTCAATGCATCTCCTTTAATCTTTTCCTTGTCGGAATCCGATATCTTATCGGGGTACTTTCCGTCAATAGCATGGATTGAACCTTCCCTCCGCAGTAACGCTATCATCTGGATTTTCCAGATATTGAAGTTGTTGCGTCCACTAAATCTATCAATTTCAAACTTCATGGAACTCATTTTTTTTTTTACTTGTTCTTCCTTTTCTACTACAATGTATTTGGAACTACAGAAAACCAAAGTAATTCTTTTCTGATGTGGAAGTTCAGACTGTGCTGCAACCACAGAGCATACTCAGACAGAACCTTGGCTCTGATACCAATTGTTAGCGGAAACGTGAAACTAAAGAATAAGGAAGAACAACAATATTTAACGTGGTTCGGATCAAAATGATCCTACGTCCACCAAAGAACAATTGCACCAATATTTATTTCACTCTACAAAGATACAAGTGAAATATTACAAGAGAGAGAACACAAATGCCTTAGAAGGTGAAAAGGCAAGTGAGAGGATGATTTGAAAATGAATTAAGAGCTACCTATTTATAGGAATAAATTCATCCTATTGATGTCATCCATGACATCAATATGTGTCAAAATTGTCAAGGTTAAGAATATAAAATCATTTTATGGTTTGCCTAAATTTCACCTACCAAGATGCAATCTTTGACTTGTATTTTTGTACTAATTATCTTCCTACCAAATATTCATGTTAATTCATCTTCCATTTAGTTTGATTCCACAAGAACCAAAACCAACTCTTTCACATTCTTCTCTCCTTAATTGCTATTAAGTTTAATTTCAGTACTTAGTCTTTATTTTATAATACGTTATCAGCACGAGACTCTGTCATATCAAAGTTTGAAGACTAAATTTTAAGGCTAAGGTATTATTATTTTTCTTCTTTTTATTATGGCTAATCTTACTAAACTTGAGTTCGTTGCCCTTCAAAGTTCGGGCAAGAACTATCTTTCATGGGTATTGAATGCTGAAATCCATTTGGATGCTATGGATCTTGGAGACACCATTAAAATTGAAAATAAAGCATCAAAACAAGACTGTGCTAAAGCAATGATATTCTTACGTCATCATATTGACGAAATTTTGAAAATTAAATATCTCACAGTCAAAGATCCACTCGTTCTGGGGAATAACATAAAAGAAAGGTATGATCTTTGAAGATGGTCATTCATCCAAGACACGATATGATTGGATGAATTTAAGATTACAAGATTTTAAGTCTATTCATGATTACAATTCTGTCATGTTCAGAATTACTTCTCAATTGAAACTATGTGAAGATACAATTAATGATGTTGATATGCAGGAATTGTCTGCACACCCTTAACGTGAGGTAGAGTGTTTGAAGAGTTTTGAAATTAAAAATTGTGAGACATAAAATCTTTGCTTGAATTGTTCTCATCTAACAGATTGTCACAACTATTTCCAAATTAGACATAACATAGACAGATACATATTGTTGTAGATCACATTAACCAAATAACATTTAACAAAATTGCAACTTAGAGAAGAGTCATAAGTAAATCTCATTTAAACAAACAGACATTCATATTTATTATTATATAAGCCAAACTGAAAACACAACATACTCAAAAAGCTTCAATACAAACAACTTAAAACCCCAAATCCAAACATCATTCTTAATAATATTATTAGTTACAACCAGAGGCACAACATGAAGTTTCAGTTGCTTTTGTTATGCATTTAACATTGCCAGTTTCATCAACAAAGCAACTGCAACCTTCTCCACATTCAGCTATAACTTCCCCTGCTTTGCTTATTTTACAAGTATATCCTGCATCTGTCTTGCACATCACCTTGCAACCATCTGTTCCCTCTAGTGCTTTTTGTGCCTCTGAATCAGATTCTTCCCTATTTTAACAAATTACAAATATGTATTATGTTTAAATTGACATACACAATAACATAAATTTATGTATAATGGAATTATTATTAGAAGAGTACATACAGGCGGGTACAATTGATGCCGCTGGAACATTGGCAAAAGGGTTTGCCAGCCTTGGAACTCTCTGTTTTGGTAACAGAGCAAGACCATCCTTCTGCACACTTGCACTCTACTTTCCCATCTTCCAACTTTTCACAACATCTACATAGGGGTAAAAAAAAAAAAGGAGATTACGAGGTGAGGGAATCGAAATACTTATAAACAAGGATATAGTTCAAAGTAAAGATAATCAACGAACTAAGCTGCTAAGAGGTAAAAAAAATTCAGATCAATATAAATATCACATGGAAATTAGAATCTATTTGCTAACCTGAGTGATTGCTGGCTTGAGCTAAGAGCCTCCATTCTTTGTCTGTAAATTAATTATTTTTGGTCTAGCTAATTATCCTGAAATTTGTTTACTTCAAGTCGTGACTCATATACATCTGATTAGCAGCTTTATAGATGTGGCTACTGATTATTTCTTTACATTAAGATATTTGATATTGTTTGTCATTTTCTATTGTCTAGAATATTCCTAGCTATCGTGATTCACATAAAACATATCTTCTCTGCGCATATAAAAAATAATATTCTAAATTCTGATGTGTCACAATTATAAATGCATATCTCCATGTTTCTTTCAATAATAAGTGTTTGCGATTAAATACTACTTATACATTTTTAAAATACACATAATTCTGCCAAAGATTCATTAAATGTAAAAAATACGTGTTAACAATTAAATTCGAATCTTGGATTTAACAATACTAAAAGAGTCTTAAGTACCCATTAAAGAACTATTGGATCAACTATATCAATTATTCATTGGGTGCTCTATGTTAATTTTATACAAATACCTATCAATTTCTACATATATATATATACGTATATTTCGTAAGAAGTTAATGGGTGTTCGAGCACCCGGCGGACACCATGTGGATCCGCCCCTGTATATGACACCATTTTTATTTTAGTCAATTTCAAAAAGAATATCACATTTAATCTTAAATATTGTGCTCCTATATATTTATGAGAAGACAGAAAAGTCAGTCTACTTTTAATATGACTATTTTTTGAAGGACAATTTGATAACATTTCAAAGTTTTTATTATTTTTTAAATTCCGTATCCAATCAAATGTTGTCACATAAAATGAGACGTAAAAATACTCATAACCATTAATAATTATTCTTTAATATAATTTTTTTAGTAAGCATGCATCTTTTAGTGCTAAATTAAAATAATTACTTTTTCCTTTTATAAATATAAACTTATAAGTAAATTATATATATATATAAAAGTGAGTCTACTTTTTAATATGACTATTTTCTGAAAGACATTTAGATTAATATTTCAAAATCTTTATTATTTTTTAAATTTCATACTCAATTAAATATTGTTAAATAAAATGAGATGAAAGACGTTAGCATGCATCTTTTATTGCAAAATTAAAATAATTATTTTTTAATTTTTTAAATTCCTGGTCCACAACAAAGTTCTTTCGTGTGATAATTGCGTAAAAATATGAAAAGTTTTGGATATAATGCCAGCTGTTAATATTTTTCCCATATTAGTACTATTAATCAATACATTCAGAAAATTAATTAATATTTTTCTAGGATGGTGTAGCCTACCTGTTGATTGAGAAAAGGATATTCATCAAACAATTAACAATAGAAATCACTTTTAGCTGGTAAGGTAGCTACGTATTAATAGTTGATCAAGTCGAACACTCTTAAAAATTATATTACATATATAGAAAATTATTTATAAAAATAAAAATTATTATTATTATTATTATTATTATTATTATTAATCTTGAGCTCTATCGGGACGAAATCCTATCTCTAGTCCATTTTCCTCCTATTATTTAAGCAACGGCAAAAAAATATCAATTATATATTTCAATGATTATAAATTTTTTTATCAATATTATTTATCTTTTTGACCATTCAATTTTACAAATAGAGCCCCATTTTGTGATTATTCTAATTCTCTATCTTGTCTTTTATCAATCATTATGACCAATTTTGTACTATATGTGGTCAATAATTTCAGGAATTTCTTTGACACAAAAAGTGCTCTTTATCTAAACCTTTATTTATATGACCATTATTGATGAAATTGTCTACTTAAAGAAAAAGAAACAATTAAGAGATAAGGATCATTATTAAATTTGAAACATTAAAGTTAAAGTCTGATATAAATTTGTAGGATTTCAATAAATATAGCCAGTAGAATTTGTTAAATATTTGACTAACATAGAAAATACTTATTTTTGATAAACTTAAATGAACAAAATTGCTGAAAAATAGATTTAAGAAACCAGTTTGCACCTATCTGAAATATAAGGGACCATTTTTATTATTTTATTCTAAGCTTTATATTTATATATACAGCGTCTTCTTTTTTTCCTTTTAATAATATACTGTATATATGCATCTGCTGACTTATTTCCTATTTTATTTTTATTTATATCATACGAGTGACTTTGTGAGACATCATTTAATTGCTATTTTTAACTGGATGGATGAATCAGCCCAAGCCCAATAATGACACCAACAAGGATATCTACGATAGATATTGGGCCAGATAGGCCAATTAAAGCAATAAGATCAAGCCTTCCTAAAGGATAATCTCGGATCAAGACTTAGGATGCTGTTTTTTGTCGTTAAAAATAAAAAGACATCACTATTAGAGGTTATCATGAATTATATGCAAAGGCATTTATGTGTTTCTCATCTTCATCCGAATCTAAATTTCTCATTTCCCTTCTACAGTCTATCAATCCCTAGTTCTTACGTCTACATTTTTATTTGAGCTTTTGCTATTTGAGTTGTTGTATTTAGTTTCTGAATTATTAATTAAATTTTAATCTTATTATTATAGTTGAGAAGTTGTTTACTGTTACTTTAGATTTGAGTTCATTACACTTAATCTTATTGAAGCCCAAAATACATTGATATCCTATATGATGTCTTGAATATTACTTGTGTATATACTGTCCAAAAGGCCTAAAGCCCAAAATAAATAAAATGACAAAAGGCAGATTGAGGTCTAAAGTAGACATCTCTATCAAGAAAATAGTTAAAATCTTACAACTAACTAATGTTTTCTGTTTATATGACTAAAGTATGAGATTAAGCTCAAGATATTAATTATACATTATAAGTAGAGAAGAAAATACTAATTATAGTTGAAAATTAAGCTAAGACGGAAAACGTAACAGCAAAGTTTAAAAGGGAAAATGCATAAGTATCCCCAACCTATGCCCGAAATTCCAGAGACACACTTATACTGTACTAAGATCCTATTACCCCCTGAACTTATTTTATAAATAATTTCTACCCCTTTTTGGCCTACGTGGTACTAGCTTGAAAAAAAAATGTCAACACGCATTGGGCTCACAAGATAGTGCTACGTAGGCTAAAAAGGGATAGAAAATTATTTATAAAATAACTTTAGGGAGGTAATAGGACCATAATATAGTGTAAATATCTCTGAGATTTCAGGCATAAATTTAGAGTACTTATCGATTTTCCCAAGTTTAAAATGTAGACATTTCATTCAATTTGTCTTGTGATACCAGGCCCATAATACAATGGGGTCCAAACTTTCTAACTCAAAATAATCTTTAAACCCTTTATAAAATGGGCAAGTTACACATTAGACCCTTTGACAAAAATAGTTACTTATATCATCTAGCCAAATATAAATTGATTGTGCGTTTTTTTATAATTGTATATTATACTTATAATATGCATATGTTTATTATTGTTTTAGGTGACGACTATACAATATAAAATCGTTTTATAAAAAAAGGTTCTCTACACTAACAATATTCAGTGTCCCATTTTAAAAAATGACTATAATTTTATCTTTTACAAAATTTAGCTTAGTAAAATCATGGCGTAATTTGTGTATAATTAATTTGTGTAGCATAAACATTGATTATATGTTTATTACAACTTACTATTTATACAAATTACATATCAAAGGATCATTTGGTATAATGGTGGGATATTCATATTCTATGAAATGGTATAATAGGTTTTATCTGTGCAGCACTTAAAAGGATAGTGACTATGAATTCTCATGTCATCAAAAGAAAAATATAATTTATCACTTTGAGATATTTTATGAGATTAAGTATAGTACTCTTGCACCGTCTACAAGGATTTTGCAATTGTCATGATCTGATTTAAACATCAAATCTAAACTTTAGTTTGCATAACCTCAAAGCTAGGTGAATTCTACATCTTCTTTTTTCCTGATTAGTATTATATACTTAATTTTCATCGTTACTTAATTTTCATCGTTTGGTTACATATAAAGTCGCAAAAATATTCATTATCTTCCTAACTTGAAGTTTTTTATTCGGTGTACCCCTAAATTTTATTTCATTTGAATTATCTCCCTAAACTTGTTTATTCATCCAACGCATGCACCTTTTCTGTCCATCTGACGTAGAAATTGAAATCACACTCTACTAGGTGCGTGAGAGAGCTATTTTTTGCCACGTCATAAAGCTATAACAGTAAAAAAATGTAAATATTTTTAATATTGACAAAAATATTCATTACCCCTGAACTTGAAGCTTACCTCATTACCCATATGATTTTTCCTCACTTTTCCCCAACCAAGTTGCTAATTTCTTAATTTGTTCATCAGAAAACGTATGGATTTGGAGGTAGGGTTTCGTAAGTTGGGATTGAGAATTCATGGAATTTGACGGTAGAGGTGGAGAGTGGATTCCAGCCATGGATGCTATTTTTTGCTTGACGGAGGTGGACGGTGGTTTCGGTGAAGTGGAGTGGGAGGTGATAGGCGGAGATGAGGCGAGAGAGGTGGAGGAGTGGGTTTAAATGGCCTTGTGCTGGTAGTGGAACCATTATTATGACAACTTCATGATTGGTAAGTTTCGCCATGGAAGAAGAGAGCTTTTTTGCAGAGTTATTGGAATATGATATTTATTTTTTATCATTTTAATTTATCTAGGTGACTATTATTTATCTAGGTGGAAATCCATATCATCACCACTTTTGTCAGCTGGCGCGCGCGTGTAGTCACAATAATAGTAGTGGATAAAAAAAATGTACGTGATGATGGAATAAACAAATTTGAGAAAGTTATTAAAATAAAATATAATTTAAATGTATATCGAATAAAAAACTTTAAGTTCAGAGATACGAAATAATTCTGCCTATAAAGTCCATATTGGTATACTGAGTATACCAATAAAAGATAATGCTTCTAAAATGAGTGTAATATCCACTTCAACCATTTGAAAACAAAACAAAACAAACAAACAAAAAAGCAATCATGACTTTGAACTAATCATCGCCACCAAAGTATATGAAAGACGGTAGGTTACTCGTTCACTTTTAATTTGTGAAAACAAAGAGGAAATTATTTTTCGTGAAAAATATTATAAATAAATATTTTCTTAGAAATAAATAATTATAAAGAATTTTAGAATTTTATTTATTCATTTCATTCATCATTATCCAAATATTATTTATGGACCTCGATATGTTCACCCTCATAACTTTCGCCCTATTCCTGAGGGGCCATATTGCCCCTAACTGATTCCATCCCTTTGTCAAATTAGATATTAGACGTAATAAACATTTTAAAAGCTAGTTTTAAAAAAAGAAGATTATTCAAATCTTATAAGAAATACATGATTTTTGTCCTTCACTAATGTACTGAGATTCATTTCATTCATCATATAAATATCAATCCAACAAACTTAGAACAATACATAAAAGATTAACATGGTCTCTCTGCGAGAATGACAAGCACAAATCAAGATTTTCATATTCGTTAAATAATCAAAGACTAGTTGCTAGAGGAAATGACATTGTTATTGATGTCTCTTTGGATCTAAGAATTAGGTGAAGATGGACGAACTCATGAAGTGGAGACAAAAATGTTTGGGCCGTTTTGACATGAAAATTGGAATTCAAATTTAAATTTTGTATTTGTTGTTTACATATTTGAACAATTTAACTTCAATTTGAAATCAAATCAAATTTAAAAATTCATTTAAAAGGTAGAATTTAAATTCCAAGTATGTAATCATCATTTTTTTAAAATTAAAACTTGGTCCATAAATCTATATTTTGTATAAAAAAAAGATCATATTCAACGTGAAGAAATTGTTGTACTTTGTAGAAAAAATCTCATATATACACTATTGTTGCTCTATTGGAAAATGTATCATTATAAAATTATGAGATAAGTGTCAAAAACACACCTAAACTATTCACTTTTTTGAGTTTCATAGCTAAACTATTGAAAGTGTGAGTTTCATACCTAAACTATCACTTTTTAGTTTGAGAAACACATCTCAATGGTGTGTGTAGTGCACTCTCTCTTTTATATGAAAAAACTTTGACACATGACATTCCACATAGATAAAATATTTTATCTAGATGAAAATTAAATAATAAAAAATTAATATTAATTAAAAATTAACGATTATTATCCATATGAAAATTAAGTTATTTTTCTTATCTCACTCCACCACCTCCTCCATGTACCCCTTCCCCCCCTACGACAACGCCATCCTTTTAAAAAAAATCATTAAAAAATATTTGTAAAAAATTCATATTTCATCCCCCCCCTCCCCCGATAGAAATTGATATTATTTTATTTTAAAACTCTACCACATCCTATTTAATTTTTCGCTCCTAATTCATTTTTTTACGTTTTTCTTATTTTGTGTTAGAAATGCACCTACATATATTTTTAGAAAATTTTTTTTACTAGTGTACCAAATATAACATAAACAACTAAAAAATATAAAAAGTCTTGTGGCGGCAAGTAAAAAATATTTTCGATATGTATATCTAAACACTGGGGAAAAAAATTGAAAGCAGAGGGTTAAGGGCCCGTTTGGATGGGCTTAATAAAAGCAGCTTTAAAAAAGTACTTTTGAAAGTGCTAAAACTTATTTTTAAAATAAGCAGTTATGCGTTTGGATAAAAGTGCTGAAGTTAAAAAAGAAGTTGTTGATGTGTTTGGCAAATAAGTGCTGATAAACAGCTTTTTAAATCAAAATGTCTGAAATACCCTTAAAAGCTGTTAACATAATAAAAATTAATTAATTTATATTTTACAGCCATAAATAATTATATTTTGCTATCATTCACATATTTCTTTCTCATCACAAATTATTTATAAGAGGAATATAAACTTATTATAAATTTTAAAGATATATAATTTGAATAGATCAAAGAACGATTTAAGATTTATATTAGTTTCATCCATAGGTAATAATAATTGTCTATCATTTACATATTTCTTTATTATCACAAATTATTTATAAGAGGAATATAAATTTTTATTTAAGTTATATGTGCAACTTATTTTACATTTTAATAATATATAATTTGAATAGATATAATATAATAATAATAATAATATATAAAAATAATAAAGAATAATAAAATAAGTAATAATATATAATATATAATAAAAATAAAGAATAATAAAATAAGTAATAATATATAATATATAATAACAATAAAGAATAATAAAATAATAATAATAATAATAATGAAGAATAATAAAATAAAGTTTAATAATAATAATAATAACAAAATAAAAAATATTAATAATAATATATAATAATAATAATAACAATAATAATAAGATAACAATATGAAAATAATAATAATAATAATAAATAATAATAATAAAATAAATAATAATAATAATATATAAAATATTAATAATAATAATAAATAATAATAATAATAAATAATAATAATAATAATAATAATATGAAAATAATAATAATAATAATATATAATAATAATAATAAAAATTAAGAATAATAAAATAAAGAATAATAATAATAAAATAATAATAATAATAATAATAATACATAATAATAATAATAATATAATAATAATAATAATAAAGAGTAATAAAATAAATAATAATAAAATAATAAATATTAATATACTAATAATTATAATAAAAATAAAAATAAAAATAAAAAGAAATAAGAGCAAAAAGGTAAAAATGTGGTCAACTTAAAACAGCTTATAAGCTAAAAAAAAAAAGCACCCCTACCCCAACTTTTAACTTTTGGCTGAAAATAAGTTTTAACTTAAAATAAGTTATTTTGAGTATTGCCAAACAGCTAAATAAGTCAAAAACCAGCTTTTAAGTCAGTTTGACCTGCTTTTAAGCTGAACCAAACAGGCTCTAAGTGGGATGGTAGAATTATATTTTTAAGAAAATAAAATAATATCTAAATTAGTATTTGATGAGTGGGAGGAGATGAAGTAAAAAATGAAATACTTTTATAAAAGAAATTTAAGCAAAATAAAAAAGCTTAAAAAATGGTGTGGGGTAAGAAAAATATTTTTTTATTTTATTTTATAAAGAAAATATTATTTTTTTATAATAGTTTTTTAATTTTTAATTTTAGCTAATACTAATAATTTGTTTATTTTTTATCAAGGTTGGATATTTTGTCCATATGGAGTGTGATGTGGAAATTCTTTAAAATAAAAAAGAGAGAGTGTATTACACATACCATGATGAGATTGGTATAAAAGATAGAGGTGTGCTTCTCTAACTAAAAAGTGATAGTTTAGGTATGAAACTCAAAAAAAGGTATAGTTTAGGTGTGTTTTTGACACTTATCTCTAAAATTATTTATATTTAAAAATTTAGCATGTTATCATAAGAATTTATCCCTACAACACATATGAAGATATATGGCTTATTAATTTTATGGATACACATTTCGATATCTTACTTTGATTATGAAATATATGAATTAAGAAGTTTAATAATTCTCACTAATTACAAAATTTTCATATTTATAAGAAAAATAAATATAACTTTTAAATTAAGATAATATATGTAAACATGATTTCAACTTCAAATTAGTATCATAGTAAGGCGTGGGATTGATAAAGGGAAAAAGTATCCACTAAAACATATCAAAGTGAAATGGGTGTAGGGATCCCACTTAAGGGAAGAGAAGGTGGTGTAGCATGTGAAGCTCTAGAAGGTAAGGACCATTTCTTTAGGGTTTTTGATAATGTTTATGTAGGATATAACTAATTATAAGTATCCTAATCTAGAAATAAAGATGATCTCATTTTGATGTCATACAAATGAAAAAGGAAATTCTAATATTGCCCCTAAAACATAACAACACTTTCAATTCAATGAAGTTGAGGGATTAAAAGGACCACATGGTATCAAATATTGTTCACACTAAGTGATTCTCTTGTTTGTATAATAAAAGGTATATAAAGTTATAATATACATGATGAGTCTTGAAATTAGTCATTGTTTGTTGACATGCACATTCTATTAACCATTTTGAATTAATAGATTTTAAATTATTAGTAAGGCCAAATCCATTGATAGCCTTCTAAACTTAACATCAATTTTCACTTAAACACTTTAACTAGACTTTACTCATTTTAGACACTTAATATCAGAACCCACTATGTTATTGTGACACTTACACCATCAACAAAAATATATAATGTGAATGTTTTACACTTGCTAATGACGTATAAAATGTCAAATTAAATGATAACACTTGTCATTTTGTGTCCAAAATAATTGAGAAAAAAATAGAAAATAGCCAATAAATTGGTGACACACGACATTTTGCCCACATAATAAAAATAAAAAGATTTAACTGATTAGTTTTTTTTTCCCAGCCTTTTATTGTCTTCTCCAAATATCCATTTTGTAGAAACACCACCTGCCCCTTGGTCTACTTGTACATAAGTAGTCCGCTATTTATAATATCTGTAAGAATCTGGAAATTAACTAGGAAAAAAAAATCACATCAATAACAAAGCAGTTAAATTAAATTAAAATCATCAAAATTAACTGGAAAAAAAAACACTAACAGAAAAGTAAACTCTGAAGGCCAATGAAGGAACAGGCGTGAAAAAAACTCAAATCTCACTCCTATATGCGAACATTAAATTCCTCCAAGAAAGAATCTCATGATCATTTCTGTGGAAATAAATCTTGGCAGCAATTAATTTTGCAGCCATACTTGTTGAAATTATTAGCCATAAATGTGAAAATTGGTAGCCATCAATGTGAAAGTTGGTAGCCACATTTGTGGAAGTAGGTAGTCAAAGTTTGGTATAAGTTTGTTATTAGTTTGGTAGAGTTAGACAGCCAATTTTTTGTTAAAATTGGCTATCACATTATGTCATTAATGATGTAAACAAGTGTTCAAAAAACTGTATAAATGGAGTAGTAATTAAACACCTGAAGATACACCAAAAAATAGAGAAGCAATAGAGAGTAGAGAGAGTAATCCACAAACTACTTCTTAGTTTGTGAGAAAATAGTGTGCAAATAATATTATTGTGAGTTGTAAGAAATAAAAGAGTGTTGAGTAGTAGTCTTTTGACACTATCAAGGTTTACATCAATATTATTGTATTACTTATTCGGGTATCATATTTACCCATTTTAATATTTGGTGTCGTTGTTACTCTCTTCCTATTGCTATTTAGTTTGGACATTATCCTGTGTGTGATTATCATTTTGTCCAACAACGTGGTATCAGAGCCATGACAAATAATAGTCCGTTGTCCTTTCAATACCCCCGTCTCACAAGAGAAAATTATGAAAAATGGAGTCTACGAATGAAAGCTATTCTTCGCTCTCAAGATGTTTGGGATATTGTAGACAAAGGGTATACAAAACCCGCAAATGAGTAAACTTTGCCCTCAAATGAAAAAGAGGTCTTGTTAAAGACAAGAAAGAAAGATCAACAGGCCCTCACTCTTATCCATCAATGTTTGGATGATGGCATGTTTGAGAAAGTGGCTGATGCAACCACCTCAAAAGAGGCGCGGGAGATTTTACAAAATTCTCTCCAAGGAGTTGATAAGTAAAGAAGATAAAACTTCAAACTCTAAGGGCTGAGTTTGAAGTTTTAAAAATGAAAGAATCCGAATCCATTTTGGATTTCTGCTCAAGATTGATGGCTGTTGTAAATCAACTAAGAAGATACGGAGATGAAGTAGATGATGTGCGTGCGGTAGAAAAGATCCTTCGTTCTTTAACACCTAAATTTGATGATGTGGTGTGTGCTATTGAGGAGTCTAAAGATCTAAACTTTATGACGGTAGAACAATTGGAAGGTTCTTTACTAGCCCATGAAGAGAAAATGAAAAGGAGAAAAGAAGAGCCACTAGAGCAACTTCTTAAAACTCATGCATCCTTCAAAAGATTTGAAGGTGAGAAAAGTTACAAAGGAAATGGACAATGGAGAGGCCGTGGAGGCTGTTATTTTATTTTAGAAACTGAGGTTCTGAATGATTTATGGCAGTTCAATATTTGTATATATTTTGCGTTAGCCCCAATGCAAACTAGCAAGCAAAGCACCTTTGAAAAGCTTCTATCTGATAGGAGGGTTCAATTTACTTTATAATTGATGTAGCAAAAAGACTGATTCAACGAGATATGCTTGCATGTTGAGAGTGAGCTCCCTCTCTCTCAGCTAAGGAAAGAGGTCGAGAATTCTTGTACTTCGTGATTTCCAAATTATTTCAAGTATTTGTTCATAATTGGCCTTATAAGATACTTAAAAGAATAGATTGTGAGTCTAACTCAGCTCTAAAAGTTAGTTTACTCGAAAAGATTGTCCAAAATTATATTAAAAAGATTTACCTTTTTTTTAATCTGGCGTAGGACTCTTCAACAACGGTAAGTTTACATGTAAACCCTGATCAGGTTGAACAGTACTATGATTAACTATCTTACGACCAATCATTTCGGATAACTCTTGCATCTACTATACTACTTTGCACAGAGTTAGCCGATACTTATTCCTCAAATATAGTGTATGCTTCTTCTCGTATTATTAGTACGATTAGTATGTTTTTCTTTGGTTTTCTGCACTAATTGGTGATCATTTTCTACATAATGAGCACATCGAAAATAAATAATTATAATTACCCTGCATGCATGTGGAACTAATTAAATTCATATGTATGCCAGCAGCCTTTGGTACAGAATTAGTGACCTAAGTATCCATTTAAAATTATATAATCTTATTCATCAAAATGCACAAATTTGTTCTAGTGGATGTAATGTAATCGTAATCATACCAATATCTCATATTTTATTTTCAGTGATACTAATTTTCTCTCCAAACCTCATAATTTAATCCCTAATGTTGATATTTACAGATCTGTATTAGCTAAACCTGAATTAAGCTAATATACCAGATTTTTAAAAAAATCTACTTGATCATCAATTAATGCTTAATTACTTTCACATTAGCATGTAGAATTCAACCGTGCTAAAACAAATTCAAACAATTAACAATAAGTTTACAATAGCACACACACCAGGTAAAACCTTGAAAGTAATAACTTAATTAGGTTAATCACCCAAGTAGTGTAGTGTAGCTTAGTGTTTTTTCCTTAGTTTCTGCAATAGCACACACTATTTGTACCCGCGTTAAAAAAAATGAGAAAAATAATATATGAAATGATTAAATAATATATTTTGGACATCCTTAACATAGCAAGTTGCTATTTTTGAACACCGTTCAAAAAAGCCACTGTATATGTAGGGCCCGTCATATGTTACATTTGATATGGAATATGGGAGACAGCAGAAGCACACTAGCCAGGAATTGAGAATTGAAATGAAAGTAACCAAACATGTGATATAGTGTTAGTGAATTATATTACTCTTTATTTAATGCGCTTTTTGCTTAGACGCGCTTTTCTTATCCTTGAAAAAAAAACTATAAATAGCCTTACTTTCATGCATTCTATAAGTTGTGAAATATATTCAATATGGCGAAGAGTAGTAGATTTTTTAATATAGTTTTCTTTATTTTGTTGAGTATAGGAATATGCTCAGCTGCAAGAACCCTTATTGGTCTTGATGTTGGTGTTGGGGCAAAGGTTGGTGTCTATGCCGGTGGCGGTGGAGGAGGTTCTGGTGGAGGTGGAGGTGGAGCTGTAGCTGGTGAACATGGTGGTTATGCTGGTGGAAGTGGTAGCGGTGAAGGTGGTGGAAGCGGATATGGTGCTGGAGGGGCACCAGGAGGTGGATATGCAGGTGGAGGTGGTGGTGGTAGTGGTGGCGGCGGCGGTGGAGCTGCTGCTGGTGGATCTGGTTCAGGTGAAGGAGGTGGTAGTGGTGGTGGATACGGTGCTGGTGGGGCACCAAGCGGTGGATATGGTGGTGGAGGTGGTCATGGAGGAGGTGGTGGAGGTGGTTCAGCATTGGGAGGAACTGGTGGAGCGTCAGGTGGTGGATACGGAGGTGGTGAACGTGCCGGTGGTGGTGCAGGCGGAGCACATGGAGCTGCAGGAGGATATGGTGGTGGTGGTGGCAGTGGAGGTGGAGCCGGTGGTGGTGGAGCAACTGCTGGTGGAGCACATGGT
Organism: Solanum sitiens; assembly: GCA_016801875.1. Taxonomy (NCBI): domain Eukaryota; kingdom Viridiplantae; phylum Streptophyta; class Magnoliopsida; order Solanales; family Solanaceae; genus Solanum; species Solanum sitiens. Next base: position 6,212,667 of record JABWTJ010000013.1, on the reverse strand, counting down.
TCAGGTGAAGGAGGTGGAAGTGGAGGCGGATATGGTGCTGGTGGAGCACAAAGCGGTGGATATGGTGGTGGAGGTGGCCATGGAGGTGGTTCAGCATCATCATCAGGAGGAGCTGGTGGAGCATCAGGCGGTGGATACGGAGGTGGTGAAGGTGCTGGTGGTGGTGCAGGAGGAGCTCATGGAGCAGGAGGATACGGTGCTGGTGGTGGAGGTGGAGGAGCCTATGCCGGCGGTGAAGGGGGTGGACATGCAGGTGGATATGGTAGTGGTGAAGGGGGTGGATCCGGACATGGTGGTGGTGGTGGCTATGCCCCTTGAAATCTTTTTCTCTTCACAATTCGCAAACACTATATGATTTCCTATTCTTATCTACAATACTATTAAAAAATAACATGATCAAATTGTGATAAGAGGTCTATTGCATAAAAGCAAATTAATATTGTTGCAGCTCTTTCAGCTATATGTGTACACTTTTTTTTTAAATTCTAATGTAAGAAAGATATCTAAACAATGATGTCTTGCACAATATGTTTGGTGCATTTAATGTAAGAAAATGGCTTGGCAAATTCCTGCGTACGTTCTCCAGACATTGCATGCATGCTTTATTATATAGTTATATAACTATATTATCACTATTAAGTCATCTACTATATGTCTATCACATTTATGAGTTATAAGAACTCCTCCTTAAGCAAGTTAAATTGTGTTGAAATGTATAAATATGTGTGTCTCGATAGAAAAGATATCACCCAAGTATAACATGTTATAAGATAGTCTTTTCTTGCTGCTATGAGGTCGGAGATTTAATTCACGGAGACCCTAACCTTATTTATTTATACGCAAAAATATTACAAGGAGGAGAACAAAGAAACAAAACCTCCAAAGCAAAAAACCATAATACAACGGTTGTATAATTACAACCTATCCTTAAATCTACGAAGTACATTACGCAAAACACAGTAAACTAATTTGCTCCACAATCTGCTAAATGTGTTGAGCAGCACAAAAGTAGAGTGCTTACTCTGTTACTCATGTATAAATTATTATTTTTTAATAACTGAGGTACTGTTCCGCAACTCAATTTATTTTATAAGATATCTATCAGTTTTTATCAACAAATATAAGATAACTTTCTCCACCAATAATAAAACAGATAGAAAAAAATTGACCTAGTGTTTACTGTACAAAATTTAGTTCAGTACAGTTTTTGTTAGAAAAAATAGTTCGATAATCTAAGTTCTCTATAATTAAACTAAAAGCTCAGTGAATTTATATGTAACTAAAATAACTTGCACTTGTATAATATTCTACAAGCACACACACAAAAAAGAGTAAGAAACGATTCCCAGCATTAAGCTGTGTTAGAGGCAAACTCAAAATTTAAAGACTTCGCTTGCATTATTATTATCTTAATTTAATCATTCCAACATTTCATATTTTATTTACTTAACATAGTAGTTTCACTAATCTATGTGCTAATCCTTATAATCTTATCATAATTTGATCCTAATGTTTTTACTTGTCGGCGTTAGCCAATTTCATAACGTAATTAACCCATCTGAAAGTTTAAGCTAAACGACTATACAATTTTTATTTATTTAATTATGTACTTAACATAGACCTCATGGGCCCATCACAAGAAAATTAGTTTTCATAGCAAGTGTTGGTGATACTCAAATTCAAGACCTTTATATATATTTTTGTTTTACGAGAGTCAACAATTTAAGTTTGATCAATAATTTGCATATGGTATCTTCAAATTTTTAAAATAAAATTTATATATATATATATATATATATATATATATATATATATATATATATTTGTAAACTACGTAAAAAAATACTATAAGTCACAATTACTGATAATTCAAAATGTTTAAAAGATCTATGAAAAAGTTATAGTAAAAAATAGACTTCTTTGAATCTTAAAATTTTAAAAAGTGTCACGTAAAATAGGACCGAGTATTATAATACGATATCATGAATAAAAAAGAAAGCATTTCCAAAAAGAAATCTATTTATGTAATGGATAGAATTTGTTCAGTATAGAGATTGAATATGGATACAGCAAAAGCACACTAACAAGACTACTAAGGCTTAGAATTGATATAAAATTAAACAAAGTATGCATGTGACATAGTGTTAGTGAATTATAATGGACCACTTAACTTGTAGGGCTATTTTATATATGCTTTTTGTATAGACGCGCTTTTATTAGCTTCCGAAAAACCTATAAATAGCGGTCATTGATCCATGCAATATTATTCATATTCAACTATTATATCTATTAAAATGGCGAAGAGTAGTACTAATTATATAGTTTTCTTTATTTTATTTGTTAGAAATATGCATCAGAACTGCATCAGTCCAAATTGTCTGTATTGTAGGGTAATTATTTATTAGGATAGTTATTTACTGTTTAGTAGTTTAATTCTATCTTATCTTTATCCTTATCCTTATCCTTATCCTTAGTTTTTAATCTTATCCTTAGGAGTTGGTTCACTTGTAAACTCCTATAAATATCTGTGTTATAATGAAGTAAGTAGTTTTGCTTTTCATAAATTTTTCTTTGTTTGTTTATCAAACTAATGTTCCTACTTGTTCAATAACAAAAGAAGATAAGATTGTTATGTTTTTCCTTCTCTAAAAACTAACAATTGGTATCAGAGCTTTTATTTCTTGAGGGATCCGTGGGTGTTTTGATTGTAATCAACAAGACAAGTTTATCAATCATGGAAGCAGAATCAAGTTTTTCTGTAATGGCACCACCTGTTTTTAATGGTGATAACTATCAGATTTGGGCGGTAAGGATGGAAACATATCTAGATGCCATGGATATGTGGGAGGAAGTCGAAAAGGATTATGAAGTTCCTCTGTTGCCTAACAATCCTACTATGGCCCAGATCAAAAACCATAAAGACAGGAAAACCAAAAATTCAAAGGCAAAGGCCTGTTTATTTTCAGCAGTATCTTCTTCAATCTTCACTCGAATTATGTCTCTAAAGTCAGCAAAATCCATCTGGGATTATCTCAAGGCAGAATACGAAGGGGATGAAAGGATCAGAGGTATGCAAGTGCTAAATCTTATAAGAGATTTCGAGATACAGAAGATGAAAGAAACTGAAACCATCAAAGATTACTCTGAAAGGCTCTTGAACATAGCAAACAGGGTAAGATTACTTGGTTCCGTGTTTAATGATTCACGTATTGTTGAAAAGATTTTGGTAACTGTGCCAGAAAGATTTGAAGCAACCATAACTACTTTGGAAAACACGAAGGATCTGTCCAAGATCACCTTCGCAGAGTTATTAAATGCTTTGCAGGCACAAGAACAACGAAGAGTCATGAGAGAAGAAGGAAATACAGAGGGAGCATTGTTTGCCAAGCCTCAAGATGGAGGCAAAAACAAAAAGAAGAAGAACAAGAAGAATGGTGAAGGCATTTCAACAAGTACTACCAAAGGAAAAACTGGACACTCAAAGAAAAGTTATCCTCCTTGTAAGCATTGTAACAAGAAAGGTCATCCACCATATAAATGTTGGAGAAGGCCTGATGCTAAATGTAGTAAATGCAATCAACTTGGGCATGAAGCTGTAATTTGCAAGAACAATAGTCAGCAACAAGAAGCAGAGGCTAAAATTGTTGAGGGTGAGGAGGAAGATCAACTCTTTGTTGCTACATGTTTTTCAAGTAGATCATCTAGTGAGTGTTGGCTGATTGATAGTGGATGCACTAATCACATGACAAATGACATGTCTCTCTTCAAGGAATTGAAGCCTACGACCATTACTAAAGTCAGAATAGGTAATGGCGACCATCTTCCTGTAAGAGGGAAAGGAACCATTGCTATTCCAAGTAATTCAGGTACTAAAACAATTTCTGATGTGCTTTATGTACCTGACATAGATCAAAACTTGCTTAGTGTTGGTCAATTGATGGAAAAAGGCTACAAGTTAAATTTTGAAGATAATCATTGCTTGATCAAGGATGCTTCAGATCAAGAAATGTTTAAAGTAAGAATGAGAGGCAAAAGTTTCTCATTAGATCCATTTGAGGAGGAGCATGTTGCTTTTCAGCAAAAGAAAGTGTTGCAGAAGTATGGCACAAGAGACTCGGACACTATCACTATGAAGGCTTGGTTAAAATGCAAAAAATGAAAATAGTTAAGGACTTGCCTGTTTTAGAAGTACATTCTTCAAATTGTCTTGCGTGTCAATATGGAAAACAAAACAGACTTCCATTTTCAAAAACAACTTGGAGAGCCTCGAACAAATTGCAACTAATTCATACTGATATAGCAGGACCACAAAGGACTCCTTCACTAAAAGATAGTCTTCACTATATCATTTTTGTAGATGATCTAACCCGCATGTGCTGGATTTATTTTCTCAAGCATAAGTCAGAGGCTTCTAATGTTTTTCGGAAGTTCAAAGCAAAAGTAGAAAATGAAGCCAACTGTAAAATTCAGTCCGTAAGAACAGATAATGGAAAGGAATACACTTCTTACCAGTTTGACATGTTATGTGAGAAAGCAGGGATTCATCATAAGCTTACTACTCCCTATACTCCACAACAAGATGGAGTAAGCGAGAGAAGAAACAAATACATTATGGAGATGACCAGATGCATGTTGCACGAGAAGAACTTGCCAAAGAAATTTTGGGCAGAGGCAGCAAATACATCAGTTTTTCTTCAAAATAGGCTTCCCACAAAGGCAGTGAAAGACCGAACTCCATTTGAAGCTTGGTATGGATTTAAACCATCATTAAATTTTCTTAAAGTGTTTGGTTGTCTCTGTTTTTCCTACATTCCTCAGGTTAAACGAGATAAACTAGATAAAAAATCTGTTCCAGGCATTTTTATTGGATATAGTTCAGTTTCAAAGGCATATAAAGTCTTCCAACCACAAACTGAAAATATAATCTTTAGTAGAGATGTGAATTTTATAGAAAATGAAGAGTGGTGTTGGGAAGACTCGAAGAAATTTGTCGTTAACACTTCTGACAAAGCAAAAAAGTCTCCTACCCAGTTTTTTGAGAAGAAAATATCACTCTCACGGCAGGATGAAATGGTGGATCATTTACCAGTCAAAGGTACTCGACAACTCAGTGATATATATCAGAGATGCAATGTAGCAGTATGTGAACCTGCTGGGTACAATGAAGCTAAAAATGATGAAAAATGGGTTGCTGCAATGAAAGAAGAGTTGTTTATGATTGAGAAAAACATGACTTGGGAGCTTGTTGATCAACCTGAAGACAGAAAGATAATTGGGTTGAAATGGGTCTTTAGAACCAAGCTAAATGTCGATGGTTCAGTGAATAAGCATAAAGCAAGACTTGTAGTTAAGGGGTATGCTCAAATTTTTGGTGTGGATTATTTTGATACATTTGCACCAGTAGCTAGGCTTGACACGATCAGGTTACTTCTTGCTCTTGCTGCACAGTTGGGTTGGAAAGTGTATCAGATGGATGTTAAATCAGCATTCCTTAATGGCTTTCTACAGGAAGAAATTTATGTTGAGCAACCTGAAGGCTTTGTGAAGAAAGGAAATGAGGACAAAGTCAATAGGTTAAGAAAGGCACTTTATGGACTTAAACAGGCACCAAGGGCCTGGTATGGTCGAATAGATGGCCATTTACTTGGCTTAGGCTTTGAAAAGAGTCTATCAGAATCTACTCTTTATGTTAAGCATCATGGCATTGATATTCTTGTTGTGTCTATATATGTGGATGATGTACTAATTACAGGAAGCAATACAAGGCATATCAAGGATTTCAAGCAAGAAATGATGCAAGCCTTTGAGATGACTGATCTTGGTCTAATGTCTTATTTTCTTGGTATGGAAATCAAGCAGGGACAAGATGAAGTTTTCATTTGCCAGAAGAAATATGCTAAGGAAATTCTCAAGAAATTCAACATAGAAGATTGCAAGGAGATGAATACTCCTATGAACCAAAAAGAGAAACTAAGCAAGAACGACGGAGCAGAGAAAGTGGAGGAAACGTACTTCAGAGGCTTAGTCGGTTGTTTGATGTATCTCACAGCTACAAGACCTGATATTTTGTATGCTGTAAGCATTCTATCGAGGTTCATGCATTGTGCTAGTGAGGTGCATCTAAAAGCAGCAAAACGAGTTGTTAGATACATCAAAGGAACCATCAATTATGGTGTCAAGTTTCAGAAAAAAATAGATCTGAAACTATTAGGGTATTCTGATAGTGATTGGGCTGGATCCGCAGATGACATGAAGAGCACATTTGGATATTGTTTCAGTCTTGGCTCAGGAATGTTTTCGTGGTGCTCAAAGAAGCAGGACGTTGTGGCTCAATCCACTGCAGAGGCGGAATTTGTGGCTGCAACAGCAGCAGTAAATCAAGCATTGTGGTTGAGGAAAATTTTTGGTGATCTGCACATGAATCAGACAAAGGGAACTGAAGTATTTGTGATCAATCAATCTGCAATAGCAATTTCTCATAATCCTGTATTTCATGGGAAAACAAAACACTTCAACATCAAGCTTTTCTTCTTGAGGGAAGTGCAAAATAATGGTGACGTGATTCTCCTCTATTGCAAAACTGAAGAGCAGCTGGCTGATATCTTCACCAAACCATTATCAGGAAATAAATTTCAACTTCTCAGGCAAAAACTTGGAGTTTTTAGCTCTTAAAGCAAGGAGGAGTGTTAGAAATATGCATCAGAACTGCATCAGTCCAAATTGTCTATATTGTAGGGTAATTATTTACTAGGGTAGTTATTTACTGTTTAGTAGTTAAATTTTATCTTATCCTTATCCTTATCCTTAGTTTTTAATCTTATCCTTAGGAGTTGGTTCACTTGTAAACTCCTATAAATATCTGTGTTATAATGAAGTAAGTAGTTTTGCTTTTCATAAATTTTTCTTTGTTTGTTTATCAAACTAATGTTCCTACTTGTTCAATAACAAAAGAAGATTAGATTGTTATGTTTTTCCTTCTCTAAAAACTAACATTATTGAGTATAGGAATATGTTCAGCTGCAAGAACACTTATTGGTCTTGATATTGGTGTTGGGGTAAAAGTTGGTGCTTATGCTGGTGGTGGTGGAGGTTCTGGTGGAAGTGGAGCTGTAGCTGGGGACCATGGTGGTTATGCTGGTGGAAGTGGTAGTGGTGAAGGTGGTGGAAGTGGATATGGTGCTGGAGGAGCACCAGGAGGTGGATACGGAGGTGGAGGTAGTGGAGGTAGTGGTGGTGGTGGTGGTGATGGTGCTAGTGCTGGTGGAGCACATGGTGCGGGTGAAGGAGGAGGAAGTGGTGGTGGATATGGTGCTGGTGGGGCATCAGGCGGGGGATATGATGGTGGAGGTGGTAATGGAGGTGGTGGAGCGACTGCTGATGGAGCACATGATAGTGGATCGGGTTCAGGAGAAGGAGGTGGAAGTGGTGGCGGATATGGTGCACAAGGCGGTGGATATGGTGGTGGAGGCGAACAAGGATGTGGTGGTGGAGGTGGTTCAGCATCAAGTGGAGCGTCAGGTGGTGGATATGGAGGCGGTGAAGGTGCTGGTGGTGGTGCAGGTGGAGCAGGAGGCGACGGCAGTGGAGGTGGAGCAGGTGGTGGAGGAGCCTACGCGGGTGGTGAAGGAGGTGGACATGCCGGTGGATATGGTGGTGGTGAAGGCGGTGGATCCGGACATGGTGGTGGTGGTGGCTATGCTCCTTGAAAACTTGTTCTCTTCACAATTTGCAAACACTATAGGATTTCCTATTGATCTTAATTATCCATACTATTAAAAATAATAACATGATCAAATTGTGGTAAAAAAGAGGTGTAATTTATGAAAGCAAATTATTAAAAATGTTGCAGCAAGAAAAGTGCTCTTAATCTATATTTGTGCACGCTTGCTTTTTTCAAATATTAATCACAAGAAATTAAAGATGTGTAAACAAAGGTGTCTTGTGCAATTTGGAGCATATAATTATATAATGTAAGAAAATGGTTTGGCAAATTCCTGGGTACGTTCTCTATACATTGTATGCATGATGCTATTTCATTGGACCTCTTAAACGGCTAAGTAAAGAAAGAACCAAGTGAAGAAAAAATAATGAATTCTTTTAAATCTCGTAGTCTTAATCTAAAGATACATAAAATATTAATATACTTTTTAATTTTGTAATTTTAAATGTCATATGAAAAACAAGAAGTATAAAGATACCAAAACAATTTTTTAAACAAATTAAAAAATAAAATAAAACAAATAAATTGAAAAAAATTGGTATATATAACCGTCCATGGCTCCATGCTACTCCCTCTGTTTCACAAAGAATGGTCTAGTTTGACTTGACACGGAGTTTAAGAAAATAAAGAAGACTTTTGATCATGTGATCCTAAATTAAAGTTATGTTAAATGTACAAAATTGTCCTTTAATCTTGTGGCCTTAAATATGCCATGTAGAAAATTGTTACCAACAAAAAGAAAGAGGTCATTCTTTTTGAAACAAACTAAAAAGAAAAGAGATCATTCTTTTCTATACGGAGGGAGTACTAGGGAAACAAAAACTACGCACTACAGAATGATTCATATGATGGTTAATTTATTTATCATGTATAAAATAGAAGTATGTGGACAAAGAATTATTTCAACTAATAATATGCATGTTACTAGGCTCTTTTTAAGGATAAGTATATGAATTTTAAATAAAAGTTACAACTAAGGGACAATAATCTGTCCTCAACTCTCATAGTCCAGTTGTAAGAACAAGCAAATTAAGAATTATAATTTTGGTGGACAACATAGAGATGCTTCCTTGCCGTCTAATAGCTTTGCGGTATCGGATTTATTTGAATTTGGTATCTTTGATGTGAACTATAAATTTATTTATGAATAATTATTTACTTACAACAAATATTAAATATGATTCATAATTTTAAAAATATAACATGTTCAATAGAGGCAAAAAAAATATATATTATGCGGGTGATTTTGAGTGGACAAAGTTTCTTGTATTTGTGTTGTTGTGACTTGAGAAATAACAGGTACTTCGATAACTTAGTCGAGTGCGTTGTTCTTAATATTGTTATACCACTTTTATAAGAATGTGATATGAAATGAAATAAAGAAAACGATTTGGGCGGGCAAAAATATGAAAAGGGATATTAAAAGTGGGTATATTATCTCGATTTCAGCCTTCACTCATGATGTTTTCTTGATTAATCCATTTTTTATTTTCCGTTACTGTTCTTTCTTTTGTTATCTTTTATTTCAACTATATCAGATAAATTGAGACAGAGAGAGAGTGTGATGATACTTGAGAACTTCAAAAGAATTCTCTCGTTGCCCTTAAGGATCTTAATTAATTTAAGTTAATCTCTACTTCTATGCTGGTGGAGGTGGTGGAAGTGGAGTTGTAGGTTGTCATCATGGTGGTTATGCCGGTGAAAGTGATAGTACTGAAGGTGGTGTTGGAGTTTATTTGTCCTAATTTCTTGCCATAAATTGATTTTCTTTTAGAAAATGGTTTTAATATTTTGACTATGTTGGACAAAATGATAATCACACCCAGGATAATGTCCAAACTAAATAGCAATAGGAAGAGAGTAACAACGACACCAAATATTAAAATGGGTAAATATGATACCCGAATAAGTAATACAATAATATTGATGAAAAACTTGGTAGTGTCAAAAGACTACTACTCAACACTCTTTTATTTCTTACAACTCACAATAATATTATTTGCACACTATTTTCTCACAAACTAAGAAGTAGTTTGTGGATTACTCTCTCTACTCTCTATTGCTTCTCTATTTTTGGTGTGTCTTCAAGTGTTCAATTACTACTCTATTTATAGAGTTTTTTGAACACTTGTTTACATCATTAATGACATAATGTGATAGCCAATTTCAACAAAAAAATTGGCTACCTAACTCTACCAAACTAATACCAAACTTATACCAAACTTTGACTACCTACTTCCACAAATGTGGCTACCAACTTTCACATTGGTGGCTACCAATTTTCACATTTGTGGCTAGTAATTTCAACAAGTATGGCTGCAAAATTAATTGCTGCCAAGATTTATTTCCACAAATCTCTCCCTTAATTTTGATTTTTCTTCTTTACTCCAAGGCTTGATCTCAATCTCTGAAAATCTTCAAACTTGAGAGGCTTTGTAAAAATATCCGCAACTTGATCATGAGATTTCACATACTTGAGCTCTACCTCTTTCTTGGTAATGCATTCTCGGATAAAGTGATACCTTGTGTCTATGTGCTTGCTTCGATCATGATACACTGGATTCTTTGCTAGTGCTTGCGCATATTTGTTATCAACACAAATCATTGTGGCTTCAATTTGTGACAAATTGAGTTCCTTCAATAACCGTCTCAACCAAATAGCATGACATGTACATGATGTCGCTGCCACATATTCAGCTTCACAAGTCGAGAGAGTAACAATTGATTGTTTCTTTGAACTCCAAGAAATAACACAATCACCCAAGAAAAACACAAAACCAGATGTGCTTTTTCTATCATCAACATCTCCCGCATAATCACTATCACAATATCCCACAAGATTAAAATTATCGAAAGAAGAATAAAATAGCCCAAGGTCGATTATACCTTTTAGGTAGCGAAGAATTCTTTTAGCGACCTTCAAGTGAGTGGAGGTAGGAGCTTCCATGAATCGACTTACTACTCCAACTGCAAAGACTATATCTGGTCTCGTACATGTCAAGTACCTCAGACTTCCTACGAGACTTTTGAACAAAGTGGAATCCACTTCTTCTCCATCATCAAATTTTGACAATTTTGTTCCACTTTCCATTGGGGTGTTCACAGGGTTGCAATCAAACATGTTGAACTTTTTCAAAATCTCCTTTGTATAGCTTTCTTGAGATATGAAGATGCCTTCCTCCATTTGCTTGACTTTTAGGCCCAAGTAATATGACATGAGCCCTATGTCTATCATGTCAAACTCAAGGGACATAGCTTTCTTGAAAGCTTCAAATAAAACTGGGTTGTTACCCGTTAGAATGAGATCATCAACATAAAGACAAACAAGCAGAATATCTCCATTAGTATGAACTTTAATATAAAGAGCATATTCATGGAGACAACGAGTAAACCCATTGTCTTGAAAGTATTTGTCAATGCGACTATTCCAAGCTCGTGGAGCTTGCTTCAACCCATATAAGGCTTTCTTCAACCTCAACACCTTATCTTCATGATTTTTAACCACAAAACCCAATGGTTGCTCAACATAGACTTCTTCTTCAAGATATCCATTCAAGAATGCCGATTTGACATCTAGTTGATGGATCTTCCACTTCATTTGCGCCGCTAAAGAGATCAATAGACGGATTGTCTCCATGCGGGCAACAGGCGCATAAACTTCTTCATAGTCGATGCCATGCCTTTGTTTGTAGCCTTTAGCCACAAGTCTTGCCTTGTATCTTTCTACTTCTCCATGGGCATTTTTCTTCATCTTGTATACCCATTTGACTCCAATTGCTCGATGGTCCTTTGGAAGAGTTGTCAACTCCCAAGTGTTGTTCTTCTCTATTGATTGGATTTCTTCCTCCATGGCTTTTCTCCACCTTTTGTCAGTAACAGCTTCATCAAAATTCATTGGTTCACTATCAGCAAAAAGACAACACAAAAAATCAAAATTAGTAATTTCTTCTGTGTCATCATAGAGTTCTTGAATGTTCCTCATCCTATGTGGTCTTTCACTTGAACTCTCTTGAGAAGATGGAGATACAATATTTGCTGGTGAAGGAGGCGGGGTTGCATCCTGTGCCATGGTCTCCTGTTCTTCTTCATCTCCGAAGTATGGAAGAAAATCATATGTTTTTTCTTCTGGAGCCTCCCAATTCCATGATGCTTCTTCATCAAATTCAACATCACGACTCACCACCACCTTGTTATTGCTTGGATTGTACAATTTGTAGCCTTTTGAACTTGCGTCATAGCCAACAAACACATACTTGACACTCCGATCGTCAAGTTTAGCTCTCCCTTGATGTGGAACATGAGCATATGCTATGCTCCCAAAGATTCTCAAGTGCTTAACACTTGGCTTTCTTCCGCTCCATGCTTCTTGAGGTGTTTGATCTCGTACATTTTTTGTTGGAGACCTGTTGCTCAAATAAACTGCACAAGAAATAGCCTCGACCCAAAATTCTTTTGGTAGATGTTTAGCTTTCAACATAGATCTAGCCATATTAAGAATTGTTCTATTCTTTCTTTCTGCAACTCCATTTTGTTGTGGCGAGTAAGGTACCGTTAGAGGGCGACGAATTCCATGAGATTGACAAAAGTCATTAAATTCTTTTGAAGTGAATTCGCCTCCTCTATCAGACCTTAATGCTTTTATTTCATAGCCACTTTCTTTTTCTACAAGTGCTTTGAAATTTTTAAAGGCAACAAAAACTTCAGATTTTTGCTTCAAGAAGTATACCCAAGTCTTTCTACTGAAATCATCAATAAAGAGCAAGAAATATTTTCTTTTACCAAAAGAAGGTGAATCGATTGGACCACAAACATCGGTGTGAACAAGTTGGAGTGGCTTACTTGTTCTTGATGTAGTCTCCTTTGGGAAACTCCTCCTTGCATGTTTTCCAAGAAGACAAGCTTCACACAATTGATTTGGATGGTTGATTGGCGGTATCCCATCAACCATGTTCTTGTCTCCCATTGATTTGAGCGCTTCAAAGTTCAAGTGCCCAAATCTCATATGCCAACACCATGAGTCATCTTGCACATTAGCCTTCAAACACTTTGCATAGATAGTTTGAAGATTCAAAGGAAACAACCTATTCTTTGCCATATGAACTTTAGCAATTAAGTTGTTACTTGAATCTCTTAGCCAAAGATGCATATTTTTCATATGAATATCATATCCTTTTTCAAGAAGTTGACCCAAACTCAAAATATTACTTTTCAATTTTGGCACATAATAAACATTGGTAATCAATTTATGACCACCATCTTTACAGGATATCAGAATCGTACCTATCCCTTCAATTTGGATCTTTGAGGTATCGCCAAAAGACACATTACCTTTCACGGTCTTCTTTATCTCCACAAATTTATCTTTCTGGCCACACATATGATTGCTTGCTCCATTGTCAAGATACCATGAGCTGCAATCATCTTTATCTTCTTCTTTGAGTGCTAATAACAGTGTTGACTCATCTTCATCTTTGTTGTTGTCAACAAGATTAACTTTCTCTTCAACATTACTACGACATTCCCAAGAGTAATGTCCCATTTTATGACAGTTATAACACTCAATTTTAGATTTGTCATACCTGATTTCATTTGTACCTTGATAGGCTCCACGTCCTCTGCCTCCTCGTTGACCACGACCACGACCTCTGATTGACTGGTGACATTTATCTTCATTGTTGAAATAATTGGTGTAACTTCTTCCTCTTCCACGACCTCCACGGCCTCCACGGCCTCTTCATTGTCCATTTCCTTTGTAACTTTTCTCACCTTCAAATCCTTTGAAGGATGCATGTGTTTTAAGAAGCTGCTCTAGTGGCTCTTCTTTTCTCCTTTTCATTTTCTCTTCATGGGCTAGTAAAGAACCTTCCAATTGTTCTACCGTCATAGAGTCTAGATCTTTAGACTCCTCAATAGCACACACCACATAATCAAATTTAGGTGTTAAAGAACGAAGGATCTTTTCTACCACACGCACATCATCTACTTTCTCTCCGTATCTTCTTAGTTGATTTACAACAGTAATCAATCTTGAGTAGAAATCCGAAATGGATTCGGATTCTTTCATTTTTAAAACTTCAAACTCAGCCCTTAGAGTTTGAAGTTTTATCTTCTTTACTTTATCAACTCCTTGGAGATGAGGGCCTGTTGATCTTTCTTTCTTGTCTTTAACAAGACCTCCTTTTCATTTGAGGGCAAAGTTTCCTCATTTGCGGGTTTTGTATACCCTTTGTCTACAATATCCCAAACATCTTGAGAGCCAAGAATAGCTTTCATTCGTAGACACCATTTTTCATAATTTTCTCTTGTGAGACGGGGGTATTGAAAGGACAACGGACTATTATTTGTCATGGCTCTGATACCACGTTGTTGGACAAAATGATAATCACACCCAGGATAATGTCCAAACTAAATAGCAATAGGAAGAGAGTAACAACGACACCAAATATTAAAATGGGTAAATATGATACCCGAATAAGTAATACAATAATATTGATGAAAAACTTGGTAGTGTCAAAAGACTACTACTCAACACTCTTTTATTTCTTACAACTCACAATAATATTATTTGCACACTATTTTCTCACAAACTAAGAAGTAGTTTGTGGATTACTCTCTCTACTCTCTATTGCTTCTCTATTTTTTGGTGTGTCTTCAAGTGTTCAATTACTACTCTATTTATAGAGTTTTTTGAACACTTGTTTACATCATTAATGACATAATGTGATAGCCAATTTCAACAAAAAAATTGGCTGCCTAACTCTACCAAACTAATACCAAACTTTGACTACCTACTTCCACAAATGTGGCTACCAACTTTCACATTGGTGGCTACCAATTTTCACATTTGTGGCTAGTAATTTCAACAAGTATGGCTGCAAAATTAATTGCTGCCAAGATTTTATTTCCACAGACTAATCCTTTTCTTTTAGGAAAGATTTTAGTAATCTATAAATATAGGTTTGTTCCTTTTAACTTAATTAGCATTCACAATGTAGTCCTAGGATTTTGAGAATTGCGGTTATGGTGGAGAATTGTGTGTACCTCTTTGTATTCCTAAGTGAACTAGTTGAGGTTGTTTCTCCCTATATTTTGTACTCTCATATTTATAGTGATTTGTTCATCTCCTTTGTTAACGTAGGTTGATTGACCGAACCACGTTAAATCTTTTTTTTTTGGTGTATTTCTCGTTTGTCTTCTTACTCATGGTCTTTTGAGATTCGCTTTGCTAGCTTCCACGTTGCACCTGCTTATTTCGATCCTAACAAATGGTATCAACGGATATGGTGCCGAAGGGGCACTAGGAGGTGGATAAGCCGGTGGAGGAGGTGGAGGCAGTGATGGTGGAACACATGGTGGTGATCTGGTGCAGGTGAAGGAGGTGACACATTTTTATTTAAAGTAGAGTAACAATTTGACTTTAAAATGTCTATTTTATCTTTAGTGAAATGATTTATAGTCACAGAAATTTTTATCATTTATTTTGAACCACAAATTTTAAAAGTTTTCTTTCTTTCTTAGACAGTTAAACTATCTCACATAAAATAAGATTAGAAAATTACATTTGAACATTCTCAGTACTACAGGTGAAAAGAGAAAAAAATATATACTCCATTAATTAAACTTATAATAAACAAAAGAAAGAAAAGATCGAAAAGAGCAAGTGGAAGATTCTGCCCCATTAATTTATATATTTATTTATTTTAAAAAAAAAAAAAAGGACATCGCCTAATAGATTATTTTTGTGCAAAAAGTTACATATTTTCAATTTGTTATATCAGATTTTGTACATGATCATCGAAATAAAACAAGAGTATGCCTACCCGATCAATTTATTACAAGATTCAAGAAGATTCATAAACTATTTGGGCATGTTTGGTTCTTGTTAGGCTCTTTAATTTTAAGATTGTTGATAAAATTTTATAATGTCGAATTCGAAGATATGTCTTCTTACAAAAAAAAAAGGTGAAACAATCAAATCTAATTTGATGGATTTAAATATTCAGAGATTATGCAAATTAAATTTTCTCATATTATTTAATTGGAACATAGTACATTTCAAATGATTGAGGGAGACATATAAATCTTTCAACCACTTGCTACTTTTATCCCTTCAATGGGTGTTGCAAAATGCACTAATACAAAAGATAAGAACATAATCACATAAATGGGTTAGTAGAGATATCTAATTAGTGGCAAACTGGCAATAAAAATAATTTAGCTCAAACTTCTATACAACATTTAAAAACAAAATCAAAAAATTGTTTTATTCTAATTAATTTGAACTTCTTTTGATGGCATCTTATTAAAAAATTATTTTGTTAATCTTTGTGTCTGATCAAGCATGATCATTTAAAATTAAAACGGACAAATTTGTATTTAGTAAAAGATTTATAACAGTTTGAATTGGATTAATATTGGATAAATAACTTCATGTGCATTGGAGTTTTAATGGCAGTGATAATCAAAGTTGTGGATGCCAGCAAAAGCACACTACTGTAGTCTACTAGCTAGTGCAATAAGTAATACTTTCCGTTTATCCAACTTCTTTTTTTTTTTTTTAATTCGACTAAAAAAACTTATTTTTATTTTTAGGTAATCGTAACTCTAATTTTCTACGTTATTGTTTAATTCAAAATTATAAGAATTAAAAGTCTATATTCTTTTTTAAAATTCTATATCAAATTAAAATAGGACGAAGAAATTAAAATAGGAAGAAGAGTGTATATATCATTTCCATCCTATTACACTTTTGTTGTGTATTTTTGTGGATATTGCGATAGTGGGGGAATCAAAAATTTGTTGTTGCATGTGCTTCAACCACTCTTTGCTCATTGACACGCTTTTGGACCATTACCCAACCACAACATGCTTGTTGGGGGAGTGTCTATATATAGAGGCGTAATTGTTCACATATCATAACCAAAATTGTGGGATTCACATAACATTCTTCAATGGCTAATCATAAGGTTTCTATTGTGTTTTTCTTTATGTTAGTTAGTGTAACTATATGTTATGCTTCTTCTAGAGCTCTCCTCAATCTAGAGGGAGGTCTTGGGTACAATGTGGGTGGCAACATTGGCTATGGTGCAGGGCATGGTGGTGGTTCCGGAGGCGGTTATGGGGGTGGTGGGGTTGGGGGATATGGAGGTGGTGGAGGTGGAGGTTCTGGAGGTGGTGGTGGTTATGAAGGTGTAGTTAATCATGGTGGATATGGTGGTGGTGGTGAAGGTGGTGGTAGTGGTGGAGGTAGTGGTGGTTATGCACCTGGAGGAGGATATGGAGGAGGTGGTGGTGGTGGACATGGTGGAGGAGGGGGTTATGGTGGTGGTGGTGATCATGATATAGGATATGGAGGTGGAGGAGGAACAGGAAGTGGCGGTGGATATGGTGGAGGTGGATATGGTGGTGGTGGTGGAGGAGGAACAGGAAGTGGCGGTGGATATGGTGGAGGCGCAGAACATGGAGGTGGATATGGTGGTGGTGGTGGAGGAGGAACAGGAAGTGGTGGTGGATATGGTGGAGGGGCAGAACATGGAGGTGCATATGGTGGTGGAGGTGGAGGAGGAACAGGAAGTGGTGGAGGATATGGTGGAGGTGTAGAACATGGAGGTGCATATGGTGGTGGTGGAGGAGGAGGAACAGGAAGTGGTGGTGGATATGGTGGAGGTGTAGAACATGGAGGTGCATATGGTGGTGGTGGAGGAGGAGGAACAGGAAGTGGTGGTGGATATGGTGGAGGTGTAGAACATGGAGGTGCATATGGTGGTGGAGGAGGAGGTGGAAGTGGTAGTGGTGGTGGATATGGTGCAGGAGGGGTTCCAGGAGGTGGTTATGGAGGTGGAGAAGGGGGAGGAAGTGGTGGTGGCTATGGAGGAGCAGGGGGTTTACCTGGTAGTGGATATGGAGGGGGAGGTGGTCATGGAGGAGGTAGTGGAGGAGGCTATGGTTCAGGAGAAGCTGGTGGAGGTGGTTATGGAAGCGGTGGAGGTGCAGGTGGTGGCGCAGGAGGAGCTTACGGAGGTGGACATGCTGGTGGTGGAGGTGGTGGAAGTGGTGGAGGAGGTGGCCATGGTGGCTACATTCCTTAAACTTTCATAACTTGTACTATAAAAGAAATAACAACAAATGCTCCTCCAGTTGAAGTATGGTCTTAATGCATGCATGCATGCAATCCCATTACTACTACACTACTCATGAAGTAGTGTTAATTACTTACTATATGTACTTCAATTGTTATCCTTAATGTAACTTCATATGTATTGATATTAAAAGTATATATGAATCAATTGATTTTCATCAATCTTACTAATAGTAGAAATTGTAGATTACTGATATTTAAGGATCGCATTACAATAAAAATTAAATTTTAATAATAATAAATATACATAACAAATTAATGTTAAAGTTTTTATTACTATTAGTTAATTATTATTGAATCTAATATCTATACCAGCTAGCGTTAAAATGTAATATTCACTTGTAAGTGTATGTATAGTGACGTCTATACATGACACCCTTAACCAATAAAATGCAAATGAAATTTTGTTATTGGGAAAGAATTGGTCCCCTAGTAGGTGGGTGAGATGAGTGTGATCCCCATGTGAGCACATGACATACATACAAATGGGATATTGCTATCAAACTCTCCATTCTTTTTGCACTTTCTTTATCATAGTCAGAACGGAAAAGGCTCAAAAATACCCTTAAACTATTTGAAATAGCTCATATATACCCTTAAATTATATTTTGGCTCAAAACTACCCTTCCCGTCAAACTATTGGATCAAAAATGCCCTTCTAATTAACGGAAATTGTTAAATGCCATGTGGATGCCACATGAATGCCACATGGCATGCCAATAGGATTCCACTGCCACGTAGACTAAATAAAAAGGGTCAAAAATACCCTTAAACTATCCGAAATAGCTCATATTTACCCTTAAACTATATTTCGGCTCAAAACTACCCTTCACGTTAAACTATTGGGTCAAAAATACCCTTCTTATTAACAGAAGATGTTAAATGTCATGTGGATGCCACATTGCATAACAATAAGGTTCCACTGCCACATAGACTAAATCCCTAAATCCTAATTACTCCCCCCCCCCTCATTTCATTATTTCCAGAAACGATATATTCACCCGTTCTCCCTCATTTAGCGGCTAGGGTTTCACAGTTCTCTTCATCGCTGGGTTTCAAAGTGGATATTCTTGGTTGTAGGTTAGTAAAACTTTTTTCTTATTTTATTGTGTTTACAACCACTAAAATCAACGTTGAAACTTAGCTCCGAAGAAAATTAAGAAACCTTGGCCGCGAAATGACGGGAAAGTTGTGAAATTCTAGCTATCATACTTATAAATCGTAAATATAATAAAATAAGAAAAAATATTTACTAACCTACAAGCATGAATATCCACTTTAAAACTCAGCCCCGAAGAAAGCTACGAAGCCTTAGCTGATAGGGGAAAGTTGTGAAATCCTAACTATTATGCTTTGAAATCATAAACATTATGAAATAAGAAAAAAGTTTTACTAACCTACAACCAAGAATATCCACTTTGAAACCCAGCGATGAAGAGAACTGTGAAACCCTAGCCGCTAAATGAGGGAGAACGGGTGAATATATCGTTTCTGGAAATAATGAAATGAGGGGGGGGGGGAATAATTAGGATTTAGGGATTTAGTCTATGTGGCAGTGGAACCTTATTGTTATGCAATGTGGCATCCACATGACATTTAACATTTTCTGTTAATAAGAAGGGTATTTTTGACCCAATAGTTTAACGTGAAGGGTAGTTTTGAGCCGAAATATAGTTTAAGGGTAAATATGAGCTATTTCGGATAGTTTAAGGGTATTTTTGACCCTTTTTATTTAGTCTACGTGGCAGTGGAATCCTATTGGCATGCCATGTGGCATCCACATGGCATTTAACAATTTCCGTTACTTAGAAGGGCATTTTTGATCCAATAGTTTGACGGGAAGGGTAGTTTTGAGCCAAAATATAGTTTAAGGGTATATATGAGCTATTTCAGATAGTTTAAGGGTATTTTTGAGCCTTTTCCGTAGTCAGAAAGTGCACTACCTTTTTTCACATATAGTAAAGCTAAGCTCCAACAAAAACTGATCTTCAACCTATTTTCATTAGGTATGATCATACTTCATAGGAGTTAAATAATATCTTGCATTAATTGTTTTTTTCTTAATAGGCATGAAACGAGCTAATACAATATCTATCATGATATAAAAAAAATATTTTGCACTTCTTTGCAAGTTGCATTCTAGGTGCTTCATTCGCTTTTACTTGTCCCTTTTTGCTATACTATTTTAAGATATAATTTTTTATCATATTAATGTGACAATGATTGCAACTTATAGCATTATCATATGATTTTCCAACATTTAAATTTAGATTTAAAATATTAAATTAATCTAATTCATTTTAGCTTGAAGATTATATAAGTCAAATTGATTACCATGAAGCAAAATATGACAAGTAAAATGAACGAAGGGAGTCGTATTTAGTTAATTTTCTTGGGAATCAATCGTTTTATAACCCCATCACAGTAAATTAAAGTTGTTTAACATCTGTTTGGCTCTAATTGTGAAGTTCAATGTTAAGTTAACAAAGATCTATTAATACTAAAATCACAAAAGAAAGAAATGGGAGAAATATAATCGAACTTATTTTATAATATATATATATAGTAGCAAAAGTGCTAGTAATACTGACTCTTGAAGATGCTGCATTCTTTAAACTTTTTTTGCTGTTTACAAAGGATGGAGTAGAATAACATTATTCAATTTCTTAATAGCTTATTTATATTCAAAATTGTAAGACAGCAAAATACTCATTTTTTTTCTGGAACTTTTCAAGTTTTGACGCAATTTGGCTTGAAAAAATTAATAATTTGTCCAGAAATCATAGGTTTTGTGACAATTGATGAAGGTGCAGGGGATTTGGTATTTTTCTGAGACTTTCCTTTGATCATCATATCCATTTCTCCATCTTCGTTTATTAATACCATATCATATATTGGTACTTTCTCTGCATAGTATTCTATATTCTTTTTGTCATGGTGCCTGCGATATCGATAGTTTAAAAAATATTTATGTTTATCATCATGTCACGTGTAATTGCAATATATCCATAATATAACAAGTGGAGTCCAAAACCTAAAAATAAGTTAGCTAGTTAACATATATTTTTCTTCATTTTATATAACTCGGCTCATTGTTACATAGAACATGTAAAATGAAATTATTTATTTTTGATATAAAGGCCGAGTAAAATGAAACGGGGAATAATACCTGTCGAATATTACTAGAGTTGGTTGAAGGGTAGTGATTAAATCAACCACGAGAGATTTCAGTGGATGGCCCATCTCTGTTCTGATTTTTGGTTCTACCTAAATTAATTGTGATAAATAAGAAAATAATTAAGCTCGGTTTATTGAAGAAGAAATCGTTTAAACAAGATTTTATATGATTATTATTTAAGAGAGTTAAAGTGAATACCCCATATTTTTCACAAAGATCAATTAGATATTGAACTTTGTGATACTTAGCATAATCAGTACTTCTCCATTGATCACTTCTCTCTCTAATCATTGTAACTTCTTGAAAATCCACGCTCCAAATGTCCGACCATGTCTTGGCGGAGACTGTAAAATTAAGAACATAAGTATATATTCATCATCTTACGTAGGTGATAAAATTAAATTAGTCCATGAAAATATGACTCGTCAATTTGATGACGCGAGGAATATTGAAATGATTAAACATGGAAGTATATATATACGAGGAATATTGAGCCAAGGCATTATGCCAATAATGGTAACACTGCAACATGATTTCAAGGCAACATTTTTGAGTGGCCATTCAAGTGATTCAATGGAGAATTCTTTCAATGCATTCATCACTATAAGCACATGTTTGGGTGCATCTTGAAAGTTGAAATTTTCTTCTGGTGTTTTCTTGCAAAAATTGTTCTTTTCTTTATCACCAGACATAATCTCAATATAGTAATATATTTGAAGTGAAATGGGGAGATATAATTATTTGTGAAGGAGAAAAGAAGGGATTTGCTCAAGGCATTTCAGATACTTATATATAGTATAAATTTTGAGGAGCTGAAAATAATTTGTTCGATATTAACAAGAAAAAGAATTTATGTAACCTAGGATGTAGAAAAACAAAAGCCAAACAAAGTTGCATGGTTTGTGATGATTGAAGATGCTTCAATCCAAACGTTTTCTTTAGACAACCTCAAAGTTAACTCTCAATTAATACTATTGAAAATAATAAATGAATAAAAGCATTGGTATTTACTATGCACTAAAATTCGGCGTATTATAATAAAAAATTCATACTACAAAAGCTCTCCAAGTTCTTGGGTATATGCGAGTAATCATAATTCTCAACAATGAGAATATAATATAAAATCTTTACTCTGCACTATACAATGGAACTCTGAAATATGAACAAAACAGCTGAACGCCATGTTTGTTGGAGGACACAAGATGCCTAGAGCTTGGTATCAGCGTTTCCATTAACAAACTACTAGTATTTTCTCATAGCTTATCTCATGCTGCCAGCCATTACAGGACGCATCGTAGAGCCAATGCTAGACCTTCGGCGACTGGTGGAATTACTGTCGTCTCTAGTTGGAGATACTTCCATTCTTCTCCTCCTCTTTTTAGCAGAACCTTCACTGCGCGAGCCCTGCATAGCAGCTAGTAATTGCTGGCCTCTAGACCCAGGCATGTTTTTCTTTATCAAAAAGCACGCCTGCTTTCTTTCCATGTCCTGCTCTAGGTCTTTCTGCAGTTGCTTTTCGCAAGAAACCTGACCTACCGTTCTTAGATGACCACGAGGAATATGGTAATCGTTATCTGCAAATGAAAACCAATGATTTAGCACCAGCTTCTCTATATTCACTATAAGCAACAAAGTTGACAATAACATAGAAAAGGAAGATACCTGGGGGATCTTCTCTGTATATCTCTGGGCTTGGAGATCTAGGCGGTGTGTCGGATGTGATATATATAGTTCTGCTGGTAGAACCAGGGGTCAGAGCACTGCTGTTTTCTTTGAGTACTGAAACACTAGAAACTGATTTAGACAAATCTTTGAGTACTGAAGGTGAAGACACTTTACCCACTTCACGTGACTTGGAATCCAGAATGTTACTTGCACCTAGTGGTGCTCTAGGAGTAGACATCATCTGCACATTTTCCTTTCCATCACTATCATGAACCTTGTTGAGAGAACTGGGAGATGACTCATTTGCAGCACCATTGGATTCTTTGACACCGAAAGCCTGGGCATTTGGCAGAAGCGGAGAAGGAACACAGACAGCATCTCTATTCTCTAAAACCGATTTGGGAGAAGTACTCTGTATGGACGGATCTATAAAAGGCTTTTGCCCTTCAATAAAATCTGAAAACCAAGGAGTGCCCCTCTTCGCATAAAATAGAACATATGCTTCCTGTGATAAAACATAATCTTCTCGAACACGAACAACCTATCAAGTTAAAACAAATATAAAATCAGTTCATCATAAATGCTTGTTTTGCCCCCTTTTCTAGGGGAACTGCAGGGTACCGTATTAAAAAAAATACGCAAAGATGAAATGATGTTTAATTCGGTACAAAAACCAGATGGTTACAAAGTTAGAAATCCACAAAATAATAGGAAACCTGAGAAAACTAACTAATCCTACACTAACTCATAAAAAAGAACAGAGAACTTTGTTTGTAGTATATACCTTTGAGTCATCAAATTTGTACCATTCATTAGGAGCAGAACGAATGAAGCTGTAATAGTGCCCAGAACAGTATGAAAATCCTATATGCACTATAACTGCATAAAGATCATACTTCATTTCTACCTGTGCACGAGAAGGAAAATTCAAAATTATTACCAGTTTCAAAGATTAAGCAAAAAAAAAAAAAAAAAGATCTTAAATAGAAATTAAGTGAAATTCTGTATACAGTAGTAACCCTGCTTAGACCCCATATCATATCCAACATAAACAAAGGAGAAAAATTTACACACATTACACAAATAAAAGTCCTAGAGCTATGAGCAAATTCTTTACCAAAACTACATTGTAAGAATCCCAGAACCTGCAGCTACTAGAACTTACACAGGAAAAGTTAAAACTATTGCAATAGTAATTACTCTTCATCATGTTCTCTACCAGAAATATTTCACTTTATTTCATATCTTCCATCTCCTAAAACTAAAAGAACCTCTGCAATACTAGTTACTAACATAGACTCAGAGGAGCAACAGGAACTCACATTATCAGTTTGGCTGTTATCAGCATAAGCATGCAAGTCCAATTCAAGAGGAAACGAAACATATTTGTCAATCTTCTCGACAAGAGAACCATCTGTTTTGAATCTCTTTAAATGAAGGGCCGCTACTGTAGGAGCCTTATCAAGTACAAGTTGCTTCTCAATAGAGACTTGCTCCTTACATTTTTCACATGTAAATTTTGTTTCAGAGTCCTCAATTTTCTCAACCTTTGTGAATGACTCTAGAGCTGTGTCCACACTGTCGACATCTTCAATCTCCAAACTCAGATCTATTAGAGTCTCATATGTGTCAGAACAATGGCCACAATTACAACACCGCAACTGCAATTTCAGAAAGGCATTTGTAAAGTATTAGTTCCACATTTGTATTTAAGAATGAAAAAACCATAGCATATGTGTGAATGCAATGTCAAAATACAAGGCATAAAAAAAATGGCAAGTAATTGATTCTTACTTTGCTAACTAAACGACCTCCAAAAGCCTGCTTCACAATGTTGTCAGTCTCTAAAGTTTGGCAGTCTTTTGATTTTGAATCATCACAACATCTTTCAAGTTTATCCAGGAAACACTGTAGAAACTCATGAGCATCTTCCTGTTGGAACCGATGGAAAGTAGAAGAAAAATCTGTTTTTTTTCCACAAAGTTAAGGATGACAGTGAAACAACAGCTACAGATTTGCAAGCAAAGCAATGAATTTATACAACCTTCTTACCTAGCTGGCATGTCTTGATAGAATCTTGAAAGTTGAAACTGGTAAATAACTATTTTAAAAAGATAATAAGCAACACTTTCTGCACGGTTATTGGTAAATTATAAATTTTGATACTTGTGATATTTGACTTAGCACATTTAACCTTTAATTAATTGAAATATGTATTTTAATCACTTCACAATGAAAGTATGCTATAGTTGAGCTATTATTAGAACTATTTTACCATCAGATATGAAGTAAAACACACACATTTATCATAACATGTGGGTAATAACTATGATAAATGTGTGAATATTCACTAGCAAAGGGATCAAAAGTACACATTTAAATGAGCTTACTCAAATATCACAAGGACCTAATTAAATTTTACCTTCCATCAAACAAAATATGTGTATAAAATGCAAACATTATCCCAAAAATCACAATAAATTTGAAAGGATACAGTTCAAGTTGTTAACAAATTTCCAGGGAGAGACTACACCAGCCTCAGAAAACAGCGAAGCATCAATAAGCTTTCTCAGCGCACAAATTACACAGAACCCGTTCAGGTAACCTGCAATTGTTACATAGACATATTGATAATCAACCTCGAGAATAGAAAGAGAAATAAAGATGATATTTTCTCCACCAGACAAGATTAATCAGACCACAGACACTAACATAACTTAAAGTGATTGGAGTACAAGGATCGAACTATTCAAAAATAAAATTTACAAATCTATCCAGTCAAAACTTTTTATTAATGGTAATAGAGGTATATAAAATGGAGCAGAGAGGTTAGTTCTTACAATTACATGGTGTGGAGTGATCAATCGACTTAAGGCCCTGAATCAGAGGTACTGTGTGCATGAACGATTGCAAAACCGCGTTTAGAAAGCACGTATTGCCTAAATTAGCAAGCCCTGCACCCTGATAACAATCCAAAAAAAAATCAACAAAAGTACCAAAATCTCATTTAACATATGCCCTACAGTTACAAAAAATAGAGCAATTCATGAAGCTAGAAGACTAATACCTGTATAAACTTAGCTTCCTCGTCTCTATACGAATCCCACTGAGACTCAACTATCACCAATTTCTTAGTTTCAACTTTATTTTCCGAAGAGCCGTCCGTCCAATCGAAAGGCGAAGGCTCATCCTTGGGCTCAGCATCAGTGGGTTGTGAATCCAAAGGCTTGGAGTCGGTGACTTTACCCCAAGGTTGACCCCAACGGGAGCAATAATATGGAGCAGAGTATGTGCGAACAGGTGACGCATCCAATTCCTCTTCCTCCATACATAACTCCTCCGATTCGTTGAAACCGGCTGAATTTTCAGTATTCGGTAGATTCTGATCAGCAGAAATCGGGGAAGACATATCTAGGGTTTCGTCAGAACTTACAAAATCAACCGGTTTAGAAGCGGTTTCTAGGGTTTCTGAGCAAAGCGCTTCCATTGAAGTTGACTTGTCGAAGAAGGAAAGCTGAAATTGGTTTTCTAGGGTTTTGAATTTGGGGAGTTTTTGCAAAGTTTAAAGGTTTTGAAGAATGGAGGGAAAGGGGAAGAAGAGGGAAAAGGTTGAATATGAAAATTGGGAAGTGAAATCTAGAGGAATTATTCAGATTAATGGAGAGAGTTTTGAAATGGGAGGGAAAAATCAGCCGCCATTTTGGATTTTTTCAAGAGTGTTTTTCAATTAGGAAGGAGCCAAATGTATATACAGCCGCGCAAGTGTTAAAAACAATTACCAAAATCTCACCAAATATGTGAGTTTTATTCAATTTTTTTAAAAAAGTTATTTTTGTAACTTATGTTATTTAATCTGAATATAGAATAAATAGAATTAGAATTTCTGGATTTAATCACATAGTAATTTAATCTACAAATTAAGGACGGATCTACATATCATCTTTTGAATGCTCGAGCATTCATGAACTTCAACTTAAAACTATTCATATATATAATAATTTTTTTTAAAATGACTATATTAAACGTTCAGCACCCCGTGAACAAATCTCCTAATGGGTGTACTTCGGTTTAGTAGCAAGTTTGAAGCATTTCCTTTACACGTTATGAATTTCTCTGACAAAATTAAAAACTTATGTTCATTCTTAGGAAACTTGTAATTTTTTTCTTCAAAAATTGTGTTCATTTTTTTAATGGTAGTATTAAATCTTATTTTTTTCACATTGAACATCGGGTGTAGATAACCGTGAACTTATACTATGTAATTTATTGTAATTTTATAATTAAAAGAAGTATATACCCATAAGCCGAGAATCCTGGATCCGCCTACAAACCAAAATGATCCTTAGCTTGTGAGACGTTAATTTATCCTATTATTTAATTAAAAGATGTTACTATTATTATGAAAAATATTATTATCACTAAATATAACCTCCCCGCTACTCATATCAGTATATGTTCCACTTCTGCCATGACCTCAAATTCTTAATGCTACATCTCCCACCTCCTCCACGATCTTTCCCCCTAATCGCGTGTATGACCTTCTTTGTCTGCCTCTATGTAATCGTATAAATAGAAGATGGGAAGCTATATTATTCACACGAACATACTTGAAAGAAGAAACTTAAATATTATTATTATTGTTCCTATACACTCTTTAATAATCTACGAATTGTGAGTAACTTGAAAGTAAGATTTCCGAGGCAAGTTTAAGAACTAATAAATTACAAATCGTGGGTCAGGCTTTAAAAATGCTATGCTGAAAGAAAAGTAAAGAGGCCATATTCTACTTTTTGCGCACAACAAAGAGAACAGTTTTTGCTAGATTACAAGTCGGTGATTTCTATTTCAACTCTAACAAGAGCACATAATACAGAGCAGAACATTCGACTCACAAACATCTATGAGCTTTAAGACAAGTAAAAGTGTAAAAGGCAACCAAAAAAACACATTACAATAGGAAATTTGAAAAGACGTATCTTTAAGCGCTATAGAATGAGACACCAAGTTCTCAAGAGCCTTAGAATTCTACTTCTTCTGAAAGAATGTCGTACTTTTTTCACCTCTACAAGCAATATTTAGATACTGTCATCTCCATTTCATGTATAACACACAAGAGTCTCTCCTTACATGATTCTGTCTTGAAGATCAGACATCAAATTGGATGCTAAGGAGGACAGCTTCTTCCCAGTTTCTCCAGCAATATTTTTGATAGACGACATATCCTGTTGTGCCTGGAAGCATTGGTAATGAATATCCAATCAACACCTTCATATAGAAACTGGTAAAAAGCAAAGCATTGCGTATCAAAATTTTCACTATACCTGGAAAGAGATCCTATTTATTAAATCGCCGGCACTTATTTCATAAGCTGCCCCATCATCTTGACCAAAGAGGTCAGCACTAGAAATGGCGCTTGAACCCTATGAATACAAAGAGGGAAAGAAATATGTTTTAGAACCTGAGTTTAGTACTTCAGTTTTCAGATAAACTTCATGTAGCAGTGAAACATCAGCTTTACTAGCAGATACAGTCTTCAATCTTGTTTTAAAAGATAGACACCAAAGCCAACTTCGTCAATTATGCATCGTAAGCACATTCAAAATCATCAGACAAATAGTTAATAACCTAATTATAGCATACCGTTATTAACTTGCACCAAACAATTGGATTATTGATTATTATAATAATAGCTGAATCCGCTAAAATAAACTCAGCCACTGAGCAGTTACTAGAAGAATCTAGGGGTTGAATATTTTAGCAGTACACTAGAGAGCTCCACTATTTTTGAGTCATTATAGATGCATTATCTTTACAACTTGTCTGTTATATGATCTGTGAAAGGCTTGTTGGAAGAGAAAAGGTAATGGTTTCAAACCTCTTCAACTCCTACCAAAAGTTGGACCTCAGAAGTCCCTGAAATGGTTGTTTTTTTTTAAAAAAAAATGAAGTCTCTGAAATGACTTTCAATAGGAAGAGGATCAAATAAATCATGTTTAGGCCTTTTATATCTCTCTTATTGAATTGAGTAGTTAGTAACTTATAAGAAAGTCCCTTACGCAGGAGTTTGAGTATGTGAAGTAATTATTTTTTAATCTTCGGTTCCTAACTATTGTGACATAATTATTAATAATATTCATCTGTTGCTTCGTTTTCTTTGTATCTTGATATTATGTTGTCATATTTTTCTTACACTCCTGCTTCAAATAACTTCTCTTTCTGAGTTGATGCTCTATTGGAAACACCCTCTCTACCCCGCAAGTACGATCAAAATGACGACATTCATTTTTGCTTTAGAAAGGAGAAGGGAAAAAGGTAATTTGCACCACCATCCTTCCCCAAAGATTCGATTAGTGTGCATTGACTTCTACTTTCATTGGGTGACTTTCTTGCCTTACCAAAAAATTTCATTTCACTTTTCCAGGAGGTTTTTAATAATTAGGAACGGAGAAGAATCTGAAAACAATAATGAGATGTTTAATATACGGCAGCATTAGAGGCAATTCAAGGATTCAATGCTAACCAAAGCAGTAGGTGTACCTATATAAGGGAATATTATTTACTTCCCTTGTCCCAAATTTATTAAACTATACCTATATTGATGATTAAAATATAATTCTGACTTCTTTAGTCTTTTGGAACATCAAATTTTATTGGTTTATATCAATTCTGTCCTGTTTATTAATGTCTACTCTATTGTTAGTTACACTGTCATAGTAAAGTCCAATATCACTCTAGAAGATGGTCAAAATAAGCCAAGTAAACTGGGAGGAGGTGTGTTATAACAAGCATACCGAGTATTTCTGAAGAGAAACTGAGGCTTCCATTGCAGCTTTACTCTGATCACCAAAGAATTGAGCAGATGAAATGGATTTGGCATTAGTAAACTTTTTCCTTGCTTCATCAGTTTCCTCAATCTGATTAGAGTATAACGCAAACACATGAGACAAAACATATTAATAGCACTGGATAAAGATCAAGAGGCAGAAAGGAGAAACTTTTTGTCACACAAACATCACAAGTAAACAACTGATCTGTCAGGAGCAGAAGGACTGGGGAGAAAAGGAACATAATCACAAACAGAAACATATGATGCAGAAAGAGGAGCAAGAACCTACTTCTAGGCAGTCTAGGAATACCCAAAAGATTTAACAAGTAAACAAACACTAGAAACTTGAGGTACCAAGAGTTTAGGATGAATTTTGGTCCTTGCTTGCTTTTCCAAAAAGCGAGATATACACTAATTTCTATATAGATAGTCACCCAGAAATTTAGACAAGGAAACTGGTGGGAAGGTCAGTGGAACAAGTATACTCCAGAGCACTTTGGAATCTCATAAATAAAAATAATAGCTAACGAAGCATCCAAAGCTCCAACAGAACAGAGCATTACTTGCTAACCATCCAGGGCATTTCACCAATTTCTAAATAATTAGTCAATCAAAAAACGAAAAGAAACACAAAGCCATATCAGTTTTAAGTTGCTCACAAATAATTCCCTTTGTGTGGGGGGTGGGGGGGTGGGGGGGGTGGGGGGGGGGGGGGGTGGGGGTGGGGGGGTTACTGCATAAAACTTGCTTGAATTGTCTCAAGTCGGTTCTGGATAGAGCAAAAAAATTTGACGCAGTAAGCTCCGTAACAGGGAACATCAGACCAACATCTCAATATTTTGAAGGCTTGATACAATAGAAACCAAAGACAGTCAGAGACACCACAACAATGTCCACCTTTCTCCTTCTATTAAACTTGGCAAATAAACAACATACATGACAAATTTCACTGAACAGCTTTAACAAAATCCTGGATGATCAAGGAAAATAAAAGCTAGGATAAGAACTCACTTGAACTTTTGAAGAATTGGAACTCGTCTTCTTTGTGAAACCACTATCCATCCCATAATCTGAAAAAAAACTGGTGGACTTTGGAGGGGCCACATGGTTAAGAACGCGAGAGCCTCCAGAACTCATCTCTGCAGGTTGGACATTGTCTGTGTACTCAAAACGAGACGCAAATGATGAACCAACAGTTGGTGCATTACTTGCAGCATTGGAGGAGGGAACTTGAACAGGCGGTTCTTCAGGCTTTTGCTCATAGAGACTTTCACTAGACTGTACATGGTGAGGGGTCAATAGATTGGAAACCAAAAATCACTAGAACAAACTTGTTAAAACAGAAGGGATATTTCTTCTTTTTCTTAGGGGGGGAGGGTGATGCAAGAATTTCAAAGCATCCAATTTTACATATATGCCCAATTTCTTCGTTATAAGTCTAATATGTACCTTTTTAGTAAGTTTGCGAGCTCCAAGTCCTCCAGATTTCCCAGCTTTCTTCGCAACTGTAGGTTTCTTAAGAAAGGTGGTAACAGCTTGAGAGGCTTTGGGTGAAGCAACAACCTCGGTTTTTTCGTCCTTCAACGAAGATGT
Source organism: Solanum sitiens (assembly GCA_016801875.1). Classification (NCBI taxonomy): domain Eukaryota; kingdom Viridiplantae; phylum Streptophyta; class Magnoliopsida; order Solanales; family Solanaceae; genus Solanum; species Solanum sitiens. The sequence goes on along the minus strand of JABWTJ010000013.1, from coordinate 6,181,547 downwards.
TTCTTTTGGAGGTTCACTAGTCTTAATATCCGGAAATACGTTAGTAGCCTGTGCAGCCTGAGAAGCAACAGGAGATGCTGGCAAAGCTGCTTGCAAAGCTGCTTCCTCTGCAGTACTTTTAGCAACTTCTTTTGAGAGTAACTGCCTATACAAGTCAGCAGCCCTTGAGGTATACTTGGAGTCAGTCTTGCCTCCATCGTTCCATCCATGCTGCTTGAAAAAAACTTGAGCACGGTTATTTCCACCAAAGTACATCATTTTTAACTGCTCTGGAGACCACGAATCTAAATTTGTCGATCTGCAAGACTCAGCTTCTCAGTAAATGGAAATAGAAATAATAATATGACGGAGCAACAACAGAAGATTACAACTACTCTTGTTTGAATACATCAACCCCTACTCCCCAACCCTAATATAGTAAAGAAAAAAAGCCTATCATACTGCCACCAACATTTTAACCACCAAACCTAGAATACTAACAGCTAATCTACTTTCTTCTCCCTTTCATTAACAAAGGATGACCAATGGCATGAATTGACAGTTGGGTCTTTTTTTTTATGACAAGGGAAACCCGCAGCCGCTACCCTTTGGGTGAGCACAGGGTAAAAACCACGCTCCTATGCAATGGCTCGCAAACCACATAGGAGAGGCAAGCCACACTAGGCAAGCCCGGTGCAACAAGCTCGACCCAGAAGGCAAACCCCTTGCTTCGCTGGCAGGGGGTTTCGAACTTGAGACCTCCAGCATGGAAGTCCCAAGCCCAAACCACTGGGCCACCCCGAAGGGCTATGTTGCTCGGACTTTTCCAAAATATCAATGGGTGCGTGTCGGATTCGCCAAAAGTAGTGTATTTTTGGAGAATCACGGGTGAGGTATCATAAGTGAAGAGTCCGCGCAACTAAGCCGAAGGGTGAACTGTGGGTTTAGACACCACGGTTATCAACAACAACTACTACTACTACACCTCAGTCCCAAACAAGTTGGTACTGGCTATATGAATCTTCATTTAAGAATTGTATCATCATCACAGTAATAAAAATATGTTAAAAAATAAATAAATAAATAAATATATATATATATATATATATATATATATATATATAATAATAGTAATAAATCTAGTGTCATCAAAAAAAAAATAATAGTAATAAATCCAAAAAGAAGGAAATGAATTGACATCTCCTTTCCATGTCACTCACTGCTTGCTTTTCAAGCAATACCAACAAGACAGCAAAGATACTCAATATCTTATTCCCCATGGCCACATCATAATCTGCACAGGCAGAGTAGCCGCAAGTCCCACAACAGTAGTTCAAATGTAAAAAGAGTTGTGTATGGAATTGTGGGAATGAGAAGGAGCACCAACTTTGCTCAGTTATTTAAGGAAAAATGCAAAAACAAGCAAAGATCATATTGAAACATTACAAGTTCCCCTGACTATTTGGATGTACTCTCTGGGAGACACTACATTTTCTACTCTATTTTGCCTTGTAATATCATTTATTTTCTTCTAACTTTATGCTCTTACAGTTTTTAACTTCACCACAAAAGGAACCAGGGTCCATTTTGAGAAAACATAAAGGTATTGTATTACAATTGAATAAGCACCAAGCTAGAGCGTCAAAATGTAGTTGTATTACAACTTACGAGTTGTTGCAATTCCTCTCTCATGTCTACAAGAAATCTGAATCCCATAGAAATATCAGTTTGCACCCTAAACACTAACAAAGGTAAAGTTCTTACTTACGGCTAAGTATGTTTGCCAATGCCTTCAAAGATTCTGTTGTTCCTTCCTTCTCAGACAGTCCACCACATAGCTTGGGGTATAGCATTCCAGAATTTGAGGGATTTTTGAGGGAGAGATCCCTATCAGCAAGTAAAATAGGATCCCCCCCCCCCCCTCATATTCTTCAAAGTACTCGAGACATTGTCCTTATTAGTCTCATATATTACCATTTATTCTTAACTGTGCATAATAAGAAGTTTTAGGGGTTGAATGTCATCCTCTGATTTACTTTCCAGAAAATCATGGACCAATAACCTGTTTCCCTTTCTTCTTCCACACATCTTGATCTAAATCATTTTCCCCATGACCCCATCTCCAATAACCTTCCCCCTTACCAATTATCAGCCTCGACTTCTATTAAACTATCAATAAGCCGTGCGACTATCCATGGCATATCCTGTAATTTGCTCCTAAAACTCATCTTCATGTTCCACTTTCCTCATTCTTTTTTTTTTTCCTTTTATCCTTGTCCAACCAAAATGGAAATAAACCGAAACCCGAGAAAGTGAAATAGAATAAGAAAATTATAAGGTTGGTAGTTGCCTATTGGCTTTGACCAATTTGCTCTGGTCCATGTAAGGCTTTGCTTCAATGGGAAACTAACTAGATGCACAAGAATACTCGCTACTATTCAACAAAATCTGTCATCTTACAATATTTCTGAACATAAATTGAAACATTGAACAACAAGAGGAATTCATATCTATCAAAAACCACAGATATCTTCATCTAAGTGAGTGAATGTTACATGCCATTCAACTCATGGTGCATTCACTAGTGTCTACCTTACACCAAAGTCACAGCTCTTAACATGCTATTACTCAAAATCTAGCCATATTAAACCATACAGGTGCCACATCAAAAAAGAGCCAAGCAAACATCAGCTCATTAAGCCAAAACAATAGTTCAAAACGAAAAAGAAAAATACCTAACGAAACTGATGTGAACGCCGAGGCTGCGATGGACTGCCGAACAATCAATACACAAGAAGATCCCATACGTCACGGATGCCCAAGTAGGATTCTTAGCATTGCAATCGAAACACATCTAACAAGAAAAAACAACAAATTTTGAATAAAATCATACAGAAAATCAAAATTACTCGACCAAAATAACGGATCTAAAACAGATCTCGAAAATCTCTATGTAATCAAACAAAAGATCAACAAATAATATAAAAAAAAAGTTCCAAAAAAATATAATTAAAACACTAACCTTGTTTTCAGGCTTGGATTTGAGCTTCCGAAAAACAGCGTTTTTGTCGCTGAAGTTCTCGGAAGCCATGGCTGTAGAAATAGATGATTCTAAGAAGTTCCGATGAAAAGGATAAACGGCGGCAATGATAGAGAGAAAAACGACGCGAATCGCCTCTTCAGGGAACGTACAGAAATGGTGCAACAAAGTAGTGATAGAGGAATATATGTAAAACCGCTAATCTGCAAATATAAATGTAAAAATTCTATTAAAAGGGTATTTTTTTTGTAGCAATTTTTGTGATTTATTTTTTGGAAAAATCTAATTTGGTCCTTTGATTATTTGAAAATAAATTCTGCCTAAACTATTGTTGCAACAACAACAACATAATTGCATAAGTAGCGTTTTTAAAAAATATATTTGTACAGATTTTATTTTTATCTTTACAAGGTAGAAAAATGATTTTCAATAAATTAAAATTAAAAAAATAATCGGCCAAATTAATTTACACAAAATTACATTTGGTTGGTTGTACATGAAGAAATAATCACATATAATTTTCTTATTTAAAGATGTTCTTAAAGTAATAGTATTTTGTATAAAAGTATAACTATTAGTAGTGATTAATAATTCATCCGTTGTCAATTACTTCATCAAAAGTTCTATCAATACTTATTGTATAAATAATCTTTAAATTGTAAAATTCGCATAACTCGTACGTGAATCAAACGATTGAGGAGTATGGTGTACTTTTCATCTTTTTACTAATTAATTTATGTAAAATTTAATATAAAATTAATTAGTAACTAGTTGTCTTTTATGTTGTTTTTTTTAAAAAGAAAAATATAACTAATCAATATAAGTTGTGTTGTACTGGAGAAGTATTTCACGTGGAGAAAATATCTGTGATTCAAATTTAATCGAAACTTCAATATAAACTTTGAACACCGGGTGAAAAAAAACAAGTGATGTTATTTAGTACTCCCTTCGTCATTTTTATTTGTCCACTTTTAAATTGACACACCTATTAAAAAAAATAATTAATGATGTAGTGAGTTTACCATTTACCCCTATTAATTATGAAGTGGTTGAAAAGTTCTACATTTTCAAAATAATTGGTCATTTAATTTAGGATATAATAGGTCAAAAAACTGTCTTTTCTTAATTTGTTAAAATAGACAAATAATTAAAAAAAAAAAAAAGTGAAAAATAATTAGGGCCGGATGGAGTAATAGCACTGCTATTTTAAGTGTTAACTGTGAAGTGCATTAAATTTGTAAGTTAGAATGAGTAAAAGCACACAACTCTATGAATTGAACATTTTCTCTTTTTATCTGTTTGTATTTTTTTTTGTTAAATAAATGTCAGCTTTGAAGTGAGAACACCCTCTAGATCTAGGGAATATTAGGAACGGAATAGGGTGGGATGTTATTTTCTTTGTTAAGAGAATATCTTGATAGTTTATTTCTCTAATGACTTTTATGATCATCTTTTTGACGTTTGATATTTGGTTTAAAGTTTGACTAATCTGAATTTGTGTTGGATGCTTAATTGGGTAGCGCTACTTACCAACAATTATTTTCATATTTAAAACTTAAGAATTCTGATTAAGGAAAAAAATAAACTCATTCACGATATTATACACTTAATACTTGCTGTGGTTCTTTTTCAACAACCTAGTAGTTCTATGAGGTAGAAAGCTTACTAGATTTCCAACAGGATACCAAACTTTCTTTTAAGAGTTAATTGAAAAATTATTTTGATCAGAATCAAACTTTATACTAATCATGGAGAGAAACCTTTGCTTTCTTTGTTTTAATTTATTAGTTCTACTTTGATTTGCACAAGTTTAGAAAATAAATTAGATTTTTTAAAAATTTTGATCAAAATATATCAAAATGCTCTTTAAATGTACGAATAAAATAGAGTGGTGTTTAAATAAATGAAATTGTAAACGCTACCGTTAGCAAGCTTAATCATAGACTATTAGGCGTTGGCAAAATCACCTTTCAAGTAAAGATTACAATCACTATCTCAAAGTCAAAGAGGTTAGCAATTTCCTCATGAAGCAAAGGGCACAATTCTTTATTTGCTTTGCAGGTTTTACATTTTTTAAATCTCACATATGATTTCATCAATTGAATAAAGATGAATTTCCCCTCAAAAGAAGAATAATCGAACAAACTAATTAAGTTAAGAAATCTTAATTAACCATACTCTGAACCACGATTTTTTTATTAAATAAACAATACAATGAAATATTAAAGACCATAAATTTAAAAGCAAAAATTACCAGGCACCCCGAAATAGGTTCTGTCCGTGCAAAGACTAGTTTCGTAATTGGGCTTCAAATGGACAAGAAGTGGGCCTATTTTGGGGTTTAGAGTATCTCACTTTATTTGGTTATTTGAAGAATTAGCCAATATAGTTATTTATTCAATCGTTTGAATTTAAATAGTCGTGTGTAATAGAATAACTTTCACATATAGCAAACATAAAAATTATATTTGTATGTTATAGTTATAGATTGCATAAATGCACTCCATAGCAAATTTTATATTTGTTATGAAGGTTTTGATTTGTATAATTCGCTAGATACATTTAATTTTATACAAATTGTTTAGTTTTGTATAAATTCATTTATACATTGTAATTTGTATGATGAGATCCGTACTAGTATAGTTATAAGTGTATAAGACAAAAATATGTGTATTTGTATTTGTATATACACTTTTCTCTCGCTTTATACAAATACAAACACAATTTATATCAAAATGTATAAAATGACTAATTATATACCGAATCAGATAGCAAAAAAATGAAATATTTATTGCGAATTATAAATAAAATAAAATATGGATATAGAACATAATTTGAATTAATAATTCGCTATTTGATACAATTTTCCCTATATAATGTGTGTGTGTGTGTGTATTTTGCGTATATTAATTAGAAAAAAAATTGACTTACTATTTGGATAAAAATACCTTATTTCTAGTTTATATGATTAGGTTTGGAATTTGGATAGACAAATGTATGGGCCGTCTGCCGCTTTGAGTTATGTACATGTTCATGGAAAGACTGGATGGGCTTTACATGAAGGCCCATTGTGTGGGGGTAACATATCTTAAGTTATGTATTTATATAAAAAAAAAAAGGGAAAATTTCATATATGGCAAACGAATTTTATGAAATTACATTTCATGGGTATAGTTTACATAATTATATTTTATGGGTATAGTTTAGTTTGTTAGGTGACTTTAAATTTGTATAAAACTCTTTTTTTAATTAAATTTATACAAAAAAATTATTTCAATAAATGGTAACAATAACACAAAAGATGGTAACAATAAATTCACATAATCCCATGATTTAAGCAAAATATTCAAAATCAAATATTTTCCCAAAAAAAAAATTCTAAAGCTATAGAAAGACAATACTAGTTCAAAATCAAATTTTTCCAAATTTTTTTTTAGATAAATCTACGAAACACTCAGGCATATATATATATTGATTATATTGTATATAATTTTTATACAATATTTGTGTGTAATTGATTTTGTGTTTTAACTGTGTATAACCATCATAATATGTATTATTTTAATTTTTTTTGGGTAATCTGTTTGTCTACAATATTTTATTATGTTCCTATTTTTTCTTTTGTATATATTAAGAAATTTGTATAATGTACAATAATTTTGATATATATATAATAGTTATATATGTGCATTGTGATTTCATGGTTTTAAAAAAAAATATATTTAATGATTAAACTGATTGTATAATATTTATTTGTTAATTGTATACATAGTAAGCTTGAAATCTGTTTGTATATTTGAGTGTGTAACGTTTATATATACAATATTTTATTATGTTCATAATTTTTTGTATATATCGACGAATTTGTATATTTTTTAGAATTTTGTATATGTATAATAGAGTGATTTTAACAAATTTATTTTATACAAAATTAAATAATTGTATACAAATAGCTATTGCCTCGTAAGACTTTGTATATCTTACCTTAATATATTACCTTAATATACAACCCACTATATACATAACTTTGTAATTTGTATATAAATTACAGTACCTGATGTTCCCGATATTTTTCAGTTTTGTCCAGTTCTGATGAGGCAGTTTCAATCTCCTCTAAATCAATGTTTATGACTTTTCTCTTACTTCCACCTTCAATAATCTTAATGCCGCTAGATTTCGCGTTGTTGATGACTTTATGAATTGCCATTGGGTCATTTTTTTTCATGGATCTCAATTCTTCAATAGATTGTTCAACTTGAACTTGTTTATGTTTTGTCATAAATCCTACATTGACCCCAAAATTCTGAATTAATCCAATTGAAATGAAGGTGGATTATCAACAACATTGACATGCAATGACATTCCTCTCGTAATCCTCATAGATGGAGAGGAATCATCCATTCTGATTTTGAAAGACTTGTAATCTGATAAGTAATAAATATTTTTTAGAAAAAAATATGAAAAAACTAACAATCATACTACATATACAATTGTTGAAGAAGAAATCAAGAAAAAAAAAATATTGAAAGCCATGAGTTTGGCGGTTACCTGCGAAAAGTAGAAGAACATCGGAGAGAGAAAGGTCAAAATTTTCCCAATCGAAATTCAAATTAGAAGGGAAGAGTAATTTTAGGAGAAAGATACGGAATGACAATAGGAGAGATAAATTTGATTTTGAATAAAATCTTTGGATGACTATTTTTATCCTGTATACAAATAGGTAATGGATCCCATTAATTATGACAAAAAAATTGAAACTATGTTTACTGACTGTAAATAAATTAAACTATACCCTTATTAACTAATTACATAAGGATGTTTGTCATCCCATGTAATTTTCCCAAAAAAAAAATCATATTTGTAACAACTAAGGGGGTGTTAAAAACTTTCAAGAAAAAAAGTTTTCCATAAAATATGTGACTTTTATACTTATCTGCTCGTGTTTGTTATGTAAACAAAAAATATTATTCTAAAAATATTTATGTATAATTCCGACAAATAATATGAGAAGTGGGATGAAGTGAGGGTAGCGTGTTGTGACGTCCCGCCACAACGCCAGCTGATTTCACGTCCAGATACGGGCCAGATGGGTCTAGAGGTTTGCCAGAACGCTCTAGAGCCCCGGAGAAGGCTAGAGGATTCCGTAGAATTCTCTAGAAGGCGCGGCATCCGTTCTAGAATAGTGCGGAGAATTCTAGAAGGCCTGAGACCGTTGGAGGAGCGGACCGTTCTAGAGTTGTGTAGAGAACTCTAGAAGGTTCTTGTAGACTAGCCGTTGGAGGCATGTTCTAGAGAATTTGGAATTCTCTAAAACATGGACTAAAGTGTAAATAATTAGGGACTTGTAGAGTTATTTTTATTTACACACAGACCCTTAGGGAGTTGTATAATAGAGGGCCATTTCATTTGTAAATCATCCAACAATCCAACAAAGAAGTAGTAAAGACTTCTTCCTCCAAATCTCTCTCTTTCTAAGTCTTCCTTTGCATTTCTCTTAGCGATCTTAGGCAAAAAGGCTTACTTGAGCTTGCAAAACTCGTGAAAGATTCGTGAGTAAGTTGTCAAGTGCCGCACGGAGTCTTAGCGAATACTCTAGGTCCGTGACAAAGTGGTATCAGAGCAGGATAAGAGAATGGCTTCCGAAGGAGACATGAACGCCGCTAACATCCTCAACGTTCGTCAGGAAGGTAGTAAGAAGAACCGAAAGGGGAAGAGACAGCAGAAGGGAAATGAAGAGATGCTGCTAGAACCAAGCGAGGTGCTGACATCTCATCCACCTTCGACCGCCGGAGCCAGTGACGATGAGATGGGTGAGGAGCCCATAGACATCACTGTCGGAGAAGAATGGGTCGCAAGGGTGGAGACGGCGAGGCAGGCCGTGGAGATCTTAGGCCGGCGCTTGAACGTGGCAGACGACAAGTTCAAGACCCTTGAAGACTTCACCCTCGAGGAGACCGAATCCATCCGTAAGGAGTTGGAGGGGCGTCAGCGTGGAAGTTTGAGATGAAGGAGGTTATCACTTCCTTGGAGTGTCGGCTCATGGAGGCGTTGAGCGCGATTGAGACCATGAAGGCCGAGATAGTATCACTCAAGGAAGGTGCGAGGGTTGGAGGATCACCGTCGTTCGAAGGGAAAGGGAGGCCAGCGTCGAGGCTCCCAAGCCACCTATGTTCAGAGGCGTCCGTGACGCGCATGAGGTGGAGAACTTTCTGTGGCATTTGGAGAACTATTTCAAGTGCAACAGATTGAGAAACGACGAGAGTAAGATCAACACCGCTGTGTTGTATCTTACTGATATGGCCATGCTATGGTGGAGGCGTAAAGAGTCCGACATCAGGAGGGGGACGTGCACCATCAACCCGTGGGAGCAATTCTGCGAAGAGTTCAGGAGGGCGTTCTTCCCCAACAACGTCATCTATGAGGCGAAGCGCAAGTTTAGGGAGTTGAAGCAGACGGGTAGCATACGTGCATATGTGCAGGAGTTTACTACCCTTACGCTTCAGATTCCCAACCTCACGGACGAGGACATGTTGTTCCACTTCATGGATGGGCTGCAAAATTGGGCCAGGACGGAGTTGGAACGGCGACAGGTCGGGACTATTGATGACGCCATCACGCAGGCCGAAGCGTTGACAGACTTCAGGCAGGAGAAGCCTTACAGTGCCGGAGGGGACGATAAAAGAGGTAGTCATGACAATGGTGGGGGAGATCGTGGCGAATGCGAGGAGCAACGGCCACAATCCAGGAGGCAATGCGAGGAGCAACGGCCTCAACCCAAAGGGCGTGATACCTATAGGTCCGACGGCAGGAAGTCTGGAGGCCATGGCAACCCGGCGAGGAAGCCAGGGGCTGCCAAAGGAGATGGTTGATACATATGCGGTGGACCGCATGGCTATAAAGAGTGCCCTGAACTGAAGAACCTTGGTGCTATCCTGCGAGAGCGGAAGGCTAAGGAAGCACATGAGCAAGGTCAGGTCGAGGAGACCAAGCAGTTGGGCCTGATAAGCCTATGCGGAGCTATCACCAAGCAACCACAGACGCCGCCGAGGCATGCGGAGTCAAGGCATGCAGAGCCGAAGGCAGGCAGGGCGCAATACGTCGACATCACGATCAATAGAGGACATGCTCGTGCGATGGTCGACACAGGTGCAGAGGTCAATATAATGACCAAGACGGCAGCGACGAGGTTGGGGTTGCGTTGTAGACCAAGCAACGCCCAACTCAGGACGGTCAATGCACCACCGACTCCCGCGTGTGGAGAGGCGCAGGGAGTAAGCATCACGTTAGGCAAGTGGCAGGGGAAGACAGACTTCGTTGTCGCTCCCGTGGATCTCTTTGACATTATTCTTGGGCAGGAGTTCTTTCGGCAGTGCCATGCCGTGATCGATCCTTTCCTTCAGAGACTCGTGGTCTTGGAGCAAGGTGGAACATGTATGGTTCCCATGGTGAAGGCACCGAAGACGGAGGGACAGGTTAGACTGACGGCCGTGCAGCTCGAGAGGGTCGACAAAGAGATAGGAAGGCAATCAGCAGCAGCCACTGAAAGTTCGAGAGAAGACAATGGTGCTGAGAAGTCCTTGCCACCGTGCGCGAAGCAGGTTCCAAGAGGGAACGCAGAAGTGATGCCAAGGAAGCCGCCGAGGGGCTTGCCTCCTAGTAAGGAGGAAGTTCGTGAGACCGGGCCGAGAAAAATCGGCAACAGCTGAGGAAGCTGCTCAAAGGGATTGATCGAGTGCGTGGATTGAAGATCGCACGACAAGGCTCGATCGCCGAAGGAGCAAGGATACGTCGCGGTCGTCGCATCATAGGTGGGGGAGATTGTGACGTCCCGCCATAACGCCAGCTGCTTTCACGTCCGGATACGGGCCAGATGGGTCTAGAGGTTTGCCAGAACGCTTTAGAGCCCCGGAGAAGGCTAGAGGATTCCGTAGAATTCTCTAGAAGGCGCGGCATCCGTTCTAGAATAGTGCGGAGAATTCTAGAAGGCCTGAGACCGTTGGAGGAGCGGACCGTTCTAGAGTTGTGTAGAGAACTCTAGAAGGTTCTTGTAGACTAGCCATTGGAGGCATGTTCTAGAGAATGTGGAATTCTCTAGAACATGGACTAAAGTGTAAATAATTAGGGATTTGTAGAGTTATTTTTATTTACACACAGGCCCTTAGGGAGTTGTATAAATAGAGGGTCATTTCATTTGTAAATCATTCAACAATCCAACAAAGAAGTAGTAAAGACTTCTTCCTCCAAATCTCTCTCTTTCTAAGTCTTCCTTTGCATTTCTCTTAGCGATCTTAGGCAAAAAGGCTTACTTGAGCTTGCAAGACTCGTGAAAGATTCGTGAGTAAGTTGTCAAGTGCCGCACGGAGTCTTAGCGAATACTCTAGGTCCGTGACAGTGTGGTGTGTGGGGATGGGGATATTGGGGTCAGTAGAATATGAGGGGAGGAGTGTTGGAGGGTGGGGACTGGAGAGGAGAACGTGTTTTTTCTGTGTTTACTCGTGAAAATATCAGTCATGAAACTTGTTTTTCTCTGTTTATCCGACAAATCATTTTTTTTTAATTTTTACGGACCTTTATTTTTTAGAGATAATATTTTTCAACTAAATTTCTAAAAAATAAAAAATTATCGAGCCCACTCTAAGTTTCTAAAAAATAAAGAATCATGGTGTAGTAGTTATTATTAATATATATACTTTATTTGGTTTTATCACTATTTCTCAATTCTCATTATGCCTTCCATGAGGGACTTGTTGGGAAAAAGTGCAACCTAAAGTGGCCCATGTTGAACCAAGATTCTTCCTCACTGGCTTATATAGTTGTTAGCTTTCCAACTAATTGGATTTTCAACCAATATAATCATTCAAAAAATAATCACCTACCAATTTGTTTTAACAAAGTGCATGCATGATGATGTAAGTACTGTAGTAATTACAATGGTGAAATGACCAATTATTAACTAGACATATAGAGTACGTTTGAATTAATTTATTTTAGATATTGTTGAGCTAAAATAGTTTTTAAATATTTTTATAACGTTCGAATAAAATTACAAAGTGTTATTAAGAGTGTGTTTGGTATGAAGGAAAATATTTTCTTGTTTTCCAATTTTCCCATATTTGGTTGAGACAAAAGTTTTGGAAAATGTTTTCCAAATCAACTCATTTTCCTCAAAATTAAGGAAAATGACTTCCCTTCAAAAATTAAGGAAAACATTTTCCAAAACTCTCATCCAATTTCAAATTATATTTTTTTTGAAAAAACATCAATTTTAAAAAAATATTTTTCAATTTTAAAATTTTATAATTTCACTCAATCCCTGACCCTATCGGCCAGCCCCCCCCCCCAACACACCCCCTCCCCAAAAAATTAATTTTATTTTTTTAAAATATTTTCAACTTCAAATTTTTATTTTTAAACTCCTACCCCTCGCCCCACCCCCAACCCCTAAAAAAATTAATTTTGTTTTTTAAAAATACTATCAACTTCAAATTTTTATTTTTTCACTACTATCTCCTCCCCCCACCCACTACCCCCACCCCTACCCCAAAAAAATAATAATTTTGTTTTTAAAAAATATTTTCAATTTCATAAATTATCTTTTACTCTAGTAAAAATAAAAGATGTCTCTCAAAAACATTTTTCATTCATAAATCAAACACTAAAAATCATTTCCTGAAAATATTTTCTACTCACCAACCAAACAGAAGAAAATAAGTCTAAAATCTACTTGTTTTCCAGGAAAACATTTTCCATTAAAAACATTTTCCTCCATACCAAACACACCCTAAATACCAATTTTAAAGTTTAAACAACAAACATAAGCTAGATACATAAGTTAATATGCCTTTAATTTTAACTTATAAGCTAAAAGTAATAAATCAATCCAAACATGATCTTAATTTCCCTAATTCAATTCCAAAATATCTATGTTAACTTTGGGTTTGACTTATAATGCATCTTTTTTTACCATAATCTTATCAAATAAGTACTTTTTAAATAACTATTTATAGAAATTATTATATAATTCCTTGTACAACTTTTTAAAAATGTTTTATGCTCAAATTCACATAGAAAATAGTGAGTCGGACCTAATACTCTGAACTTGTTCACATAAAATAGAATGAAAGAAAAAAATCAGTACTTTGTCATAATGTAGAAATTGAGTAGGCATTAACAACATAAGTTATGGTATAGTAGTGTGAGTGTAACAGATTCACTCATAGTTAGAAGTCCCGATTCAAGTCATGGGTATAAAGAAAATATTGTTGGGAGTGTCTGTAGATATTATAATTTTGTGGGACTCTACAAGATGCGTTCAATTTGAGTTAGGACTCTACAAATTGTGTGCAACTCAAATTAGGATTCTTGGAGGCTACTCAACCCCAAACCCTAGTTTGTGTCTATCTAAAGGGTACTAAATTCTTTTAAAAGGCATCTAAAAAATTCCATAAAGAGATCGAGATCTTAAATATTTCACAAACTGATGGAATGAATATTCATATAAAGAGGTCAAATATAAATCCTAATTCGAGAAATACACTACTAACGACCCTCGAATCATGGATAAATCTTAGGAGACTAGAATCAAGAGATCAACAGGATTGTACCTGCAATCTTGATCAATAAATTTATATTTGTGTGATTTATTTATTTTTCATATGTTTAAAATTTATTACAAACAGTATCACCTGGACCATGTAATGCGTAATCAAATTTAATCAATCCAAACCCCAACAATAGAAAGAAAAAAAAGAAGTTAAATAGGCATTAAGTTATACTCCCTCCGTCCCATTTTATGTGGCACTTTTCGCATTTAGAGATTCAAACAAGTCTGTCTTTGATCGTAAGTTTTTCATAGATCCTTTTAATATTTTGAATTATCAATTATTGTGTCTTATAGTACTCTTTGCATAGTTTAAAATATATAAATTTCATTTCAAAAAATTTGAAGATTCCATACGCAAATATCCGATTAAAGTTAAACTATTTGACTCTCGAAAAACCTAAAATGTCACGTAAAATGAGAAAGAGAGTATAAAAGTTGTTGGCAAGTCTATCTTGGTTGAGTGAGTGGTTGTAGGGGCGTGTGGGAGGGAGGGGGTCATATACATCTTTTACTCAAAATAGTTTTTTTAAAAATCATTTGGTTTCTTTTTTGGCCACACATTGTATATATCTTAGTTCTTTTGTCATTTATCATTGTACTCAGTACTCACCCAATTGTTGAGGCAGTTTTCACTATTCTTGGAGTTAAATTAAATCTTGAAATTAAAGCTATGGTCTGTAGCTGCTGTACTTTACTTTTTCTGTTTCACGATTTTCCAATAAAATTATTTAAAAAGATATTCAAGCAGCAGAATTCACATGACAATTTAACTCACCGAATATACCCCCAGAATATATAGACATGTAGGGCTTTAGGGGTCAATGTAAAAGTATCATTTATCTAGATTGATCTGTTTAATTAGGCATAATATATATATTAGATTTTAAATTTAGCTTTAAATTTTAACTTTAACCTTCAATTTTCATATTGTACAAATAGGCATTTTATCTATCCAATTTTTAAATAAATAAACACATGAGTCCTACATGGCACAATAAACGTAAGACACCACATAGGACAAAAAGTTACACGTAGGATGACATGTAGGACATGTGTTTCTATTTGTTCAATTTTATACAAGTTTAAGTGTCTACTTGTGCATACCCAAAGTTGAAGGGCATAAATATGATTCAAAGCCAAGTTAAAGGGCATATTTATGTATTATGTTGTTTAATTATGTGTAAAATAAAATGTTTCAATGGGTAATTATCATTCTTTTTTCTTGATCATATTAAGTTAATATTGTAAAAGTTTTCATCATTAAAATTACCTTTTATTTTTTTTATTTTGGTCAATCAGAGGGATCTTAGAACAAAGAAATAGATCCTATAAACTCAAAAATTGATTATATTGAGCAATTGCAATAATTAATTCATTGATATTCCTCGGGTATATATAGTATATAATAATAGATCGAATAATGCTAGTAATATATATCAAATGTCGTCATAAGTTTCAGGAAGACTTATAAAAAGTGTTAGTTGTCGCTAAAGATACATATTTAATAACGATTAAACTATTTTTTATTAATTAATTATCGATAAAAATTATTTTTAATATATTAATATGATGTTGCGGTAAAAAGCATCGTCCAAAAAAGGCACCTAAAAATATATGCAAAGATCATTTACAACAAGGACAAATTAGATTTCATAATTGCACGTTTTTAAACGTAAGGTTCGGAGTGAATTAATGCAATTTAGATAAATGTCCCTACAAATTATAACATGTGCTTAAGAATCAACCTCCTTTATATTTGTGTATAGAAAAGTGCTTTTCTCGAATGAGGGTGAGATAATACGAATTTAGTTAATCAAATTTTAATACATATACTAAATACGAAATGGGAAAAAGATGAAGAAGAAGTGGAATTTACTTTCTTCTTGTTTTCTTTTTCTTTACTTTCATTTTTGTACGTGTGGTTTTAGTCAAGACTAGAACGTTGCAAAGGAAGTGAATTTTCCCACTAATTGATAACGTTATGCACTAGTCAATCCACTACATTGAAAGGTGACAACATGATAAATTGTACTACTCTCCCCCACCCCACCCTGGCTATATTAGCTTGATTAAATATAAGAATATGTTGATAATTCATCAAACTTATTTCTATATTTTATCTAGATATTTGAACAATACAAGCCGATTGAAATTAAAGCAATCGAGTACTGTGGCTTCGGTGTTTGTTTCTCGGCTATTTTCGATCATATATATTTTAATATGTTCAAAGGCTAGTCAAAATCTAGTTGATGGAGCGCGGAAGGGTTGCTGTTTCAAGTTTAACAAAGTCTTAAGAATAATATAGGGTTGTATAGAGATTGCCAACCATTAGTATTGACAAACTAAAAAAAGGCTTAGCTTGTTGCCCTCTCTAAAAAATTCAATAAATAAAGAAAAAAAAGAAGGCCGCGCTCTCCTTATAGCCAAGTGGCTTTCAGCTTCTTTCCTTCTCCTCGCTACTGTTAAAATGTTGAATTTCATTTTTTTTTATACATTTCACCTAAGGCATTGATAGACCAACACCTTCGTACGTATATCACCCAAATTTCTCAATTAACGGCGGCGAGTATTTGCACTTTAGACCTCTGCATGTCCTTTCCTTATTCTGTCGACACTACATTAAAAATGATCTTTAGTGGCAATTAATTAATTACAATAGTTTCTAAATATGTATTTTTAGCGGCAATTAACACTCTTTGTATATGACCCTTAAGCCTTTACCAAAATTGGATCTAATGACACTTAAATAATGCCGGTAACAATTTAGTGCTCTTTATTAATGTGTATATTTATTGCCACTAAAAATTATTTTTATTATAGTGCGATGGTATGCATGAGATGACAGTCTTTCTCCTTGATTTGTACTCGAAATTCGATGTTCGTAAGACAACCAATCTTTGTCCGTAAAGAAAAGGGATTGATCAACTAACTTGAACAATACATAACCTACTTTCATTTTCCCTTTGTTCTAATCAAGTTAGGATTAGAATTCGAGACTTGAAATGAAGAAACTTTGGTGGATAATAACTTATATTCTTAAATTTTAATTGTAAGAATATTTACTTTATTTATTTCTTCTTAAAATTTCACTTTATTAGGATAAATTGCTTAGAATAAGTAATGAACAGTTTAATTTTCTTTAAATATTAAATATAATAAAATAAATAAATTTACCTTGTGAAAACGAAAACTAAATTAAAGAATGTTCATGCATGTAAATTGTCAAGGACCACGTCGAAATGAAGAGAAATAAGATGGAAAGATTTTATGCTTTTTTCCAGTTTAGGATTAGTTACATAAGTGAATTTCATATTAATTAGAGACCAAATGATAATGACTAATTAAGACTTAATGGTCAAACATGACTTTAAAATCACAAAGTTACATTTTTCAATATTGTTTTCTCTGAATTTATTTCGTATTCATAGTTTAAATAACTTTCAAACACTTAGTTTAAAATTTTGAAAATTACGAGTTCCTCCGTTAAATTTTATTTGTCACGATTTTTTTTAGAGTCAAATTATAAGAATTTTGATTAATATTTTACTATGTATTTTATTGATATGCAAAAAATTGAAATTTATAGTACTTTCCTTATAGTTTTTGATTTTTTTTTAAAAAAAATATATCAAATTAATATAATCTAATTTAACTTTAAAAATTAGTCAAATTAATTTTCGAAAAGCGCAACATGACACTTAAAAGTGAACGGAGGAAGTAATCAACTGCAATGATATGTTCAGAATAGAGGAAAATAGTTTCGATTAAATTAAAAATTTTGAAAAACAAACTTCTTAAAAATGAGAAAAATAACTTTACCAATTAAAATAAGTAAATAAGTTTCATAAATAGCATTTCGTGTTAATTGTGTTTCCCCCCACCCCAAAGGTCGTAACCATCAAACCCACCACCCTTATCTCCGCCCTAACTTTGACATTATTAGTCTAAATTATATACAAATAATTATTTAGTTATATATCAAATAAGAGTTCGAAATTTAAATAAGCCAAAAAAAATTAAAAATGATCAAAATAAGCCACTATTTTAGAAAGTAACTAAAATAGACTTAGTGGAAGAAAAAATCCACTTTATCCAACATTCCAAACGTTTTCCGTTATTCCATAACGGATATATCTTAATATATAACGGACCATTTCTTACACTTTATAAAATGCAAGTTTTTCTTACACTTTGTAAAGTAAAACTTTTTCTTACACTTTATAAACTGGAAGAAAAACTTACACTTTACAAAAAGGAATATTTATCATTTTTGCTCTCTTTATGAAGTCTTTGCCGTGTTTGTTATACAATTGAGATATTTTTCCTATACATGTAAAAAAAATATAAATATTTATCACATGCAATTAACTTACTTAAATAAAAAATCAAATCTTGAACATACTGATAATCATTTGCATAACAAATAGGCGAGACATAGAAATTTGAGAATGTCCCAACATTTTCCGTCATTTCAAACTGTGAGGACTCACCAAAATAATTATCTAGTACCATAATTTGGAGCAGTATTCCTATCTTGCTGAAGTAAACTTCTACAAAATATATAATAATAATAATAAGAAAAATAATAAATCATATAAATTAATAAATAATTGACAAAATGAAACAAATAATAATCGAAATATAATTATTGAGAATTACCAGTCACTTTCATTAATAGTTTCGTTCAAATCAAAATCATATTGATAAGAATATTTTGATAATGAGTCATGTTAGAAAAATCAATAAAATTGAGTTATCGGAAATCCATTAATGCTATTATGATTTTCTAATTGAGAATGGACATCGACTTGGACATCGACTGATAAAGGAAAACATTGTTGGTAGTCTTAGGCTCATTTCTACATAGATTTCAAGTATTGTTAACTTGATTTGTGTCATCATTTAGAATCGTCAAAAAGTCGGTCAACGATTCGTCACTATAAATAATCCACCCTCCAAAATATACTTGTCTTTGGGATAAAAATGAAGTAGGTATTTTCCGACTAGAATCAAAAAAATACTATTTATACCCCATTCTTTTATAAATTGATGAAAGAAATATATGATATTGGATATTAATTGAATATTTAGCATTGTGTTTGGGAGGACAATTATAATAATCGGTGTTTCAATCATGTATAATTTTGCCATCCCAATAAATTGAAACTCTAACTTTTGGTTTAGAAGACATTATTTTGTGAGTGAAATGAAGAATAATAAGACTAATGATGTTGAATGTGCTATGTTTGAATGTCCTTAAACAGAGCTTGAATGAGTTTTCAGATTTTTTTTTAAAAAAAATACATAGTGTAATAATTTTTTTATTTTTATGATATGTCAAATCAATATAGTTATATTCCAAACACTATAAAAGCATCATAAGGAAAGCAAAACTTGAAAAATATTTCTCTTTGTAAAATGTAAATTTTTCTTCCACTTTATAAAGTGTAAGAAAAACTTACATTTTATAAAGTATAAGAAATAGTTCCGTTATATATTAAAATATATCAGTTATAAACTAAATAAAAACGTTTGAAATATTGGATAAAGTGGATTTTCTTCCACTAAATCTATTTTAGTTACTTCCTAAAATAATAACTTATTTTGGTCACTTTTATTTTTTTTATGGCTTATTTAAATTCTAAACTCATTAAATTGCAAAACACATAAAAATAAAAAATCTACTTATTCTCTTAAAAATAATAAAAAAAAAATTTCATTTTACCAAACCCGCCCTAAATGTGACTTTAATTGATCAATTAAGAATAGTAATCGGGTTGGTAATGATCGCAATATATACTCAATAGGGTACATGAAAAAACAAAAAATCTTTAATTGAAAGCAGCCTTTATTAATTTAGCAGGGTCCATATATATAAAAGAAGTTTTCCATAATCGTAATCACTAAGCAAAACGAACATGCCCCATGACTTTTATATATTTCAATTGGGTGTAAAATTAATTGTTAAACAGGTTGCTTTTATCACATGGTTACCTTTTTTTAATATTGAAATTCGATTACTTTAAATTTATGTAAAATATAACTTTATTTGGAAGAAATATTATATATTAAAAAAAAATTATATCCAAAACTCGAATTAAAAAACTCTAACTAAACAAAAAATAGTCTAATCGGTTCGCATCATATCAAAAGGATAGTACCTCATTTGATATCGATACAACTCAATAATCCCACACAAACAATTAGTACAAATTACTATTTCAAATAATCATTACCTCATCAACAAAATTTGTGATTGGAGTGGTAAAATAGAAATAAGTATCAACAACACACTTAAATTATTTTATTTTTATGTTTCATACATAAAATATTGAGACTGTAAATTTTATACATACATATTAATATTAATTAAAGATTAAAATATTACTATCCCCCTCCCCCTCACCCCCACAATCCCTCGTCCTTTTATTTTAAAGTTTCTTTTATAAAATATTTTTTAAAAATCAATACTTCACCCTATCCCCAAACCACCCACTCATTCCCCTCAACAAAAATTGATATTATTTTACTTTTAAAAAATAAAAATTATATCCCATCTTATTTAACCCTCGACTTCTAATTTAATTTATCATTTTTATATTTTTTTATTTTGTGTTAGATATGTGTATATATATTTTAGATTTTTTTTCATATAACATAAATAAAAAATTATTTTAAAAAAAGTCTTGAGGGTGCAAGTAAAGAATATTTTTGATTTGTATATATTTAACACGAAACAAGAAAAAAATGGAGCGAGGGTTAGGTGGGGTGGGCAATAATATTATTCCTTTTCAAAAAAATAATTTCTAAATTGTTATTTAGGTGGGAGGGGTACGGTGAGACGAACTGATGAAGTGGGTAAGAAAAATATTTTATATTTTATTTAATAAAAAATATTATTTTTTGTTGATAATAATTCTTCAATCTTTAATTTTAACTAATATTAATAATTTATTTAATTTTGTCAAGGTGGAATATTTTGTCCATTGGAGTGTGATGTTGCATTTTTTTATAAAAATAAAAGAAAGATTACACACACCATGATGAGAGTCTTATAAAAATGAGTTGTGTGTTTATCAAATTAATAAACGATAATTTAAGTATGAAATTACACTCCCAATAGTATAGATATAATTTTTTTAAAAAAAAGTAAATTGTTTAGATATATTTTTTTATTCAAATTATTCATCTATTCATTCATTTGTTGAAAATAAATCATGTTTATAATATTATTGTATTTTTTAATTAATATTTAATCTAATTTAACTATATATAGTTGGATGAGAAAGTGAGGTTGTGGTGCATGAGAAATGAGAGATTAAAAAAGTAAACCGTAAAAAACATATGCAGCAATTATAATAATCACAAATATCAAATATATTAAATATTATTTAATCTTATAATATTAAATATAATATACGAAAAAAGAGATGTTCCTTCAACCGAACTTCAAAAGACGTAGGATAACAAAATCGAAATGGACGTAGTTAGGGGCGGTTTATCCGAACCCATTTTGATAGGAAATTATATTATTTATATATGATTAAAATAATTCTTTTTTATATATATAAAGAGAGTAAATTTCAAATCTCCTTTGATCATTTCTATATATTTTAAAATTCCTTATTAAAAATTTTGATTTTGAACTTAATATAACATATGCCCGTTCATAATTGTCAGACTAGTTGGAGTGGCCTTTTTTTTTCTTTATAAAAATGTCCCTACACAATAATACTATCATCTGTGTGCTTTACAACAATGAAAGTGAAAGAAAAAGAAATTAACCATGCCCTGGCCCCTGTTAATCTTTCAACTCCTTACCTACTACTACTTGTCCTTGGAGTCGTTTGGCGTGAGAAAAAAAAAATAGTTATGAAATAAAATAATCGTCTTAAAATAATATTTTAATTTCTTTTTTAATTATCATATTTGTTATAACTTATCTCACTATTTATACCATAGTGATAGAATAAGTTGTGTCAGAGGGTAATTTTATAGCATGGTTTTGATTGTTTTTCCCTCTTGTGCCTCAGAGATAGACAACAAGTTGGTCCATTTATAGAATTGTATTTCATATTGTGTATGTGTGTGGTGAGGAAATGTTTGATTTCCATTGTAATGTTGGAATGGAATTATCTAGATCTGCTTAATTGTTGGAAAGCTATGTCACAACTATAGGTTGTGGGGACTTCCATGGAGAAGGACTTATGGTAGGTAGCTATGAAATTACTTCGTCTGTCTAACAATATTTATTTATTATTAATTTAATATACTTTTTAATGATAATAAATAATAATAGGAATAATATTGTTATTTCATGTTTTGACTTTATTGAACGACGAAATCAGGAGCGGAAGGAGGGACTTGAACCCTCAATCGCAGCCTTGACAATGCTATGCTCTACGATTAAGCTATTTTTGCCAGCTAGAAATAATTTTTTATTGTAAAAATGCAATTAATTTTTATTATATTTTATTTTTAGCATTAATTACTTATTTCCCACATTATTTACATTAAAATTAATAAAAGTATTATAATAAAATACTTTTATCAATCAATTTTATAAAAAGAATGTGTAAAATCTAAAATAGACAAATAAAAATAAAGAGAGGATATATATATATTTTTTTTGTGTGTGTGAATTAAGCATTATTAAGAAAATCTTGTTTTTTAATACAAAGGTATATTATATAGTTATAAACAATTACAATCTCTTGAATTTTTAATGTTACACCTATTTTAAGACTTTTTTTTAGTTGATTAAATGGCTTGAAAGACCTTTATACTTATTTGGATTTGTCATTCTAGCCTCTTTAATATTTTTTTTTGATTCAATGTATAATGTATGTAATACTGTTGAACCGGACATAGTATTTAAGAAATATGAAAAGATTTGACAATGTTTTAAAATTATCCATAAAAGAATATATATATATATATATATATATATATATATATATGCGATTATTTTGACCAAATAAATGATAAACATTGATAAAATATTGATAATGTCATTAAATAATCAAAAAAGAATCCTTAAATTATGTAAAATTGAATAAAAATATCTATCAATTAATTGTTTGATTTAACAACCTTTATCATCAATAATATATTTAAAAAAATGTCTATTTTATTCATCCGGATATTGAGAAGGAAGTCAAACCTAACTCAATGTCTAACTAATCAGAAGACCAAATTAGCTTCAATCGAATTTTCAATATATTAGCTGAGAAGTATTTTTTTTTTACTCTTCTATGTTTATTAAGGATAATTTAAATTTAATGGATTATATTTTTGTTTTTTAATACTAAACTGATGCTGATCTAATATTTAGAAATAAAAATATTTTTGGTCAAAACATGTTAAATTTAGACAGGCCGTCCAAGAGACCGAGTATGCATTTTGAAGTGTGTTTCACGTGCAAGCTGCCTCTGCGTCAAAAAAGTAACAAACGGCTTTTTTATATTTACTTTTCTCTTCGTTATTTCAGAAAAAAATATTATATTTATTTTTACTTATTATATTTTTAAAAAATTAAATTTATTCATTATAAATTATAATTCTCTCATAGTGTATTTTCTACAATAATGAACTTATTGTATTTGAGAATAATGAAGCAAAATTATTATTTTTTTAAAAAATGAATAAATATAATAAACCAAAAAAATATTTAATTAAAAAAAAACACAACCAAAACAATAATGCACATTGCAAGCACAATAAATAGAGAGTTAATATCATTAGGTAATAAAATAATTTAAATTTAATCAAAACATTGATGTCAATTTGGAACGCCACAAATAAATAGGGATATACTCCAATTGAATTAAGTGTATTTTGTCTTTTTTGATGACCATACTCGTCTTGGTGTGTGTCCCACTTGCTTTTTACGTACACGTTTTGTTTTAGGCCATTTAATTGAATGGGTCCTATTGATATTGAAACGTGTGGGCACTTATTTGATGTGTCAAAAATGTTGAATTTACCAAAATTAGTTTCAGGTGAAAAATATAGTAAATGATTTACTAACTAATATCTTAAAAGGAATTTTTACGTAGGTGAGCTCATCAAATAGTTCTAAATCATTCCATGATTTTGATCAATAAATGACTTTTATATAGTAATATAAATAAACTAAAAAAATTTAATACTTTTGGAATAATTTCGTTTATATTTATTGAGAGTTAGTATGCATTTCGTTTAATATGTTTGGACAAACATGGATAGTTCAGAAATAAAAATTAGTACTGCTTTATCTCTTATTATTAATCATTGAATAATTATATTAAGATTAATAATTAATATTGTTATAAGTTATCTCTGTCAAAAAGTTAAAAAAAATAGTATTGAGATTAATTAATTTAGAATAAAATAATAAAATAGAAAAAATATATATATACTAGAGATACTTCAAAAAAAAAAAACTATTTAATGATAAGGATATTTTGTAAACAAACAATTACTTTAAAAAAAGTATGCCGTATAAGTTATTTTTAATACAACAACCTAAATAGTCAATATAAAATAATATAAAAATAACTAATTTTAACATAATTTATGTTCCAAGCAAACGGCCGTTTAGTGCTATCAGAGTTTGCTGTTTTCTTATCTTTTATTCTAGTGTCAAATACTAATTTTGAAGGTTGATTAATTTAAATTTATGCTTAAAAAACTGTTTTTATTTTTCATTAAAAATACTGAGTTCTTAGCAGCAAAATCAAGATGATTCTGCTCTGGAGCAATATAAATTTCGAACTCATAATTAGCAATTAGTTTAATAGTTAGGTTTAATTTTAATCAGACTAAGCACATGGACAGCAGAAAAAAACAATTGAAAATATTTTATATACAAGCCATTTTATATTTTAATTACTCAAACTTGTTGCTAAGATCCAACATTTAGAAAATGATTAGGTTGAAAAAACAAATCCTTATAATCTCTTTCTTTAATTAATTAAATCACAGGATGCAGCAGTTCTATAATAATAATTATTTTTAATCCATTATTTCAATAAAATAGACCTGGTGGAGTATTCCCTCCTACTCAAATTATTTGCCATTTTAAAAAATTATGACAAAATTAATTTATAATTTCCATTTTACCCTTAGATTAGTTTTTGTTGAAGATTACAGTCCTTCAATATTACCTTTTGAAGTTATTAACTTAATTTATTTGTAGATTAGTTCTTTCTAAATTTTTACTCATTTAATTTGATATGCTAGCAAGGTAAATTTGGCAATTACATATTCATTAAGGGAGAGAACATATAAATTGAATAACTATTAATATTATTGACGGATGTGATGAAGTAGATCGGATAAAAATATTTATTTAATTAAAAATCTCGATTTTGAATCTTGAACATGAAAAAATTCATGAATGGAATAGCTTCTTCCGAATAGATCTTATATAACAAAAAATTAAAATAGTCACCTCTAATACGAGTTATACAAGATAAGAAATATTAAACAGTAAGCACAAAGCACGTGGCCCATGACTTTTTATGTAATAGCTGTATCACTTGATATTTAATATTCAAATCACCCAACAATCCATGTAAAATATTGAACCCTATGACGGAATCTAATTAATTTACTTTTTCTAGACAACAATATCTATTTCCTAATTAAAAAAATAGATGCCCTCTATGTGCACTCATTAAAGCTGGATTTAAAAATTGAATTACCAATTGGGGCTTTGGAGAATAAAATTGCTCAATCCTATTGATTAACAAATTAATGAGCAGATTATAGTCTCAATTTGGAGGATGAATTTATATAAATGTCAATTTTTTCTATGGTTTAGTTTTCCTGCTTTAATTTTAGCTATGCAATATGAGGAAAAAAAAAATTCGTTTGAATTAACTTAAAAAAATATTACTAAATCTTATAAAAGAAAAAATTAAACTTATCACTTAACAGGAACACAAATACTTAACGTACTTCATTAATATTATGCATTCGGAAGTTACATTGTTTTGTGCTATAGGATATTGTACAAATATGATTATATTTATTATATGTGTGCTGATACAATATATTTTATTGTTATTTTGTGAGAATACATTATATTACGCTACATTTTGTAAATTAATACTACTTCATGTATTTTTTAATTCAAAAGCTCAAATTATAGCGCTATATTTATGAAATTTTATTTTCATTTTGTTGGTTATACTTAATAACACGTTCTATTTTTATAACATATGTGTGCATCTACTTTTTTTTTTTGGGTATCTTGTATCTTTATTAATAATATAAAAATGTACAAAAGTCTTAGTTCTCCATTTTGTTCTCTATCAGGTGTGTTATATTATTGTCACTACCAATACATATTAGTAGGAACCTGTTGATCATAGTTTTCTTATATTATCCTTCTTTCTTTTTGTTTTTTTGCTACCTAGGTGTAAACAATTTAGAACAAAGATGAGATAAATAACAAGACATAACATTTCTGAATCATTAGGATATATTACTTTAGACAATGTACTTGTTAGATATATCTCGTAATTGCGCATCGGATATATCGATGTATCGAAACATTGAATGATGTATTTTAAACAGGAGCGTGATGTATCTGAAATCTGAATGCGATGAATCAAAACGTTGAGTTATGTATCAGAAATTCCTAAAATTTTAAGAAATTTTTGTAATTTGAAAAAGAATAACAATAAGATGTAATTTACTTTTAACTCTATGAAATTTTTGTAAAATTATCGATTAATACAATGGAGAAGCATACAAACTGATCTGGATATAACAATTTATCAAGAAATAAATAAAAATCTGAGTGGTTTATTATAGAATTTTACGCCATGCACATTAATGTACACAAATAAAAATCGAATTGGTTCAACTACTCCTATTATAATTGCACATTAATGTAATTAAAAGCTATAAGTACCCTTTAGATAATTAGCTTGATTTGAAAGCTTCCATTTTCTTAATGTCAACACAAATCTTATGATAAGACAGTACATTGGATTTAACTTTTAAGCCGATCAATATAAGTCCACTACTAAGTGAAAAAGAGACATTATAAATATCTCTCATAATTTATTCGATGTATCTTTTATTTTAATCTAATAATAAAATAAATAATATTATATAAATTGAGATGAAAATACATAAATAAGTAATAATTTCGTGGATTCTGATTCTCTTTTTCACATTTTTTCTTTATTCCTCTCGTAAAAGGAAAAGATTTAGCAATCTTATGGCGTAGTATATTTGTATAATAATAATAATATAAATGATCAGATAGGAATAAGACAGTTTTTATAATATACTTTGTTGATTTCAGTTTTATTTGAAATATTCATTTTTTGGGTGGTGTGTGTGTGGGGTGGGGGATATATTTTTTAATACACAAATCCGAATAAAATAAAATAAAATATAGTAGTGGATGAATTAAAAATAAAAATCACGTTATTTCTACGCCAGGCATTTTAACAATACAAAACGTGTCTTAACTGTATTTCATTATTTTAATAAATAAATATATAATATAAATAATATTATCAGAAAAAGGATATTATTCAAAACTTTTTGGAAATGGGAACATACATAGAGGGATCAACTGACCATCACGGTCGTGGTTCAATAGATAGAACAGTTCCTTTCTCAATTAGAGTCTAAATTCAAATTATAATTATAATTTTTTTTTTGGATAAGATGTGTTTTTCGATTTCTTTCTTTGAATAATATTTCATATGATATAAATTTAAAATATTTAAACTTTAATATGATTATTAAATTGTTTAAAAAAAAAATTGAGGGACCAACTGGTAACCCATCGTCGTGATGCCAACGCATTTCAATTTGATATTTTTGATATATATTTCATTTTTTAATTATTATTGATTAACCTTTTCATTGAATATAAGGATAATGATTATATAATATAATAAAATATGGGGAATAAAGGTAAGACGTCGTATAAGAATATACTTGTTTTAAGTAAAGTGTAAACTAAAGGTTGTTAAACTGTAGCGAGTTTTTGAGGAACGCAGCCGACGATTAATTGTTTTCTGATCGGCGGCTCTTCTAGAAGCTCGAAAAAACATTTACCCAAATTCACTGCAAAATGTTATAAGAGTAATTAAATTGAAATAAAAATAAATATTTAATAATTTTAACAATTAATATAGGATGAAAGAAGTACAAATTAAAGTAACGTAGATCCTTTTAATTTGGAAAAAAAAATATATATATTTCGAATTATCGTTATACAGATACAGTTTTGTATATTTTAGGGACATTAGTGCCCTGCCGTTCACAAACTAGAACTTATATGCCCTTCTCTCTAACGGAAGACTAAATAAGAACACGTGACGCAATCTTATCGATCGATCCGATGTTGGGTCGATGAACAAGAGTATGGCTCTTGTATGTCTGTTAGTATAAAGGGTATATATGCTCTAATTTTTTAACAACATAAATACCAAATATTTCAAAAATATGATAAAAAATACCTGCATTGCATACTATTTACAATAGTTCGAAATATATTTATATATTTTCTCTTTTAATTTTAACTGTAATGTACTTTCCTGTTGATTGACCAAGCTTATTAGCTCTCTCAAGTTCAAATATTCTGACCATAAAGTATAGAGATTCAAGTACTTTATCCTGTACTTTCGATCGTCTCATGTGGTATTTATTTAAATTTTATAATTATAAATAGAATTTTTTATCTTGTTTTTTATATTTCTTTAAAATATTTTAAATTATAAATTATTAGAGCCTATAATATCGTTATGTAGTTTCAGATAATGTAAATTTTATTTTTTAAAAATAAATATTTTATGCTCAATTTCAAGATCAAAGTTTAATTGTATGACTTTTGAAATTTAAACAATGCTCCATAGATTAAAAATGAAAACTATCTTTTTTAACTTTTAACATGAAACTAAGTAAAGTATTTTCTATATTTCTCCTAACAAAATATAAAATATTTTTAGGATATGGGTACCATTTATTCATGAAATATGAATAATATAAATATGAGACAGTAAGATTTTATCCACCTTATTTGTCTTCCAACTCATTTTTACTTGTACAAAATATAAGTAAATTAGATTATTCTTTATTTTATATTGACTCGTTTTCAATTCACTCGATCCTTATATTTGTATCACTGAATTTAAATTGACAATTATTGAGTCTTTTGGAGATAGAATTTTTTTTATTAAAAGTATTCTAAAATGAAATTTATAATGCATATTTAAAATTTAATCGGAGCTCTAATTCGTAATAACTTTTGTGATGTACCACTTCTACTTGTTTTCTTTTTGTCTTCCAAAGATAATCAAACAATCTCTCATACTTTGACCTGTTTGCTTCTATAATACCATTACCACCTAACTGAGTAATAATTGCTTATTTGAAAGAATTATCTTAATAATTGAAAAGTGGTTAAATATTAAATTAAAAACAATTGACACACTTCTCTTATTCTAAGTTATAACTATCAGGTAATTTATTCTTTGCCAATAATATGGTTTGCAACATTCTAATTCACCAACAAAATTGTAATGTTTCATTAAACTTATAACTTGATTAAATTATTTCATTATTAATTTTTACTTATTTATGTATTTTATGAATAAACAAACAATTAACTTTTAAACACTTTTTGTTTGGCCAATTATTTTATTATTCTATTATAATATCTTTTGTAATTCTCAAAGTACCCTTCCAAAAGAACCATCAATTCAATTTCCATGCAAAATGACTTCAAAATTTTATATTTCTGTAAATAGTTGTTGGGGCATTTGAGGAGTTAATACCTCATATGGTTACTCAACTATGCATTCTTCTCTCAGAAAGTCACTCAACTTTCAATTTTAACTCAAAAGTCACTCAACTATTTTTTCTTCTCTAAAAAAGTCACTCAATTTTGAATTTTAACTCAAAAGTCACTCAATTATCTCCTCTTCCCTCAAAAAGTCACTTAATCTATTTAATTACTTTTTAAATTAAATTTTGTTAAAATTAATTGTTTATATAACAAATCAAAATTTTAAAAGATAAAAAATACCATTTAGTGACCCATTCACCTAACCCGATCCATTGAAAAATATAAAGTTGATCATATTATTATTTTAATGGATCGGGTTTGGTGGATGAATTACTAAATGATTTAAATGATATTTTTTATTTTTTAAATTTTGGTTTGTTATATAAACAATTAATATCAATAAATTTTAATTAAAAGAATAATTTAATAAATTGAGTGACTTTCTGAGGGAAGAGGGGATAGTTGAGTGACTTTTGAGTTAAAATTCAAAGTTGAGTGACTTTCTGAGAGAAGAAGAAATAGTTGAGTGACTTTTGAGTTAAAATTAAAAGTTGAGTGACTTTCTGAGAGAAGAGTGCATAGTTGAGTGAACATATGAATTATTAACTCCGCATTTGAGTCATTAATAGAAAAAGTATTTTAGCGAAGCAAACCAATGATTATTATCAAATTCAACACTCGTATTTAATACTTACATTATAATTTTTTATTTATTTATATAATTAGTCTAATATATTAAAATACATTTTTCATCACTTGGTATTTATCAATCTTTTAAATGTAACTGTAGGCGCTCTCTCTATATATCTATTAAAAGAATTAGTTATAAATGCACATATTTTCCTTTCCAAAATAGGATAGCAACATGGAGCTCAACAAGCTTCTTGGCATATTATTTACTTAACTATCATTGTGATTAAATGAGTATTTTAATGACTAAAAGCTTAAACAATAAAGTAAAAATCTCTCTTGTGGGAGTATATTTTATTTCTATCTTTATGACTTAATTATTAAGTCCTTAAAATATCAATAATTTACTTTATATTGAAAATAAAGTTATTTCTTTTTCTAAGTTGAAACATTGAACTGTAATGTTACAAAAATAGTCACTCCATTAAAGTATTATCTTCTTCTCTTAGCTTTACAATTCCTTTCCTTTCCTTTAAAGTGGGCAAAAAATTCAAGAAAACGATTAAAGTATTAAATATTTTTTTCTTTTAATTTTACTTGTTTTGTATTGACTGGACATATCTTAAAAAATAATAAGAGTAAATATAAATAAAATAATAAATTATTTTAATTTTTTAAATTGAACAAATAAAAGCACCATCTATTTTTTCAATATATACATGATAAATAAAAGTCGATAACACCAAGCTTTAAAGGTAAATTCAACCCTCTATATCTTAATTTTAAAAATAAAATATGAATATTAAAAAATTATATAAAAATATATTATATTTAATTTATATAATAATAATATTTAAATTTAATCGAATTTTAATATAATTATTATATTAGAAGGAGGAGTAGAGTTGCCGATTAATTGGCGGGGCCTTCGTGGAACCCGCCAGGCTTTGTCCACTCTCTTTCTTCACTCTCTAAATTCAGCTCAAATTCACCTCAAATAAAAACCAAACTCAGATTCTACATTTAACCCAAAAAAACAAATCTTTTTTAGCTTTCAGTTTTCTCATATCTCTCCGCCACCCCCTGTTTTTCTCTCTCTCTCTCTCTCTCTACCGTTTTCACCTGTTTTTTGCTGTGTTTATGGAATGACTGAATACAGCTTACCCACCATGAATTTGTGGAACAATAGTACTAGCGATGATAACGTTTCTATGATGGAAGCTTTTATGTCTTCTGATCTTTCTTTTTGGGCTACTAATAATACTTCTTCTTCTGCTGTGGTTGGTGTCAATTCAAATCTTCCTCATACTAACAATAATACTCCCTCTGTTTTTGCTCCATCTTCTTCTACATCTGCATCTACTTTATCTGCTGCTGCGACTGTGGATGCTTCCAAATCTATGCCGTTTTTCAACCAAGAAACCCTTCAGCAGCGTCTTCAAGCTCTTATTGATGGTGCTAGAGAGACGTGGACTTATGCTATCTTTTGGCAATCGTCGGTTGTTGATTTCTCAAGTTCGTCTGTGTTGGGTTGGGGAGATGGGTATTACAAAGGGGAAGAAGATAAAGCCAAAAGGAAATTATCGGTTTCATCACCTGCTTATATTGCTGAGCAGGAGCACCGGAAGAAGGTTCTTCGGGAGCTGAATTCGTTGATTTCCGGGGCACCAACTGGGACGGATGATGCTGTTGATGAAGAAGTTACCGACACTGAATGGTTCTTTCTTATCTCCATGACTCAATCGTTTGTTAATGGAAGTGGGCTTCCTGGTCAGGCGTTGTATAGTTCCAGTCCGATTTGGGTCGCCGGAACTGAGAAATTGGCAGCTTCACACTGTGAACGTGTTAGGCAAGCACAAGGGTTCGGGCTTCAGACTATTGTCTGTATTCCTTCAGCTAACGGCGTGGTTGAATTGGGGTCGACGGAGTTGATTGTTCAAAGTTCTGATCTTATGAACAAGGTTAGAGTATTGTTTAACTTCAGTAATGATTTGGGTTCTGGTTCATGGGCTGTGCAGCCGGAGAGCGACCCGTCGGCGCTTTGGCTCACTGATCCATCGTCTTCAGGTATGGAAGTTAGAGAGTCTTTAAATACAGTTCAAACAAATTCAGTTCCATCAAGTAATAGTAATAAGCAAATTGCTTATGGAAATGAGAATAATCATCCATCTGGAAATGGTCAGAGTTGTTACAATCAGCAACCACAGAACAATCCTCCTCAGCAACAAACACAAGGATTCTTCACGAGGGAGTTGAATTTTTCGGAATTCGGTTTCGATGGAAGTAGTAATAGGAATGGAAATTCCTCGCTTTCTTGCAAGCCTGAATCAGGAGAAATCTTGAATTTTGGTGATAGTACTAAAAAAAGTGCTTCCAGTGCAAATGTGAACTTGTTTACAGGTCAGTCCCAATTTGGGGCTGGGGAGGAGAATAATAACAACAATAACAATAACAAGAAAAGATCAGTTACTTCCAGGGGAAGCAATGAAGAAGGAATGCTTTCATTTGTTTCAGGTACAGTTTTGCCTTCTTCGGGTATGAAGTCAGGTGGAGGCGGAGGCGGAGGCGGAGTCGAAGACTCTGAACATTCAGATCTTGAGGCTTCCGTGGTGAAAGAAGCTGATAGTAGTAGAGTGGTAGAACCTGAAAAGAGGCCAAGGAAGCGAGGTAGAAAGCCAGCGAATGGACGGGAGGAGCCTTTGAATCACGTGGAGGCAGAGAGGCAAAGGAGGGAGAAATTGAACCAAAGATTCTACGCGCTTAGAGCTGTTGTACCCAATGTGTCTAAGATGGACAAGGCATCACTTCTTGGAGATGCGATTTCATATATAAACGAGTTGAAATCGAAGCTTCAAAATACAGAGTCGGATAAAGAAGACTTGAAGAGCCAAATAGAAGATTTAAAGAAAGAATCAAGGCGCCCCGGTCCTCCACCACCAAACCAAGATCTCAAGATGTCTAGCCACAAGATTGTAGACGTGGATATAGACGTTAAGATAATCGGATGGGATGCAATGATTCGTATACAATGTAATAAAAAGAATCATCCAGCCGCAAGGTTAATGGCAGCGCTCATGGAATTAGACCTAGAAGTGCATCATGCAAGTGTTTCAGTTGTCAACGATTTGATGATCCAACAAGCCACAGTGAAAATGGGTAGCAGACATTACACTGAAGAGCAGCTTAGGGTAGCATTGACATCGAAAATTGCTGAAACACACTAAAACCACCTTAGAAAGTAGATAGAAATCGTCGAGGGCTTTGTGTTCCAAGGCCATGTTTAAATTAAAATCTCTGGTTTCTGCTAGCTCTAAGTAATGTTTTTGTACTGAAGTTTGAGAGATTAAGAGGAACACTATCTTCGTGTTATTTTTTCATCTTGTACCTAGGTGGTGGTTGAAAATATTCTTGTACATAAATGTTAAGCCCGATTAACTCAACTTAATCGGGCTTTAGTTCATGTAATTAAAGATAAATTTGCAGCTACGCCTCCGATTATGTAAGATTACATAAATGAAGAAGAAATTTGATGGCGGGTTCATTTGATTTTGAAGTAATTGCGTGTTCTTTCTTTATACCCAATGTTGAGTTGCATTAGAATTTGATTCAAGTATTTTAAACAAATTGTTCATGAGAAAAATGTGAAAGAGATCATTTGAGAAGCACTATGCATTATTTTTTCAATTCAAACTTCATGTTCAAATTATATTTTTAAATAATTGTATGAGATGTCATTGCTTACGACCTTCATTTCATTAATTTTGACTAAAAAAATAAAGGATTATTTCATGAGAATATTTGGATTTAGTTATATATACAAACAAATATACCTTTAGAAAAACTATCATCTTTCTTTATTGAGTTTGTTTAGCACACTCCTCCTTCCGTTTCAATTTATTTATCTTTCTTTTTTTTTTTAATCAATTTAAAAGAGAATTGTTTTGGACAACTTAGTTAATATATACTAAACTTGACAAACAAATTAAAACTGAAGAAACCAACAATAAAGTAGGAAAAAGAATTTCTTAAAAAATGATAAGATCAGATGAAATTAGTCTTGTAGACCAAGATTAGACTAGATGCATCATCAAAATATAAAAAAAGAAACTAGATGGAATTAAGCATATTAATTCGTTTGGCTGCATGCTTGTTTATATTATCAAAATGATGAATATGAATTGTATATATCCACATAGTTAGACTAATTAAAAAATAATAATCATAAGAAGTCCTGTGTTGCATTTTTTCATTTGGAGAATACATTGAACTTGGTTCTTTTTTTGGTCTAAACCCTATTGTTTATTATAGACTAAAAATAAAATTATTTCCATAATAGTATTACCATATCATGCTTTAGGTCGTAACTGATAGCAACTTTTCAAATACACTTCATTTGAACTTTCATTCTAACTTCTACTCCAACCAATTAGGCCACTCTCTAATTCGTAAGCGACGTAAGTAAGATTTTCATTTCATAAAAAATAATAATAACAAAATATACACAATAATCTTTTCTAAAAGAAGAAATACGACGCTTCACCAATGTTGTCAATGCTAGAAGTCAATGTATTGCTTCGATTAAATTCAATAACTTTTACTTAAACAGATTTTATTAGTATGAACCCGACACCCTAACGGTAGATCCGGCTAGCTTCAACTGCTAATTATTGAACAAAGTGTAGGGACACATTTAATGTAAATAAAATCATCTACTACACTACATATTATAATATTTATATTTTAATACACTTTCTTTTCATAGAAAACAAAGAATTGTGACGTGACGCAAATTTGGTGGAAGTGGACTTGAAAACCAAAAAAAATCATGTTTATCATGTGTAATTGGTTAAATAATTAATACTAAGTCTTTATATTATATGACCCACCAATTTATTTGCTCTGATTTTTCTTTCTTATATGAACCAAGCAAAATAGAAAAATAAAAGTTTGGTCCATCAAGTTTGTGAATAAGCCAAATTTGTGTGTTAATTATTGTTCAGAGTAGGGTAGGTGGTCTGGCTGCGGTATTTGGGTATTGTCATTTTCAGTTTTTGGAAACACTAACTATTTCATCATGCAAATATCTTGTTTGTTTTGTTTCTCTAATAATATTATTTTCTCTCATTTAATTTATTTGTCTTATGTATTACTTGATACAAAGTTTAAAAAAATAAATAAAAAAGAATAAATCTTATCATTTTATATTAAAGATAGATAAAATATCAAGATATACTTTCATCTCGCAATTTTAAATATATTCTATGAAAAATTATAATTAAAAAATTACTAAAAAAGAAAAAAAAACAATTTTCTTTTAAAAATGGACTTAAAAAAATAAAAAATTAAAAACAGATTGATCAAGTGACATTTATATTTTTAATAATTTCATCTATGTTTTATCTTTGCGGAAACCTTTGGAGCTATTAAGATGAGTATTTTAATGGGAGAAACGATCTAATTTTATCTCTTACTTTTAAATAATTACGTAGATTACTATTTTTAATATTTTATTAATATTTATTTTAAAAAATAAAATCAAATAAACACATTCCTTAAAATTAGGATTAAATAATTACTTTTACATTTAAACACCACCATTAATATAAATCATCCCAACTAGTAAAGGTTAGTCGCTACACCATTGTCTGTTTTAGTTGAATGTATAGATTATTCATAACCAATTAGAACTATTCTTTCGCCACACCATCCTCTTAACACATGACGTCCTTAACTGTATTTCTTGAAACTTTTCAAAATGTTATTGCATTCGTATCGATTCTTTAAAAAAATACATTAGTTTTAGAAAATTCAACATGCTATAAGGTAATCACGAGCAATACAGGTGAAGTTGGTCTCTAATGTAAAGGAGAGAGATACAAAACATATTAGGTGTACGTGTATTTAACAAAATATACACATGTATCTGAAAAGTTCAAGTATTTGAGACTTTATGAGGGAAAAAATGAGGTGCTAAAAAAGGGGAAGAATTTTGATTCTTTTAAGATTAATGAGACGACAAATATTCTATCGTCGTGATTTTTTTCTAAATTAGTTTCATTTCATATTTAGATACATATAACTAGTCATGTGTTTCAGTGCATTCCATATTTAGATACACATACTTAGATGTATTTGTGTACCATGTATTTGAGATACACGTTATTAAATATAACATATGAAATTGATACTTGATACATTAAATTTTTACTAGATACATATAAATAGATACATAAAAGTAATACTAGATACCGTCCACTCATGTATCAAAGTGTTTAGTTTGTGAATACATCATACTAGTAGATACATCAAATTAATTAATTTATTATAAGAATAATAAAAAAAAATTAATCAAAATACATAACCAAGATATACATATTTTTATCTTTTATTAATGAATTTATTATTTCAGAAGTATTAAAATGAAGTTAAGTGAACATAAATACACTATTTGATTTTCGCCTTATACTATGGAATTTGATTGATTTGTGTTTCCAAAATGAATTGTCCATGTAAGAAAATCTTCCATTACTCCTTTAATTAATGAGATTAGTTATAATCATTATTTAGTTCAAACAAAGAAAACATGTATCTCGATTTTTAAAATTATTAGATCATGTATCTAATGAGTAATGATACATACATCTAAAGGACGAAATATGATATAGGAAGTAATATTCGAATCTATCGTGATCAATCCTAGTACTTAGAACCTAAATTAGTGGAATTTATGTAGTTTTCTCATAAATTCAATTATGCTTCATAATTATAGTTTGCATATTTACGTGTTGTAACTCCAATTTAAGTTGTCTAGTTTGTATAATTCACGGATGAATTTGTATAATTTGCGGATACGTTTGTATAATTGAGCTATTATTGTATAAACTCGAAATAAAGAATTTATATAAACACAAACATTTGAACTTTATACAGTTATACAACAAATTTATACAAATTGTATTATACCATTTCTGAATTATGCAAACATGTGAATTATACAAACTCGAACCCCAACCCACGTAGTATCATTGAATATTGATTGCGAATGATAATTAATAAGTTTATAGATGTGATGACCAATTAACTAGTATATATTTGATTAAACATTTTTTTTCTTCATATTTTAATCTAGATGGACTGCCATTTAAGTTTTAATCAAGATACATAATATACTTAAAATTTAGTCAATACTTAAAAAAGAACACTATCACTTCTTCTTCCTCTTAAAAAGGACCATTTAAATGAAGGATCGGTCTATTTTAGCCCATCAAATTCTATAGCACACAACGGATTGGTTGGGCCAGCCCTTTTGATGGCTCAATTAGTTGAGAAAACTAATGTAAATTTTACGGAAATCACATAGTTTCAATATGAAATTGCAATCTATTCATTTTTTAGTTTGTATTACATTAATTCCTTAAAAATTAACACAAATCGGATACATTAATATGTAGCTCGGATGCATTAATATGTAGCTCGGCTACATTAAAGAGTCTCTCAGATATATTATAACATAAATCAGATACAAAATATGTAGCTCGGATACATTAAAAACTAGCTCGGATACATTATAAAATAAACTGAATACATAATATGTAGCTCAGATACATTAAATATTGACTCGGATACATTAATATGTGCTCGGATACATTAAAGAAATAAGAGATTTTTAGAGATTTTTAGAAATAGAAGGGGATATTGGAAATATAAGACGTGTATTTTAATAATTTTTCCAAAAATAAGTAGAAAATTGAAAAAATTAACTAAATACACAACATATTTACCATATTTTGTAAAATTCTCTATCTTTCGAAAAAATTACAAAAATCTCTATTTTCACCTATTCTCGGATACATTACTTTACGTGATATATCGGGATGTACGCGATAGGATGTATTCGAAACTGAGATGAGATGTATCCGAAACCGAAACGCGATGTATCAATACGTTTTGGGATGTATCCAAACACCAATAAATATAAAAGATTTTTATAATTTGAAAAATAGTAGGATTATAATGTAATTAACTTTTAATACTGTGAAAATTGAGTAAAATTCCCTAAAAAACTTGGTCTTAAATAAGCTAACTTTAGGAAGCATGTGACAACCTACAACTAATTCTATCCATGCTAGCTTTACTGATCTAATAGCGATAAATAATCGTAGTTTTTGTTTCTTTATTTACTAACTTGTTGGAAGCGCATAACGCAATATTCTGTACCATATAATTGTTAGTTATTCATGTTAAATTACATTTTTTTTCTTAATTATTATCACGTTTCAATGATATCATATATATTGATATGAGCTAGGTATGGAAGATTTTGTGTATATTATGAAATTCCAAAACTTTTTCTAGTCTTCGTAAAATATTTATTGAAGTCTATATCCCGTCAAACAATTAAATATATACTGGAGAAACTATTTAAACCTATCGCCTCTAAAGATTATTTTCGTCATTTTCCCTCTATTTTTCTATTGAAAATACTCTATTATTTGTTATAAATGCATGATTAATTTACAAATCAATATCATGATTCATGTGCTTACAAAGTTAATCAATCTCCTTTAAAGTTTAGAGTCAAAGCTAAGAAATTAATAGTAGCCACTAACTAAAAATTGACATTGAGCTTTAATCTAGGAATCAAACCTCAAAGACCAAAATTTAATGGACATTATTAACACATGCCCTTAAACTTCTCCTTTAAAATGGGGAAGTAAGGGGCAAGGGAAGAAATGTGACGAGATAGGAAAAATACTCACCCTCTCCATAACATATAAAATTAATCCCTCATTTTCTCTTGCAATTACCATTGAGTGCATTCATGCACAAAACTTCAACCAGCTTATATATATCTCAACTAATTTCAAGGGTACATTCTGCATGCCACTAGCACAGATTACGAATAACTCTATCAACCAAGACTTGGACTATCAATTCTCTTTCATATCAATTCATTTTTTTCCCTAAACCTACTCTTGATCATTTCTATCTCTTTTATTTAATTTAGAGTCAAAATGAATTTGAATTGCTTGACATGTCAAGTTTTGAGGAGGATAGATTCAAACAATGTTGATAACAATAGTCAAGAAATGTCTAATTTTAGCTCATGTTTGGGAAGAGTTGATAGGAATTGGTCAGGGAACATGGCACCTAACTCTGGCTATGAGAATGTGATGACTCGAACGTCGAACAAAGGCGCTCACCGCCTTCATAACAGCTGTGGTGGTCCGATGGAGTTTCCCAGTGTCACGCCGAGGCTGCAACGATGCTCCGGGATGAGAAGAGATTGGAGTTTTGAGGAACTCTGCAGGCAGATGAATGAGGGTTGATCATGGAGAAATATATTGTCACAAGGGCAAATCCGTAATTTTTCTGAGAAAATTATTACAATTTTACCAACATCATTTTTCATTATTGTGAATTATACTACTAGTATTTGGTCATTTGGTTAAACTTGGATTAGAAGGGGTACACGTACAAATATGTTTCTTGGTATAAATTTGGAAACAAATTGGTCATTCTTTGTAACACATGTAGAGGGCGATACCAATATGATATTATATTTTGTACTTTTCCTGTTTTGAAATACTTGTTATCTGATTATATTTGTTTCAAATGACTTGTCATTTTACAAGTCCTATATAAAACTAATTAGTTTTTTCCACTTTACCATTAGTAGTTTTTGTTCTTGACGACTACAAATACCTCAAGTTTGATTTTGTAAATATTCAATGAAGCGATAATATCTTACGAGTTAGCATGTAAAGAGGGTGACAATGTAGACCAAAAAATGTGATGCACATTAGTTCTCTAGATTACTCTGCATATGGTCCTGTATATATGAAGAACCAAAAAAGTTCTTGCTGTAGGAAATGGACACAATTTTGACGTGTTGCAATTTGTGGAGTGCACCTGACTAATTTCACGAGATATCTGTTATCTCACATCTAAAAGGTCATGAACTTTTTATATATATCACCTTGACAAGATTAGACTTTAGATATATCAAATTCATTAATCATGACTCACAAATCACAACAACGTTAACATACTTATTGTGATTTCACAAGTGGAGTTTGAGGATACCTCGTGAAGATGGAGAAGACTGTTTTCAATAGACACTCGACTCAAGTGAAGCATATCATAAACAAATAAGGAAAGGATATATTATAAAGAAGTAGATGGAACCCATTCTTCTACTTTTAGACCAAGAAGATAGAAGGAAAAACATACACTTAATAGAATGAGTCCTGAATCCAAATAGACCAAAAAAAAAACAGGAAAAATGAGTTCATAGTACCTTTCAAGTTTTTAATTAAAAAAAATAGGACAAGTGGGGCCCTTTTATTTTTCTTTACTTTTTTATTTTTAATATTAATAAAAGGACTAAACTAAGTAACATTTTCGTAGTTGTCTGGACAACCACTGAAGTTGTTTGGACAACTTCTAAAGTTGCTTGGACAACTTCTAAAGTTGCTTGGACAACTGTTGAAGTTGTCGAACGACTAAAGAAGTTGTTCCGACAACTACGACAGTTGTCGGACGATTAAAGAAGTTGTCCCGACAACTACGACAGTTGTTGGACTAAAGTGTAAAAGTTAAAAGTTTGGGACTATTGTGAAAATATCTTTTAACCTAATATTTTTTTTTTGTCACTTCTACCTAATTTTTAAAACTTGAAGTACTTTTACCTAATTGACAAACTACTTTGTCTCTTTTAATAAACCTTTCCAAATATACTTTTAAGTTTCAAATAAGTTAGGGAAGAAAGTACTAGTGTTTCTGACTTTCACTTCGATTAGAGCTGATCAAAAAGCTAATGATTCTCAAACTACTTCATTAAATTAATAAAAACAAGAATAAATAACAGAAATAGTAGCTACTAGTACAAGATAGTATACATTTAAGTTCAATTAAACAAGAAATTTGCTTTTGTAATGACATAATTATTCTAAATAC
Organism: Solanum sitiens; assembly: GCA_016801875.1. Lineage (NCBI taxonomy): Eukaryota > Viridiplantae > Streptophyta > Magnoliopsida > Solanales > Solanaceae > Solanum > Solanum sitiens. The sequence goes on along the minus strand of JABWTJ010000013.1, from coordinate 6,140,534 downwards.
CTTTTAGGAGAGAGTAAAGAACATCTTGGGGTGGTGGCGCAGTTGGCTAGCGCGTAGGTCTCATAGCTTCTGAGTAATCCTGAGGTCGAGAGTTCGAGCCTCTCTCACCCCATTTTTTTCACCCTAATTATACAAATAAAACTCGAGAAAAATATTGAAAACACCCTTATACTCGCTTTTACTCCCCAATTATACAAAGAAAACTCGAGAAAAATATTGAAAACACTCTTGAACTTAGCGAGAATTTAGGGGTTGATTTCACTAAAATTGTAAAATCGGCTGATGTTTTTTCACCCTAATTATACAAATAAAACTCGAGAAAAATATTGAAAACACCCTTATACTCGCTTTTTCTCCCGAATTATACAAATAAAAATCGAGAAAAATATTGAAAACACTCTTGAACTTAGCAAGAATTTAGGAGTTGATTTCACTGGTTTCACTCAAATTGTAAAATCGGCTGATGTTTTTAAGTCTGTTTGTTCTGGAATGGAACTAATAACTAATGTCTATTCTAGGATTGTTTTCAATATTTCACTCTATAACTCAAATTATACTTTTTTTTATTCCTAATTATACAATAATGGTTTAATATTTTAAATACAAACTCTATTTATTGTGTTTTATAATTGTTATCTTGGTGATTTTTTATTGTTCTTCAACAAAAAATTGTTGGCTTGGTGGTGACATACTCTTTTCTGCATGAAGGCAGTTATATATTATATATATATATAAACATAACATAACATAAATAAAAGAGCATTTTTGATTAGTTAAATAGAAAATTGTATCGTTATATGAATCGATTAATAAAAAATTAATTATATATTTAATATTAATTTAAGATATTTACAAATCAAAAACTGATCATGAATGATATCACCTAAATTCCCACTAAAATTAGAATTGTAGGTATCTTAGTTTAGTGTTAATTAATGATCACTTTTGAAACATCTAAGGCGGCCTCTCCTATTTATATGTTTGATTACTACATATGTAGACCTTCTTTCCGTCATTAACACTCTTAAAAACTTACGATGCCATACTATTATTTTTAATGATTTTCTTGTTTCAAAGTACATGTCACTAAAAATATTTTGTTTATTCATTTGATGTCAAATTTATACTGGGGCCTGATGAAATTTGAATCGCACATTATGGAGCCTATCTGAAGGTGACACTTCCAACAAAATTTTCTTCATATCTAGAGCTTGAACTCGAGATTTAGTCAAATACGAAGAAATCACATAACTTATTTGGATTTTTTTATACTTAGAATAGGAGTAGTTAGGAGTTAAATTTGAAATCTCAAAATATTATCCAACAATTGAAAAATCTTTTTATTTAAAGAGCTTATTATAAAATTACAGTAACGACATATATTTTATAAGTGATAATATATTCGAAAAGTATGATATATACATAATTTATTTTCTCTTAAAAAAAAAGTAATATTTTTTCAACTAACATACTTAGATCTGTTACACTTTTATACTTTCAATACTTAATAAAAGAGGAGTCGCAATCTTATTCTTATTCTATGCTCAGAACTATCCTTCCCGTCAAACTATTGGGTCAAAAGTGCCCTTTTAATTAACGGAAATTATTAAATGCCATGTGGATGCCACATGAATGCCACATGGCACCCCAATAGATTTTCACTGCCACATAGACTAAAAGGAAAAGGGTCAAAAGTACCCTTAAACTATTCAAAATAGCTTATATTTACCCTTAAACTATATTTTGGCTCAAAACTACCCTTCCCGTCAAACTATTGGGTCAAAAGTGACTTTCTTATTAGCGAAAGTTGCTAAATTCCATATGTGCCACATTGACTAAATCCCTAAATCTTAATTACTCATTTTCCCCTCATTTCATTATTTTCCAGAAACGATTTCACCCATTCTCCCTCATTTTCGCGGCTAAGGTTTCACAGTTTTCTTCGTCGCTGGGTTTCAAAGTGGATATTCGTGGTTATAGGTTAGTAAACTTTTTTCTTATTTTATTGTGTTTACAACCACGAAAATCCACTTTGAAACTCAGCTCCGAAGAAAGTTATGAAACCTTGGCTGCGAAATGACGGAAAAGTTGTGAAATTCTAACTATCATACTTTGAAATCGTAAATGTAATAAAATAAGAAAAAATATTTACTAACCTACAACCATGAATATCCACTTTGAAACTCAGCCCCAAAGAAAGCTACGAAGCCTTAGCTGTGAAATTAGAGGAAAGTTGTGAAATCCTAACTACCATGCTTTGAAATCCTGAACATAATAAAATAAGAAAAAATATTTACTAACCTACAAGCATGAATATCCACTTTGAAACCCAGCCACGAAGAAAAGTATGAAACCCTAGCCGCGAAATGAGGGAGAACGGGTGAATATATCATTTCTGAAATAATGAAATGAGGGAGGAAGTAATTAGGATTTAGGGATTTAGTTTATGTGGCAGTGGAACCTTAATGGCATGCAATGGGACATCCACATGGCATTTAACAACTTCTGTTGATAAGAAGGGTACTTTTGATTCAATAGTTTGACGGAAAGGGTAGTTTTGAGCCGAAATATAGTTTAAGGGTAAATATGAGCTATTTCGGATAGTTTAAGGGTATTTTTGACCCTTTCTATTTAGTCTACGTGGCAGTGGAATCCTATTGGCATGCAATGTGGCATCCATATGGCATCCACGTGGCATTTAACAACTTCCGTTAATAAGAAGGGTACTTTTGACCCAATAGTATGACGGGAAGGGTAGTTTTGAGCCGAAATAAAGTTTAAGGGTATATATGAGCTATTTCGAATAGTTTAAGGATATTTTTGAGCCTTTTCCGTTTTGTCAATGATCTAATTTGTTTAACGAATTTTTCAAAGTTGCACCATTAATAATTTTTACTTGTCATTCTAGTTATAACTTAGGTTTTGACTTTTGTTAATTATATATAGGGAATATAATTAATTTTCTACTTGAAAGTTTCTTTAATTACTGCATGCTGACTGCTATAATTAGTAACCAGACTATATATTCTCAAGTATGTGTCAAATTAATTAGCTAGTGGCAATTCATATTTTAGATATTAGGAGTGTAAGCTTGTGTTTAGATATTTGATATGAAGTTTAATGATAAAATTTATCAGACTATTATTGGAGGAGTGTAAATTTGCGTTTAGACATGGGAATGATGTGATATGAAGTTATGATTTTAAATTAGCATGCGATTTGAAGTTAAGATTTGAAAATATGTCTTAAATTTTCAAAAAATAATAATACATGATTCAAAATCTCATGTTCGGCATAAAGAGATTGTCCGTACCAAGTGTAGATATTCAGATTTATGAAGAATAATTTACTCATATGGTAAGATCGTACAAAAACTCGCAAAATTACTATAATTTTCACAATTTGTATACAAAATAGTACTTCAATTTCGATCAATATAATTTCTAATTATAATTGTATATCTCATGTTTAGACATGATCGAGTAAAATCTATTTGGAGTTTCCTTTTAAAAAATTTATAGAGAACTATTGAATTTGGTGATTTTAATAGATGTCTGGACAATATTTAGTTAAAAATTGAGTAAAAAGTTTGATAAATATTTAATATTGAAGATTTTTTTTCTTCATACATAAATAACTACCGAATTTTCGTATTATTTAGAAACGAAAATATTTAATTTTGTTTATTTTAAATACTAATCAATATTTTTTTGGGTAGTTAGATATGCCAAAATTCTTTACTTTGTACGACCTCAACTCGTGCGTTTGGTAAGTGAGAATGTATTCCCTTATGAAAAGAAAAAGAAATTGTAGATTTATAAGTAACATTTTAAATTTGTTGTCCATTTGATATTCCCTATTTGTTTAACACACTCAATTTTCATTTGTTGACCATCTCATCTTCGACCTCCCACCCCACCCCACCTCATTTTATGGTATTTCACAATATATATCACTTTTTTAAAAAAATATTTTTTTTTTAAAAAATTAAATTTATGTGAAACTTAAAATATATTTCATTTCAGTATTTTCGATCTGTTCAGTGCTCTCAATTTTCATTCTTTGACCATCCCATCTCATAATCTTCGAACCCTTGCTACCATTCCATACATAATGTTCTACTAGATAGTATATAAATTCTTAAATAATTTTCCTAATGGAGAAATAAATAACTTATAAGTAACATTTTAAATTTATTCCATTTTAGTATTTTTTATTTGTGCAACACTCTGAATTTTCATTCTTTGACCATTCCATCTCGTAATCTTCAAACCTCCACTCTCATCCTCTTTTATTCCATTACATTTTACTTTCCAAATACTTCTTTCGTCTCATTTTATATGTCACTTTTCGAATTTCAAGAGTCAAACAAGTCTATCTTTAACCGTACATTTTCATAGATCTTTTAAACATTAACGTGCTCGGAGAGCCTGTTGATAATTTAGGGCCTGTAGATACTAGTACAACGTCTCCTATTCATAGATCTGCACCCGCCTTTATACAGTTGGATACAAAATTATCTATTTTTGAAACAGGAATTAAAGTAGTAGATCTTTAGCCCCTTATCGCCGTGGAGGAAAAATCGGACTATTCGGGGGAACTTTCTTCCCCGTCAACCACGACGACTAAAACGATGCGAAAAATCCAAACCCGTAAAGGAGAAGGGCCGGTGGGGGGCATTTGGGAAAGTCGGCTTTGAATTATCAATTATTATAACTCATAATACTTTTTACGTAGTTTATAAATATATAAATTTTATTTTTAAAAAAATTGAATATTTCATGCATAAATTTCTGATCAAACTTAAATTGTTTAATTCTTAAAATATAAAACGTGTCATATAAATTGGGAAAGTAAGAAAATAAGTTTGACTATCTTGTTTGTCACTCTAATCTGACCCTACATTCCTTTTTTCTCTCTCTCACTGTTTCTCTATTTATATTTATGTATTTATAGTATTTATTTTCTTCTTGTTCATCATTATCAATTGTTTTTTCACTTTCTAATATTTAGCTTCCAATTTCCGTTTCATTTTCTCGTTGACTAACAACCCCACCACCCCCTCTGCACCAAGCTAGGGTTTATTCAATTTTTTTTCTCAAATAGAGAAAAACCTTCAAAAATAGAATTTTTATACTGATTTAAGGAAGAAGAAGAGGTTTCTTGATCAGTTGACATGGGTTATGACAGCTTTGTCCCGCTAATCAAGGCGTAAGTTTCTCTTCTCTGACCCCTTTACAGAGTTAGTATCTATTTTAAGCATATATCTGAATCTTGAAAAATAGGAAAAGGTCGGATTTTTTTGGTTTTTTTTTTTTGTGAATTTTCAAGTGTTTGAGAAGGATAAAGATTCGTTCTTGGAAGTCTACAGAGAGAAACAATAATTGGGTGTTGAGTATTTTGTTGGGAATTTCACTGATTACTCAGATTTCTGTGCTTTTGGTTCATTTTGGGAATATGAGGAATTTTTTGTTTTTGCTGAAGCTGGAGCTGATTTGATTTGGGGATTATATACTGGTGTATATTGCTGTTACAGTTTCAAAGTTTGCAACTTTGTTTTGGTTCTTGCTTGGGTATCTCTTTTGAATTTGTTAGGATTGGAGACTGCTTTTTCTGGTACTTTGTGAATTGTATTTCTGGGTTTTTGTTCAATGGTTGAGATTTCTGGAGGGTTTATTGCAGTGGTGTAAGTGCTGAGGTCTTGTGTTGTCTTTAAGCTTAAAAGACTTTGTTTCGGTTGATGTTCATTGATGGTTTGACAAGAGGAGCTATTCTAGGTAAAACAACTGTAGAGAAGTATTCAAATGGATAATCCAGATCGTCCTAACAATCGAAGTCTTGATTATTTAGGTGTGAATAAATTGGGGAAGAATATAAAGAAAAGTCCTATACACCAACCCAATTTCAATAATGCAAATAGTGCGAGACAACAAGCTCAACCCCAAGTTTATAATATCAACAAAAATGATTTTCGGAGTATTGTTCAGCAGTTGACTGGTTCGCCATCTCAAGAACCTCAACCTAGACCTCCTCATAATCCACCAAAGCCTCCAAGTATGAGATTGCAAAGGATTCGACCTCCCCCTTTGGCACCAATTAATCGCCCCCGAATTCCCATGCACCCTCCAGCACCAATGCCAGTCCCAAGTCAACCGGCAGGTCCTGCACCTGGTGTTGCATACAATAACAATTTTGTCAGACCTCCTCCTCAATATGGTCAGCCATCTCCTCCCATGTTACCACCCGTTAACCCTGGTGATGCTTGGGCTAATACAGCAGAGTCTCCAATCTCAGCTTACATGCGTTACCTTCAAAATTCGATAATGGATCCAGGGGCTACACAAACACAACTTCAAGGTCCTTTTCATACTCAAGCACATCCTCCATCCTCCGGCTTTCTTCCTAATCCTTCAATGCCACTACTTCCCTCTCCTAGAATGAATGGCCCGCCACCACTTCCTTCTCCTAGAATGAATGGCCCGCCACCACTTCCTTCTCCTAGAATGAATGGCCCGCCTCTCCTCCCATCGCCTAGAATGAATGGCCCGCCTCTCCTCCCATTGCCTAGAACAAATGGTCCACCTTCTCTCCCACCCCCTCGAATGAATGGTCCACATCCTCCTTTCCCATCTCCTAGGATGAATGGTCCGCCGCCTCCTCTTCCATCTCCGGGAATAAATGGGCCAACTTTTTTGCCTTCACCCACTTCTCAGTTCCTTTTGCAATCACCTACTGGCTTCTTCAACATGTTATCCCCTCGATCACCTTATCCATTGCTTTCTCCTGGTGTGCAGCGACCTCCACCATTGACTCCGAATTTCTCCTTCTCTCACATGGCTCAGCCTGGAATTTTAGGCCCTGGACCACAATTTCCCCCATCTCCTGGTTATGGATTTCCTATGTCACCGTCAGGATTCTTTTCTATAACAAGTCCAAGATGGAGGGATCAGTAGTGTTAAGGAAAAACTGCTGATTTTGGACAGCTCCAGTGACTGGTATTGGTTTGAGGAATTTCGTGGTGGAAATCTTCTCCAAATTAAATCTTTATACTTGATGAGATACAATGTACCCTAGCAAAACGTAAGAGATCTCTTTAGTGATTTGCATTTAGTTTTTTTTTTTAATATTATTTTATTCACACACATTGCCATCTTATCTTAGCTCTTTGTGAGTAGAGTCGGTAGCTGATTCATCTCTTTATTCTCTTAGAACTTTAGGCAATGTAGTTAATTAGGCAACTCAAAAAGGGCTGTAACTTGTTAGATGTTGTTTAAAGTGATCTATATGTAAGGATAAATGCAGGAAAGATTCTTGTACTGTCACATTTGGAATCAAATACTTTGAATTTTCTTCATTTCTTCGCCTTTAATGTGAACAAGTTTTCGTGTTATGATTCCATATTTTGCGCGATTTTATCAATCTTTGCCACCCTACAAATTCTGTGCAATGTTTATTCATCTTTCATGCATGGGTTTGTTTCAAACCTGGTGTGCTACGAAACTCTCAGTGCTTACTTTCCTAAACAGACGGGAAAGGAGGAAGGGACAACGGAGAGTGGGAAGGCGAGAGAAGGGAGGCCTGGCTGGATATAATATTTAATAGCAAGTTTGGAGTGGAAGTGCATTTTGTCATCTTGTTTGCTATTTGAGTCATTGCCAGAAGTTTGACAAACAATGTTAAATGGCAAACCTAATATGAAAGTTGTTCTATTGAATCTGAAATTTCTCGGTCCTGGTAAATATTTCCTCCATAATCTGAAAATTTTGAGCTTCTTAGTCAGTTCCATGAAGAATCCCCTGTCAATTGTCAAGGGAGAGGAGAAATAGATCCACTTTTAGAATCTCCCAACTCCTAATATTATATGTGAGGCAAAGGTTAAAGGTCAAAGGGTGACAAGACGACGAAATGAGAACATAGACATGGTCAGGTAGCCTTGGTACCTCAAAGCATATGGCTCGACTTCAGTGCTGCAGTAAGCTGGGTCTTATAAATAGGTGATATTCTTTAGTGTTCAGTTCCATTAGAACATAGAAAACTATTTACACCGTATTAGATTAGCCTTTTTTTTTTTATAGCGGAACATTAGGTTTCTTGTTTTGGTCCACTTTGGCAATGATTTTTCATGTGTCCATCTTATTATCAGTTCCTAAACACTCATATTCTTGTATTATCATTGAGTACGTATCTATGTTGTACCGGTAGTTGGTGAAGCAACATGTATATGGCGGTTGAATATTCACCCTTCTAGACAAGCCTAAGAGTTAAGATATGCTAACTAAAATAATTGAATGTCATAAATGGTTGCACTTTGGAAGTTATTAGGGAGCTCATTTATATCATTCCTGGCAAATGGAAGTTGGTCAATAGGTCGAAGCCAATAGAAGGTTGGAAATGAGCCATGCCCTTGATTTTTGATATGCACAAGAGTGTCAGGCAGTGCCTCTACAATTCTGCTAGAGGTAATATCTGAATGTAGAAAGTGGAGATTTCTGTGCTACAATTAGTTTGGAGTAGTTAGGGTGAAAGCCAATGATTCTTTACATTTAATCGGAAAGCTTTGAAATGCTTACATCTTAAGAAAAACTACTTTCAGAGTGCAATAACATAGTTGATAGCTAATCTGATAGGGTGATAACTTCATTTGAGGGAGCTTATGATTGGTCATCCTTGCAAGTACCTTTCTGAACATTCCTTTGAATTTTGAAAGTTCATTGTATTCACTCCTATAAATGCCTTCACCTCTTATCTCTTTTTATTTTTTGGAAGAATAAGTTTGAGAGATGTGCAAGGTGTAGTGATCTTAAATGTTGTGTGTCGACTAAAAGGAATGGAAGTATTTTGATGGAATCTCAACTCTAAATCACTCATATTTGCTTCATTTATTTTGTTGGACAAACTTTACCCCTGTAGTTAGTATTTTTGGACTTTGTTAGCTCTTTAGTCTTAGCATGATGTTGTTTCAATGGAGCTAATATTTCTTCTTTTGTAACCTTGCGTCTCCTTGATGCCTTCCTAGTGACTACCTTACTTCATTCAAAAGAGGTGTAGTGATCAGCGGTTGGGCTGGGGAGCCTTAGAACAACGGTTAAGTTGTCTCTATGTAACCTATATGTCACTTCGAACTGTGGAATCAACCATTGATGCTTGCATCAGGGTATGTTGCCTACATCACACACACCCCCCCCTTGGTGCGGGCCTTCCCCGGATCTCATGAGAATGCAGGATGCTTCGTGCACTGGGGCTGCTCTTTGGTGATCAGTGGTTGGGTGGCCATTATCATCTCTTTTGAGAACCCAATGTAGCTAAATTTGGTTATGGAATCAGTTCAATATTTTCTGTTTTCTGATTATTTGAGTTGATTCTATAGTTTCGGGAAGTCCTCTGGCTGTATAGTGAATTTATAATTAGTATTTACTACTCCATGACATGCAACAACATAGAAAGTGTAATCCCACAAGTGGGATCCAGGGAGGGTGGTGTGCACGAAGCCTTACCCTTACCTTGAGAAGGTAGAAGGTAGAGAGGTTGTTTACGACATGGTTAGTTACAAATATTATCACACAGGCATGACCCTTCTAGGGCTGTATATCAACTCTCTTTAGTTTGCATAAGATTCTTATTGCAGTTCATGATTCATGGGATAAGATTGGTGGATATTAAACTGCTGCCTGTGTCTAGCCACCTGAACATGCTGCATTGTGTCTTTCATGAAAAAAACTGTAACTCGTAACCAATGAAGCTGTTTCTGGCCTCAGGAAACTGAGGTTGCATTACCAGAGAGTCATGGTCGAGAGCTCATATTTGATTATTCATGTTCTTCTAGTTTTGTGTTGCTCATAAAGTCGGTTGTAACTCTCCAATGTAGTGCCTTTGTACTTGCATGGTTTCCCTTTAAAATTAGAAATCTGTGTGCAAACCTTACTCCTACCACAATCTTGTGAGATAGATAGGTTGCTTTCAATAGACCCTCGGCTCAAGAACATCATGTCAAAGCTTAGAACTTGTATAGTTTAGCGAATTAACTTCTTGAAAGTTGTATAGAGTTTGAATTGTCCTGAGGCTGTTGCTTCTATATTGAGACAGAGAGTTGCTGTTTAGAGATATCACTTCTTCCTTGGTTTTAGGTCATAAATTTGCTATGGTAGTTAAGTAAGTCGACGTGCTTTTGCCTACTTGCACAACTAGCGATAAGAAAATACAGTCAACCTGTTTTATATGAACGATTTACTCGTTTCGATGAACTATTTTTCTGTATTGATATAGAACTACTTGATGTGAATTTTTCTTCATTGAAATTGCTATGAATTTTCTCAAAGTTGGAATACTTTATGTGGTAAGTTGACTCGGGTAATCAAATTGCTGTATGTCTGTTGAGTCTATTTTGAATACAGAAGCGTCAAACCTTAAAAGGAGGACCAATTAGTTACTACAACATGTGTGACATGAACCATTGTATATTTATTCAACAAATTAAAAGGAAAGAGGAAAAACGTGTCGGTGGGAGTGAAGATGAGGTGTGTCGAAGGATAGAGAGAAATGCTACTTCTACAACGTGTTTGTCATATTTCTGTTAGGGAAGTCATCCTAAACTTGTTTTTCTAGAGAAAATATTTTTCAAAAATTTTGATAAATCAATCGAACATGAGAAAATTAAGAACATTTTCATTCTTCCATTTCAAACACACCCCGTGTCTTCTTGTACTTTCAAATTCTTTGATTCAAACAATACGAATCAACATGGGTCATAGTGCACTGGTGGGAGTATTTCATCCTTAACCAAAGGTTTCGAGTTCGAGCTCTGGGTATGGAGATAATCCCGTTGGGAGCATCACCCCTGAATGGGTCATGCAGTAATTAAATCGAAACTCCAATATAAGCTCCGGATAAGTGGGAAAAAAAACAATATGAAAGGATGGATCATTCATGATATTAGTGTTGGTTCTTGATATCTTCATATCTTTTTGGAACTACTACTGGCGTATACTACTATTATATTATTACTTGTTAAATGTTTAATAATTATATTCAAACATTTTTCCATTGCATAAATTATAGAAGTTCCATTGCGGATTGCATAATAGTAGTGGTGATGTCCATATTAGCTTGCAAATGAAGTATTGTTCGAATCATATTACATATTTTGATTAATTTTACAAAAATACATGTCTTCTATAATTTTGTTTTATATGTGGGTTTATGTCTATATAACATAAGTGAATTCATTTAACACAACTTTGGTTGAGTAATTTTATAGAAAAAATCCAAGTTAATATGATTTTGTTGATACAAAATAAAATTAAATAGCTTTATTATATAATTTCTTATAGTTAAGAGTAATCTTTTGAGATTTTCTCTTTTCTCAATTAGGCAATTGGTAAATAGTTACTTCCGCCGTTTATTTTTATTCATGCAATATTGATTTGACACTCATTCAAGAGAAATAAAAAATGATTTGATTATATCACTTAATAATAAAATAAATAAAACAAAATAATAAATTATTTTTAATTTTTAACATTGAATAAATAAAAATAAAAATTTAATTTTTAATATAATAAAAGAATAAAACTAGACGATTGGAAGGAGCGATAAAAGGTAGTTTTATATAAATACTTGTATGTAAAAAGAATACTATTAAAGTTTCTTTCTTAGAAGAGGCACATACTATAAAAATAGCTGAAATTACCAAATATTGAAGAAAAAAAAACTTTCGGTTTTATTTGGTGTGCGATGGATTAATTATAAATTATGAGAAGGGGCACACAATTCAAAACATATATTTTTGCTCCTCAGTACTTTTAATTTTCACAGTGCTTTGTCAGTCTTCAGCATGGGCCTTTAATTTCGACGCCTATTTGATGAGCTACTTTTATTGTTTCGATTAAAATTTTTATTCGAAAGCAAACTTAATAAATATTTGTAAGTTTATTTTGCTTTGATCTGAAATTAGGTTAAACTGATTATTTTAAGACTCATCAATATGATGGGCTACCCGGTCAGAATAGTCAATTTCAAAAATCATTTTGGCTCCAAAATGGGTTGGATCGATCTATATTGAGGCATAATATAATTTTTGATCCATCAATTATAGATACTTTTTAATAAAATATTAGTCCTTATAATAAAGTACATTTAACCTTTTACTAATTGATCTGTATGCTTGTCACTTTAGGTAGGAAAATATGTTTTACTTTGGATTATTTTTACTATCAAAATTCAAAGATGAAGTAATAATATAAGTTTAATAAAACATATATGATTAAGTAGTGAACTGATTGATAATCATGATAAATTGCAAAAATTAATAGTATACGTTTCAATTAGTTGAAGGTCAAATATATTTAATTAAACACAATAAAATTAAAATAAAAATTTATCAATAATTAAGGAATAAAAAATTGTGTTTGTAATAATTTTCCCTTTTGAATTCTAATTCATGCAATTTTCCATTTGTGTTAATTTAAACCATTAGTTTAAATGAGGAAGTCGCATCTTACCTTATAAAGAAATTTATTGGAATTAGAGTTGGGGAGTAGTGGTTGAAAAGATACAGAGAAAGAGAGCGTATACTATTTGTATATGTAATTATATACTTTAATAAGTTTATATATTTTATATACACCAAATACTATATCAAAAAACAAAAATACTTAAAATCCATATCATAATATTATAATTGTGGATTTGTGGTATCAATTTTTATTTTATTTCAATATGATAAATTTAATGTCTAGCGTACTATGCTCACTCCTTATAAGTACTACCAGAAATTAATAATTTTTCTCGCCTTATTGTGGGCTTGTGACCACTGCACTTTTTGGAGCTATTTATTTACTTTATTCGTTTCAATTTGTTTCTCCTATTTTAATTAGTTTGTTTAAAAAAAAAATATTTTTTCTTTCTTTAAATATCTTTAGTTTCAGCTTTAATTTCCACATGCATGTTTAAAATTATAGAATTAAAGGATACTTCGACACATTTGACACATATAATTAATTTAAAATTATAAAATTCAAAATTATTTTTTATTTTCAAAATTTTGTATCAAGTGGAATAATTTGTTTTTTTTTTGGTATGAAATTACAAAGAGCATCAAATGATGGAGGCAGAGATTCTTTTCTCAACCCACCAAACATTTCTCCTTCCTATATTTGGACCTTTCTAGCATTTCCCACTTTTATAAGTTCCTTTATTCTCTCCTAACTTTCTAAATAAAATATGTCTAATTCATAATAGGAAAGGCTCAAATATGTCATAAACTTTTAAAAAAAGGCTTATTTATGCCATCAGTTAAAAGTTTGGCTCATTTATGTCATTATCGTTATAAAAAAGGCTCATTCATGCCATTATTTTTTAACGGTGATTTTGCAAAAACGTTTTTAACACGTGGCCAATTATAATTCGGCCACGTCATCAATTTTTTAATTAAAAAAAATAAAAATAATAATTCAATTTTTATTTAGAATTTTAATTTTTTTGTTAAAAAGATTGATGACGTGGTCAATTATAATTCGGCCACGTCATAAATTTATTTAACGGAAAAGGCTCAAAAATACCCTTAAACTATCTGAAATAGCTCATATATACCCTTAAACTATATTTTGGCTCAAAACTACCCTTCCCGTCAAACTATTAGATTAAAAATGCCCTTCTAATTAACGGAAATTGTTAAATGCCATGTGGATGCCACATGAATGCCACATGGCATGCCAATAGGATTCCACTGCCACGTAGACTAAATAAAAAGGGTCAAAAATACCCTTAAACTATCCGAAATAGCTCATATTTACCCTTAAACTATATTTCGGCTCAAAACTACCCTTCACGTTAAACTATTGGGTCAAAAATACCCTTCTTATTAACAGAAGATGTTAAATGTCATGTGGATGCCACATTGCATAACAATAAGGTTCCACTGCCACATAGACTAAATCCCTAAATCCTAATTACTCCCCCCCCCTCATTTCATTATTTCCAGAAACGATATATTCACCCGTTCTCCCTCATTTAGCTTTCACAGTTCTCTTCATCGCTGGTTTTCAAAGTGGATATTCTTGGTTGTAGGTTAGTAAAACTTTTTTCTTATTTCATAATGTTTATGATTTCAAAGCATAATAGTTAGGATTTCACAACTTTCCCCTATCAGCTAAGGCTTCGTAGCTTTCTTCGGGGCTGAGTTTCAAAGTGGATATTCATGCTTGTAGGTTAGTAAATATTTTTTCTTATTTTATTATATTTACGATTTATAAGTATGATAGCTAGAATTTCACAACTTTCCCGTTATTTCACAGCCAAGGTTTCTTAACTTTCTTCAGAGCTAAGTTTCAAAGTTGATTTTAGTGGTTGTAAACACAATAAAATAATAAAAAAGTTTTACTAACCTACAACCAAGAATATCCACTTTGAAACCCAGCGATGAAGAGAACTGTGAAACCCTAGCCGCTAAATGAGGGAGAACGGGTGAATATATCATTTCTGGAAATAATGAAATGAGGGGGGGGAGTAATTAGGATTTAGGGATTTAGTCTATGTGGCAGTGGAACCTTATTGTTATGCAATGTGGCATCCACATGACATTTAACATCTTCTGTTAATAAGAAGGGTATTTTTGACCCAATAATTTAACGTGAAGGGTAGTTTTGAGCCGAAATATAGTTTAAGGGTAAATATGAGTTATTTCGGATAGTTTAAGGGTATTTTTGATCCTTTTTATTTAGTCTACGTGGCAGTGGAATCCTATTGGCATGCCATGTGGCATTCATGTGGCATCCACATGGCATTTAACAATTTCCGTTAATTAGAAGGGCATTTTTGATCCAATAGTTTGACGGGAAGGGTAGTTTTGAGCCAAAATATAGTTTAAGGGTATATATGAGCTATTTCAGATAGTATAAGGGTATTTTTGAGCCTTTTCCGTTTATTTAATAAAAAAAAATAAAAAAAAATTAATTCAATTTTTTTTTCAGAATTATGATTTTTTTATTTAAAAAATTGATGATGTGGCCGAATTATGATTGATCACGTGTCAAAAATGGTTTTGCAAAACCACCGTTAAAATATAATGGCATGAATGAGCCTTTTCTTTAACGATAATGGCATAAATAAGCCAAACTTTTAACTGATGGCATAAATGAGCCTTTTCTGAAAGTTCGATGGCATATTTGAGC
The DNA here is from genome assembly GCA_016801875.1 of Solanum sitiens. Lineage (NCBI taxonomy): Eukaryota > Viridiplantae > Streptophyta > Magnoliopsida > Solanales > Solanaceae > Solanum > Solanum sitiens. The sequence goes on along the minus strand of JABWTJ010000013.1, from coordinate 6,125,367 downwards.
CTTTTCCCTTCATAATAAGTAAAAGATCAATTGCTTTCCAATTTTCTTAGTAATTTACTTTGTAATTAATTTATAAACCATTTAAAGCAGGGCTAGAATTTGAAATTTAATTATTAATTTTGAATTTATCATTGTATGTATAGTTCATTTGTACTTTAATACAATACATTAACGAAAATTATAAAATTTTGAACTCATCATAATACTATAGCTCCACTCCTACGAATAAGAAATGAAAAATATTAACAAATTAAGTAAGAGATTCCTTGGAAATATCTTCCATATCAGTTTAATTATTGAGTCAAAAATCAAGTCAGAGATTACTAATTGTTTTACTAAGTGATTTTCGATGAGGATGAAGATTTCTTTGCTTAATCCAAACATTTTCGAACCAGATTTGATGTAAATACTAAAATGTTTGTGCGACTAACTATTTTCTCTCATAATTTGTACCACATTTTTCTCCTAGTGCCAAATAATATACTCCTCAATCTTCAAAAGTGGAAGCAAAATTACCCCCATAAAGTATTATAGGAAGGTCCACTTCTATGTACCTATTTCTCCCTTTTTTTAAGAAAAATAATAAAATTATTAGTATCTTTAATCATTCCTAAATATAGTCAAGTTGGCAAGTTGTATTTTTGGCATGAATATTGACCTTTGGCCTACATGAAAGATGGAGTCACTTGGACTTTAATTTTAATTTCTCATGTGAAGTGGTTAGTGTTCCTCAAGTGCTTTACAAAATCAATTGATGTCCTTTCAATTACCCACTATGTTGTTGGTATAATTTGAAGTTGATTTTCTTGTTCTTAAAAAGTACTAGTAAAATTTACATACCCTCCCAAGTTTTATTTATTTAGTTTTAAATAAAACATCAAAAATATTTTTTAATTCAATTATCATGTGTTGCGGAAGCCAAATATATAGAGAGTGATAGAATCACAACTGCTATATCTAAATGTAGCTAATAAATAGTAAATGAGACAACAACAAAAAGAACACCAAGAATTAACGAGGTTCGGTAAACTTTTATTTTCTTTTGCCTAGTCCTCAGACACAACCAACCAATATTTATTTCACTCCAAAAGAGTACAAGTAAAATACTACAAGAGAGAAAGAAGAACAAACGCCTTAAAAGATGAGAAGGCAAGTGAGAGGTGTGTTATAAATGAATTAGGAGCTACCTATTTATAGGAGTGAATTCTTCCTATTGATGTCATCCATGACATCACAATATGTCAAAAATGTCAAGATTTACCTTGTGAAACCAATTTATGGTTCACCTAAATTTCACCTACAAAAGATGCTATCTTGACTTTTCTACGAATGAAGAATTATCCTCCTAACTACCATATCTTCTCATTAATTCATTTTTGAATCTTGTCAAATTTAACAAATCTCCACCTTGGCAAGATTCTCCATTTTCAACTTTCTCTCAACAACAATTTTGATTGTGTCTTCAACCATAATCTTCAATGTTCAACAATGTTGATCAAGTTCAAACAATGTTGAAACTTGACCGCAGTCACCACTTTTGTCAACATATCGGCAGGATTATCCGTAGTATGAATTTTCTGTATTATGACTCCACCATCTTCTATGATTTCTCGTATGAAATGATATCGGACGTCAATGTGCTTCGTCCTTGCATGATAAACTTGGTTCTTTGCTAATTGAATAGCACTCTGACTATCACAAAATATTGTGATTTCTTCTTGTCCAATACCAAGCTCTCTAAGCAATCCTTGAAGCCAAATTGCTTCCTTCGCAGCCTCTGTAATTGCCATGTACTCTGCCTCAGTGGTAGACAAAGCAACTGTTGACTGCAAAGTAGACTTCCAACTAACTGGTGCATTTGCAATAGTAAAAACATAACCAGTAGTTGATCTTCGTTTGTCCAAATCACCTGCATAATCTGAGTCACAATATCCAACAAGATATTGACTATCTTTCTGCTCGAAAACCAAACCAACATCTACAGTATTATGAATATACCGTAGAATCCATTTTACAGCCTGCCAATGATCCTTTCCAGGATTGTGCATGTACCTGCTTACAACTCCAACAGCGTGTGAAATATCTGGCCTTGTGCAAACCATTGCATACATCAAGCTACCAATAGCATTCGCGTATGGTACTCTTGACATATATTCTCGTTCAGCTTCATTCTTAGGTGACATAGCATCACTAAGCTTAAAATGAGGAGCAAGCGGAGTGCTAACCGACTTCGTTTTTTCATTCATACCGAATCGGTTTAGTACTCTTTTCAAATATTCTTTCTGAGATAAATAGAGTTTCTTTGAATGTCTATCTCTTTTTATCTCCATGCCAAGAATCTTCTTTGCCTCACCTAAATCCTTCATCTCAAACTCCTTTCTTAGTTGAATCTTTAGCTTCTCAATTTCCTCTTGACTTTTAGAAGCTATCAACATATCATCAACATATAGGAGAAGATATATAAAGGAATTATCTTCAAGCTTGCGCAAATACACACAATGATCGTATTTGCTTCTTATGTACCTTTGCTGCAACATAAACTTGTCAAATCGTTTGTACCATTGTCTAGAAGATTGTTTCAATCCATACAATGATTTTTCAAGTTTGCACACCATATTTTCTTTTCCATCAACTTTGAATCCTTCTGGCTGAGTCATATAGATTTCCTCTTCCAAGTCTCCATGTAAAAAAGCAGTTTTTACATCCAACTGAACTAGTTCCAAATTCAACTGTGCTACCAAAGCCAACAAAACTCTAATGGAGGAGTGTTTCACAACTGGAGAAAATACCTCATTATAATCAATTCCCTCCTTTTGAGCATATCCTTTGGCCACCAATCTTGCTTTGTAGCGAACATTTTCTTGGTTAGGAAATCCCTCTTTCTTTGCAAATACCCATTTGCACCCAATTGCTTTCTTGCCCTCTGGGAGATTGGCCAATCTCCATGTATGATTCTGATGAAGAGATTGCATTTCTTCATCCATGGCATTCCTCCACTTATCTTTTTGTGAACTTTGGACTGCGTCTTTATAAGTGGTAGGAATGTCATCGGCTGCAATTGAGTTAGCACAAGCCACCATATCTGTGAGTCGAGCAGGTTTTATTATTGTCCTTTTTGGCTTGCTCGTTGCTATTGATTCAAGTTGTGGTTGAGGTTCTTGAGATGGAAGCTCCTCTTCGACTGGCTCTCCTTCAAGAGGAAAATCTTTTGTTGTTTCCTCGTTTGATCCCTGTGTTGGGAAAATTATCTTTCCCTCAAACTCCACCTGCTTTGAAGCACCATCAATTTGTTTGGCTTCTTCAAGTGTTACCTTATTTGTCAAGGCAGATTCATCAAAGGTAACATCCCTGCTGAAAATAACTTTTCTTGTCTCTGGACACCATAAACGATATCCTTTGACTCCAGAAGTAATTCCCATAAATAAAGTTTTCTTTGCTCTTGGGTTCAATTTTGACTCTCTTACATGATAATATGCAATTGAGCCAAATACATATAAAGTACCATAATCTTCAGCAGGTTTTCCATACCATTTTTCAAATGGTGTATTCCCACCAATAGCAGCAGATGGTAGACGATTAATGAGATGGCACGCATATGTTATTGCCTCAGCCCAAAATTCTTTGCCCAAGCCAGCATTGGACAACATACACCGAACTTTCTCCAGCAAAGTTCGGTTCATGCGTTCTGCCACTCCATTCTGTTGTGGTGTATTTCTGACGGTGAAATGTCTGACGATGCCATTTTCCTCACAAATTTTCTGAAAAAGATCATTTTTGTATTCGCCACCATTGTCTGTGCGAAGACACTTGATCTTTCTGCCACTTTGAGTTTCTATCATCGCCTTTCATTTGAGAAAAATTCCCAATACTTCATCTTTTGTTTTCATCGTATACACCCACAATCTTCGAGAAAAGTCATCAACAAAGGTTACAAAATAGTGTTTCCCACCTAATGAAGGTGTTTTGGAAGCACCCCAAACATCTGAATGAACATAATCCAAAATACCTTTAGTATTATGGATAGTTGTTCCAAATTTAACCCTTGTTTGTTTTCCCTTGATACAATGTTCACAAAACTCCAAGTTGCAAGTTTTAACTCCTTTTAGCAATCCTTGATCTGATAAAGTTTTCAAGGATTTCCCTCCAGCATGTCCCAAGCGCATATGCCACAGCTTGGTCATTTCTGCCTCCTTCTCGTCATTGGATGTTGTTGCCGCTGTCCCAATAACTGTACTACCTTGATAGTGGTACATGTTATTATTTCTTCGAATTGCCTTCATTACCACCAGTGCACCAGAGCATATTCTCATCACGCCATTATCTGCAATGACTTTGAACCCCTTTGATTCTAGGGCTCCTACAGAAATGAGATTTTTCTTCAAATCTGGTACATATCGAACATCTGTTAATGTTCTACTTAATCCATCATGGTTCCTTAATCGGATTGAACCAACACCATATGCGGTAAGAGGATTATTGTTTGCAGTGTGAATAACTCCACATTCTCCTTCTTGTAAATCAATAAACCAGTCCCGATTGGGACACATATGATAACTACAAGCTGAGTCCATCAACCATACATCAGATGATTTGAATGGATCTGTTGTAACTAGTGAGTAATCGGAGTCATCACAATCAGCCACATTTGAATCCATGACAGCCTTCCCATTATTTGGTTTGGCTTTGCTATTCAACTTTGGGCAGTCTTTCTTCCAATGCCCTTTTTCTCGGCAAAAGGCACATTCATCTTTGCTGAGTCTCGATCTTGACTTGGATCTCCCTTTCTTCGTTCTCATATGATTTTGAGAACGACCTCTCGCAACCAGTGCTTCTGCTTCTCCGCCTTTTTGTTTTTCTCTCTTTCTTTGTTCATAACTGTATAAGGCAGAACAAACTTCTTTGAGAGATACTTCATCATTCCCATGCAGTAGAGTCGTTTCAAGATGCTCGAACTCATCGGGAAGTGAACTTAACAACATTAAGGCCATATCTCCATCCGTAAAAGTCACGTCCATATTCCGCAAATCTGTCGCCAACTTATTAAAGCTGGTGATATGATCATTCATTGTGCTACCAGGAATATAAGTGAAGCGTAACAGTCTTCTTTTCATGTAAAGTTTATTTTGACTGTTTTTCTTCAAGAATTTCTCCTCCAATGAATTCCATAATTTATTTGCAGATGTTTCCTTCGTGTATGGATACTTTTGTTCTCTTGCAAGGTAAGATCGAATGGTACCGCAAGCAACACGGTTGATAATCTTCCAATCTTCTTCTCCTACACCGTCTGGTTTCTTTTCTTCAATGGCAATATCTAGTCTTGTTGAAAAAGAACATCAAGGACCTCGCCTTGCCACATTCCGAAATGTCCTGACCCGTCAAAAATTTCAACTGCAAATTTCGCATTTGACACAATTCTTGTCATAAGCGAAGATGCCAATGATGACGTATTATTGACACTTGATGTGGACTCATCATTTTTCTTGTCTCCCATTTTACTACAAATACTATTTACTAGCTAACAATGCAAAGACCAAAGTAAATCTTTTTCTGATGTGGAAGTTCAGACTATGCTGCAACCACAGAGCATACTCAGATAATACCTTGGCTCTGATACCAATTGTTGCGGAAGCCAAATATATAGAGAGTGATAGAATCACAACTGCTATATCTAAATGTAGCTAATAAATAGTAAATGAGACAACAACAAAAAGAACACCAAGAATTAACGAGGTTCGGTAAACTTTTGTTTTCTTTTGCCTAGTCCTCAGACACAACCAACCAATATTTATTTCACTCCAAAAGAGTACAAGTGAAATACTACAAGAGAGAAAGAAGAACAAACGCCTTAGGAGATGAGAAGGCAAGTGAGAGGTGTGTTACAAATGAATTAGGAGCTACCTATTTATAGGAGTGAATTCTTCCTATTGATGTCATCCATGACATCACAATATGTCAAAAATGTCAAGATTTACCTTGTGAAACCAATTTATGGTTCACCTAAATTTCACCTACAAAAGATGCTATCTTGACTTTTCTACGAATGAAGAATTATCCTCCTAACTACCATATCTTCTCATTAATTCATTTTTGAATCTTGTCAAATTTAACATCATGAAAGACGAAATTATCTCAAGAGTATATATTATAATCCAACATCCTATATAGATATATAGATAATATACTATTGTTTTGATATAAATTTCATACAGATTTTATCTAATATAAATTTCAGATTGGTTTGACCTGATAACAATGACTAGATACGAAATAAACGTAATTTTAATTTAACACAAAATTAGTATTACGAGATATATAAATATAATCTAAAATTTAATATCAATATCCCAATCTCGATAATCAAGCCACTCCTAATTACTTTTCAAATATGAGCGTTGTATCAAATAGGAATAGAGTATACATACGAGCAAAAATATATTTAATATGGGATCACACAATAAAATCTGAGAAAGATAAAATATATGTAGTAATGTAAATACATCTATCTCAAAAATAAAATAAAACAAATCGAGAAACCCGCCTTAACGTAACGGGAAGGACTTTTCGATAGCCTAAAAATTACATCATTTTCAAAAAGAATTCCCTGTAGAATTGGGGAGTTTTTTCTTCTTTTTTTTGGGAAGTTTATGAATGAGTCCATCTTTATTATATAATAAAGTTTTATCCAATCAAATGGAGAACATAGATATTATTCAAGAAAATGATTTGAGAAATATAAGTCGAATGATGAGTAAGCAAGTAGAATGTACTCAATTGTTTTGACTATTCATATTGAGTATAACACAGCACATTACATATCAACTTTATGTGAAAAGCTTGTTACGTTATTCAGGATTTGTGCCCCCACCAATCTCTTCATTCATTTTTTTTTTTTGAAAGGATAAATATATTCCATTTCCTCCACAATCTTTAACATGAAATGGAAAGGACATCTTCGATTCTGAGCGAACTATTTATATTAAATTAATAAATACATAATATTAATATATATTTATGTATTGTCAAGAGAATGATACTATGTTTGTAATTCATCATGTCTTACTTTATGGGTCAATATGTATTTTTTATCATGTATAATATATAAATATAATTCTTAACTTGTCTTTAGCAGATAAATATTTTTCAATTTTGAGTGTGCACACTTAAACTTGTATAAAATTGAACAAGTAGACACACATGTCCGATGCATAATGCACGTAGGACGCCACATACGACATCAAATTTCTGTGTAAGGTGTAAAATGAATGTGTTTGTTTGCTCAATTTTGTACCAATTTAAGTGTCTTCTTGTTTACACTCAAAACTAAAAATTATAATTATCAGTTCACGCTAAATTAAATATCATATTTTATGTATCATGTCTTTTCATTATGTTAATATAGTTTGGTATAAATGCTCGATAAAATAAATTGGGTTACCTATTCTCATTAGGTAGTGATCTAAGGTAATATTGACTTTTTCGTTGGTCCACTACTTGGTTAAATTTGCTCTCTAGAGGCTCTAGATCATGTATTATAAATATATATTGTAACCAAGTGGTAGAGAAATAGTTTGCATCACCAATAATGAGAGGGGCATAATGTTTGATGATATGATTATACGATAAAAAGATCAAATCATCACTAGGAAAATAGCGAAAGTTTAAATTGCCTATCAATTAAATTGTTAAGATTCAAAAAGAAAATACTAATATTAAAAATCTATGATTCTTTCATGAACGTTTTCATGAAATAGTAATGGTAATAAAAATTCGTCAAAAACAATATCCAACGAGTACATTTTGTTAGAACAGAAATTCAGTAAGAATTTCGCTCATTTCTAGTAGTGTATATTTTTTGTTACACATTATTAAGCGCATTTAGATCACAATAATCAGATATGTTACTGTTTATTATTCTATTCGTTTCAAATTATTTATTATTAAAAAAAACTACTTTTTCACGCACCTCAAGAAAAAATACTAATCATCAACTACATCCTATGAAATCTGGAAAATATGGCAGTGTCGATTCTGCAGAAATTTGAAAGCATTGAATTTGTCTAGAAAAACTTAAAGAATTTGCTTAATTTTTTCAATAATTTGCAAACCAATAAATTAAACAAACTTTAACAGAGAAAATATCATTGACCAATGTGGGAGGTCATTTACACATGTCAAAGCTTTTTGACACGTGTCTTGACTAGGCTTAGAATGTGACACATGTCACATTTTTGCTGGTTAACACGTATCATGTTCTAATTGAGTGACTATTTTTTATTCACTTATAAATACTTCATTACGTATTAATCTAATATTTTATCCTCGTTCTAATTTGTTTTAATCTTGAGAAAACACTCAACATTTACTTAAATAAAGTTGTTAAAACAATGCCTAACACTCTGTTTAGACGTTTGTTAATGTACTATATTATAATATTTTACTATATATAATATTTAAATAAATTATAACACTCTTATTATGATTTAATTGTCACCTAATGTCACATAGCAACAATTTACTACTAATGAAGGCAGATGCTTCCAGAAAATCAAATATAAAATATATTTAGTGCAGTATCTAGTTTAATTTTGCCAGAAATGCACATGCAATAATTGCTAAAATATGATTTCTCAATATGCTTCTGTTTAATAAACTGTCTAATAATTCCAAGACATTATAATTAAACCCATATGAATACAGCTTGGTACCAATATCATTATCAGGATACCTGTTTGATATGAAAATCTTTAAATTGAAAAAAATAATAATACAATTTTGTAAAATTAATCGAGTCTGAAAATCAATTAAGATTATTCATTAAGCTAAATTAAAGTATAAGTAGAACAAAAATATTATATAGTAATTGCCAAATAGCAGACAAAATTTAAGATTTTTAAGTGATTAGTGAAATTGCTTTGTTAATCACAATACACATGCTTTAATCTTAAAAATTACCCAAACCTTGCGTTGCTATTAAGTATCTACATGTCAGATTTATGTAGCAAATTAAGCAAACACGTATTTAATCCACTTAACAAAGACGCATAGTTTAGAGAAAGATGATGATCTATCATATACGCTGAATTTTTTCTTGCAAATGCTAATGTGCGTAAATTAGCCTGTTCCAATTTAAATAGATTTTCAAGTGTTCAGTGTGTAGATAAGCTAATCTTTTTAAATATATCACCGTCTTTAATTATATATATTAATTTCAATAAATTGTAAAATTTTAGAGTTGTTCTGATTGAGGTTGATGCATATAATTAAAGAAAATGTCATATTTTATGTAATTAACTTACTTGATAGACGTTTAAAAATATGTGTATACCATTTACCTAATGTAATTCACATACATTGAACAAACATTTGCTACTCTGTCTGTTGAGAAACATAATATAACTGAAAGCACTCTGATTTGAGCTTTCCATTTTACTATAGTACATGAAACATTTTATTATTATATGAATATAATAATATTTTTAAGATTACAAATTTTGTTATAGTCACATAAACATTATGATATATTCTAAATTATATAAAAAAAAAGTTATTTAAATTTTATCTCCACTCAAAATAAATTTATTTACGTAAGTTATAAACAGCCACTTCCAGGCCAGCTTAACATAATACTTTCACTATAACAATATTTATTTATTTATTTGTTGAAAAAAAGAGTTGCTTCGTTGTCCATTACTACCTCATTAAATAATTATGTGATTGGAAGAAAATTATTCATAGAAAAGACCCCACATCATAGCATTGACTATATTAACATGTCAATCTACTCTCTCTGTTCAATTTAAGCATCTTTTAATTTGACTGCCCACATAATTTAAAATATAAATTAAATTTTTGAAATTTTATGACTTTATACTAAAAATAGGTGTAATTATGTTTTCTAACTCTTGCTTTTAAACTTCTAAGTTCTAAGTGAAAATATTGATATATATAAATATTCATAGGATAGAAAAATTGTCTTGGATTAAAAAAAATTGATATCTTATTTGATTATCATGTTTAAAATAACTTATCTAACCATTTATATAACAATAATAAAATTAGTTATTTCATATAAATGATGATATAAATTATCCAGAATAACTAACTATTCCAGAATAATTAATCTACGAATAACTTTATTTTAAGTTATTACTATAAGAAAGTACTTACTTATTTATTGGGTTTGTGACCTTTCTTGATTGGTACATACAAGAATCTTGGGGGATGGTGGGCACAATAGAGTAGGATTTGGCTCTACATTTTATATTACCCTATGGGGACACTCCCATATGTACTTTACTTTTTTATTTTATTTAATAATTAGAGGAGGCAAAAGAGAACCCTCTTATGTAAATTCATTCATCAACTCTTTTGCTGAATATAGAATTATGATCAGAGGAAGACAAGAACTTGCTGGAAATACACCCCCACCCCACCCCACCCCACCCCACCCCTACCCCTCTACTCAAAAGAAAAAGTGTCCAATAGGTTGAAGTATATCGTAATTTTATTTTTTTAAAAAGATATTAAAATAAAATCGATCCCGAATAATTAATGTGGAAGACCATTCTTCTCTATCACAAAAGATAGTGACTCTCATGTTATGTTCTTGAAGTTTGAACTACACCTGCCAATGTTGTGCTTTGCTTTCTTTGTCTCATGTATTAATTGTTCATATTATTAAAAATAATTATTTTTTATTATTTAATAGTTTATAAAATTAAGATAAAATTAATTAATTTTGTTTCATTTTATTTTTATAGTTATTTCTTTTTAAAAAATGTAGATAAGTTTATAAAAAAATTGAAAAGTCTTTTAAAAAGTAAATGAGTAAAATTATTGATTTTTTATTTGTAATTTTATAAGAGTCATGTAATGAAGAAAATAAATGACTAATATAAGATGAAGAGAATACTATCCACTCTGAGCATTATCCTTAAACAATTTCTCCTGTCTATTTTTTATTCTGCTTTTAGGTGTTTTTCTTAATTCTCTTTTCCTTTTGGGGTATTAATTTCCTTATATTGCTATTTAATTTAGTATCTTTCACATTTAGCCGCAAAATGCTTTTTCTAAACAAGTTCTATAGAGAAGTAAACCTTGTTTATTTGGTAACATAACTAATTTATATTGCTGTTAAATAAAGTAAAGTTCAAATAAAAAAATAACATCTTTTGGAGTGTTCTGATTTCTGAATGAATTAAAATTTTGTCAGTTATATTTGATAAGAGTCATGAAAAAGTAGGAATTTATATTTTAAGTTGTAACTTTTGTAATTTATGCTATTTCGGTATATATATTTTTTGAATTTTGTTTAATTTCTAAGATACGATAGAACGTTTCTATTATTCTAGTTAAATTTTGTTTTTTTGTAGTTTCTTTCAAATGAAATCGATAGAATATTAAAATATATGATAGAAGTTAAAACGATTCAATTTTAACAAATTTAAAGAACTAAAATTATTCACGAAGTATATTTAAGCAACTACTTTTAACCATTATTTGGAATCCAAACAAGTACAATAATAATTTTCTAAGAACTTTTTTTATTCCAAAACAGTCAGCAAAACACAAATTGCTCTTTAAATAGTTAACTTTAAGAAAAACTTTTCAGAAAATATTCTTGAAAACACTTTAGCAGGAATATATGTGCAAAAAAGTCCTTAGAAATATCCAAATATACCAAAAAAATTACAAAAACTCCATAGCATCGAGTCATCAATTATATACCTTTCTAAATATAAATATGCCCTATATTAAATCTTAAATATACTTAAGGAGCAAATTTTATTACATGACCCTTAATTTGGCTACAGTACAGTGAACAATTATACCCTCCAACAACTATATTCTATTATTTTGAGTGTACACAGGTAAACACATTAAATTTGTATAAAATTAAACAAGTAGACACACGTATTTTACATTACATAATACAGTTAGGACATCACGTTAGATACAAAAGTATCACGTAAGGTGTCATGCAGGATAAATATATTTATTTATTAAATTTTATATAAATTTAAATATCTACTTAAACACAATCAAAATTGAATGTTCACAGACTATCCATCAAATCAGTAGTGGGCCCTAGGGAAACGCAAGTGGATTCACTCCAAAAATATTTTGAAAATTTTGACTCCGTCAATAAACTGAATTAGGTATGTTGATGTCAGATACAATAATTCATGTATGATTAATGGCGTATCAACATTAACAAAGTGATTGGTTGACATAAAAAAAGAAGCAAAGAAAGTTACTTCAAACACACGTTAGGAGCAAATAATTGGTGAATGGAAATGGACAAATAGTTACTATATGTGGAAAAAAAAATAACTGGAGAAATGATCCAATCAAAAGCACAAACTTAACATATATGCCACATAAAACGTACTCTACTCAATTGACGATCAACAATTTCATAACTCATAGTATAATCCTAACCTATAAAAAAAAAAAAATAATCTTTACCTCAAAGATAAACGTGAAAATATAATTACCTTTTCTATTAATCCATTGTCAAACACATAAACCCCAAAAACAATAGAAAGAACAAGTAAGAAAAATAAAAAAACAAATAAAAAGGGAAGAGAACAATTTTTCTTTTTTTTATAGTTTGGATAAATCACATATATCACCTGTGACTCGCATCACTACTATCACCACTTTCACGTGCCAATGTTTCAGTAACAGAAGCCAATTTCTGAAGGTTCAATTTCACAACTGTATCAGCGAAAAGGCGTGTATCTTCCTCCGTATTCCCTTCCGGTACATCTACAACATACGATTCCAAAACAACCGTCCAGATCTCTCCGTCGCGTTCGAATCCATGCACCGTCGTAACTGAATGGTAATTCCTCAACCGGTGTTCTCCGCCAATGATACTAAATCCGGTGACGTGCCGGTCATCGTCCAATAAATCTAACCGTTCGGTACTGGTAGCGGCCGGTAAACCGGAGATGACGGTGACGTCACGGGTGGATCCGACGGTCATACGGAAGTCTTCACCTACCGAACAGCTTTTGATGAAGTGTTTGTACGTTTGTGGCTTGTCGAACCGGCGGACGACGGTCCAGACGGTTTCGACCGGCGCGTGGATTCGCTGCGCGAGTAGGGAAGAGCATTGGCCCGGGTTGATTCTGTATGAGTGGAACTCAGCGATAGATGAGCTTAGCTGTTGGAATTCTTCCGGAGTTAAACCGGGTGGAACCGTTAAGTGGTGAGTTGTAATTGTTGATGGAGATGAACCGGTTTCGGAACCCGGTTCAGATCGTTGATGAACCGTGTTATCTAATGACGTTTCCGGTTTATCATCCATTGAAGAAATAGAGAGAGGAAGGAGATTGAAGAAATGGAGATGGAGAAAGCGAGAGACTTTATTTGTTTATATATATCCGTAAGATAAGGGGAAAGAAAATCGCAAAATAGGAAAATAAAAGTTTTTAAAATATTTAAAATAAATATAAATGAAATATATAAGTGAAAACACATATTATTTTTTTTAATGATATAAGCTTAAGCTATATCATATAATAAATGATATTTATTTGTTTAACTTTATACTAACGATTAATCTGATAGTTCTACTAATGGTGCTCACATTGTGTAGGGAATATCTAGTGTAGTCTTTAATGTGGTAGCCTCAAGTCAGAGTTGTACTATTTTCTTATTATAAATACTAATTGTGGGGTGGAGGAAAATTTGTCACATAAAAAATTAAAAAAATAATGAAAAGCCATGTGGGTTCCTGCCATTGCCAGCTCATCCAGCTGCAAAGTCAAGCCCAGAATTCATTCTCTTTTTTTTGTTCAATTTATTTTTTTCACAAGTCAATCGCATTAATTATCTTAGTTTACCTATTTTAATTATTTGCTTGTTTCTGTTTTATTTTTAGAAAAAAAAAACATTTGAAAATTGACTTCAAATATTACGTGTTTAATTATTTGTTCACTTTTTTTTTTATAATCGTTCATAATTACTTGTCTGCTTCCACAAATTAAGAAAAGACAAAATAATTTTACCTATTATACCATCAATAAATTACTTTGAAAAAAATAAAATTTTAAAAATTTTAAATGTTCAATCTATCCACTTCATAGTTAATAGGGATAAAATAGTAAAATAAGAGACGAGGGAGTACAAAATTTCTCCATGACGAACTCCTTTTGACTTTAGGATATAATAAAAATGCACTTCTTCTACTATTGATCATACAGGGGTCGTCTAGGCAGTTGGTTAAACTTAGGTTAGTGTAATTAATAAGAAGATTGGTTATAAGAAAGTGTATGCATTATTTATATCGATATTAATTATATAGAGTTTAGTTATTTATGTTTTAGTTATTTTAATATTTATTCTACATAAAAATAATAAATATATTTTTTTATAAGGGAAAATGGTATTTTAGTTTCCTATATTAAAGCTAATTTTTTATTTTAGTCCTTGTGTTATTTAACTTATCACTATTGACCTTCAATTATATCAAGTGAGTGATTTTAATCTTTCAACTAACAAATCCGAAAAAGTTAACAGATAGTTCACTGCTAAAAGGAGTAATTCGAGTATTTTAAAATTATTGCTTGAGAAAATAGAAAACTTTTTTAAAAAATCATTCGCTGCAAATCTCCGTTCGTTGGTGTAAGAGGGAGGGTTAACGCCTATCTAGTTGGTTTTGTTGAAATTGTAGCTCAGATTGATGAGCTTGTTCTTCAAGATAGAGACATGGAAGACTTAACTTGTTTTTTCAAAAAGAGAGAATTAAAATGAAATATCCGAACTATCCCTTAGCAGTGAACTCTCTGTTAATCTTTTTTGAATCTGTTAGTTGAAGGATCAAAATCACTCACTTGATATAATTGAAGGTTAATAATGTTAAGTTAGATTACACAAGGACTAAAATAAGAATATAGCCTTAACACAGGGACTAAAAATGCTGTTAGATATATATATATATATATATATATATATATATATATATATATATATATATATATATATAGTATGCGAGTTTCTAAATAATAAGTTAAACTTCATATTAATTTTATATCTTCATGATAACTACCTCCAAAAACTACCAAATAGGATATTATATATAAAATTTAATACTCATATAACTCACCTTCAAATTAGCTATCGAACATTCCGCTCCTACTTTATAAATAACTTTTAAAATACGTATGCTCATTGATCGCTTTTTATTTGAGAGTAAATATATTATTGTTATGTTGGTGCGTGTTCAGTTGAATACATAACTTTTAATGTAGAATATGAGTTTATATATAAACTATATTTACATTCAATAATATAAACGCGAATCTATAATTTTAAACTTTAATAAGTTCAATATTAAAAATCTCAAAATTTAAACCTTATAAAATTTTAATCTTGATTTTATGTTTTCTTTTATCATGTAATCACCTACATATAGAGTCTGCCAAACTCATTCACTATGCTACTTTCTGTTAAATATATAAAAATAAATAAAAAGAGATCATCCTCGCCAAACCCTTGACATACCCTAGTTGGCTTGGATTTAATTAGTTCCCTTCTTTTTCTTAATCTTTATAATTAATTTTATAATTAGCGCTATAAAAGAGACAAAAATTAAAATCATCTATGAACTTCATCGTTAAATTCCTCATGGTTACTAGTAAATTTGATAATTTGTCGTTAAATAAGATTAGCAATGAATTTTACTATTTAACTACAATATTAATTTGTCTCTAATTTACATATTTTTTGTTGTGCATTGTGAGTGATATTCATTAAATATTGAGAGAAGTTTTGAAAAACACGCTAAATTTAGTGCAAATTAGTAGTTTCATAGATACATCCTGATCTATTACATGACATAATAAATAATCTTATATTCTTGTAGGAGCATGAAGTCTTAATAAAAACCAAAAAGAACTGTTGAAAACATTGTTAAATTTGACGAGAATTTAGAGATATATTTCACTTATATTGCAAAATTGAGTATATATTTAAGTTCAACTATCTAAGTAAATGAGTATTTTTAAGACTGTCAATGTGAAATAAATGTTTTCGTCTCTTTGTAGAAGTATAGAAAAGGGTTGGCGTCCACGTCACTCCTTGGATGCTCCAGCTAGGCAAACCACCTTTAGCTTAATTATCCAGTACTAAAATTGCACAATAAATTCCAAATAATAAATAAATAAAAAACAGCATAAAAGTATTAAACTTTTCCCTTCATCCAAAAGCTACTTAATTGTAATAATTTATAATCAGCAAATAAAAAAACTAGGCCTTTGGAATCGTTTCCCCATAGTGATTAACTTTGGCCGTAAATTTTAAGAAAGACCTGGAGAAAAAAAATACAATATCTTCATCCATTAAAAGTATAATTTTCCAATGTTTTGTTTGTTTCTGTATTTATATATTAATATTTTTTATTTTTTTGGCTTCGAATTGGTTCTTGTCCATTTTGACTATGTAAAAAAGTGACGAAGGAATATGCATTTTATTCATCATATATTATTTTTCATGTTATAAAAAAATATCAATACAAAAGTAATTTAATATAATTATTCTTATTATTTATTAAATATAATTCAACATTATTCTCTTTTTTACTACATTAATTTGTTTTTCTATTCATCAAGAATTAAAGTGAAAGTAATAATAGAGTATATTTTAATTTTTATAAAAATGACAACTATTTTGGATTAATTATTATTACTCCCATAATAGTGGTGTTTTTTCAAAATCAAACTTTGTTCGTTACTTGTCCACTTGCATTTCCCTAAAAGAAAATAAGAAATGAAGTGGTTTCCAAAATATATATATAAGAATCTCTTTTTTAGAAGAAAGATTATATATATATCTAACTATAATATTTATGACTATTAAAAAAAAAAGATTGAAAAGAGATCGATTTGAGAAATCAATTAATGAGATGGATAATAAATTGAATTTTTATTTTGTCTTTCTCATCATATGCTAAAGTGAAGAATTAAAAAATGATTTTTCTTTTTTTATTGTAGACTAATAAAAGTACGATAACTAAAATGAAGGTAAAAGATAGAGTTTAGGGCCTTATTTTATATTATTAGGATATGTTGTATTATTAGATCGATTTAGCCGGCCTGAATAGTTAATTATCTTAATTAGTCAAGATATTTTCTTCTTTTTCATTTGCTTACTATTCAATTCCCTTGGTTGAGAATTAATACAGGCTACATTTGCTGCTGAAAATTAGGATTATTGGTATATGAAGTAAAAACTTGGACGTTATTTAGGGGATAAAGATCTGGTCAAGTATAATTCGGTCAAGTAACGTTCAATAACTTTATAGATTCATGACATGTGTACTGTATAATAATTTATGGTTAAGATTGATTTAAATTTTATATTGATCTTAATAATAAAATTAACAAAACGTCAATTATTTTTATTTAAATATTTGACATAACAGAAAAATAATGTGAATTCTGCTTTTTACTCTTCCCGATATCCTTTTATTTTATCATTACATAAAGTCAGTAACACATGAGATTTCTTCAGCATAAAGCAATCATCAACGAGTTAAAATTTTAAGCTTATTGATTTTAAGTTTTAGAAAAAGAAATAAATTAAATTCATCATAATTTTATATATATATATATATATATATATATATATATATATATATATAAAGTTTAAACACAAAGATAATATTAAAGTTATCGAAGTTTATTAAATCTGGCTCCAACTCTAACGCAATCCATTTTATCGTTGTTGCCAAATAATAATATTGCACCAAATGGTGAAGTATAATATTGAACAGAGTATGTAGTTGCTAGAACATAAATTATTGCCAATAAACATCAACATTAGTTTCTTATATTTTTTAGTTTAGAAGGTGCGGTCATGTATGACAAAGTATACAAATATAATATTGACTTAATTAAGTGAACTAAATTGATCCACGGAGATTAATTAATATAAACAGAATATTTTAGGATGACTGTTTTAAATTTTGGAGAAGAAGATGAAGTGTTGGGTCTTCTAAAAATGGATACGGGTTAATGAGTATAATTGTAAATGAAATTGAATCTAATTACATGTGAATGAATAAAAATAATACCACATCTTCAATTAAAATAGTCACACTGTTATTCATACCACATCAACTTTTGTTGAAAAGAGGGGACCTTAAGTTTTTTTTTTAATCAAAATTGATAGATTATAGGGCATATTTGATCTTTTTTTAAAAAAAATAAAATAATAGAGACTGGGCATTTTTTATTCAAAAGGTTGAGTAAGATCATTTTTGAGTCATTTTCAATACGTTAAGGATAATTCTGATCATTTTTCCTTTCTGTCTATCTCAAAATTTTATGATGAGTGCAAATTAAAATAAATCCAACCGAAGTAATTTCAATTCGGAAGATTTTGTTATTCCTAAGAAAACAAAGAACAGATTTAGGCAAAAATATTTTGAAAACATAATAAATGTCAAAGAATTGCCAAATGATTTTAATTATTTCTTTGATTTGAAGCATGTTTTTCTATGAGTTAAAATTGCCAAAAGCCCATTTTTTGAATTCAGGATGAGCCCTTATACAATACTCACTCTTATTATGGTTTACAAATGTGGCCCAGAGAGAGGAATGTTATTACTATAATATAATGGAAAAATAACTTAAATACATAACTATAAGTTTAGTATTCTCTAATTTTCCCTTCTTTTTTTAAATATTACATAATTCCCTTTTTTTTAGTTTTAATAGAAGTTTAGAGATACATAGCCTTCTCTCTCCTATGACACACACTTCCCCAATATCATGCCTATTTTTTCTCCACTAAAACACTCAATCTTCTGAATCACTTTTTGAATTTTGAATTATTACTTTTAATTAAACACGTTTCACAACATTTAATATGCAATTTTGAATTTCAAAATTCAAAAATCTGAAATTTCTGAAAATTGAACTACCATTGTTCTCTGGTTCTTCTTCTTCTTCTTACTCCATCATCCGTCTCTCTTCTTCTTCTTCTTCTTACTCAATCATCCGTTCTTCTTTTCTTCTTGTTCATCGTTCTATTACATCATATTAATGGATCCTTTTACGAATAGGAGGATTTATGATTCGGACGATGAAAATTGGAAAGAAAATAGAAAATAGAGAAAAAGTATTTGCATGATCCTATGAATGTTCGGAAGGATTCAAACAAAGATATTGGGGAATCATCTAAATCAAAGGTTGCTAAAATACACCAAAAAAAGAGAAAAGCATCAGCAACCATTATTGTCAGGCCGATATTGCTTCGGGTATGTCTTTTTTATACTTCTTTTAAAATTATTTTTAAAATTATAGTATGTTTGAACATATCTTTATAGTGTGTTATAGTGTTTATTCAATTTTATGATACATGAATTAATTGTGTGTCAGATGCCTTTCTATGTATCACGAGTATTTGAAATTGTTATCATGTATCAGACAATAAGTTTAACTTAATATATATCGACTCAGTGTGTTATAGTGTTTAGTCGATGCATTGATACATGAATCAATTGCGTGTCAGATGCCTTTCTATGTATCACGAGTATTTGAAATTGTTATCATGTATCAGACAATAAGTTTAATATATATCGACTCAGTGTGTTATAGTGTTTAGTCGATGCATTGATACATGAATCAATTGCGTGTCAGATGATTTTATATATATCGTGAGTATTTGAAAATAGTTATCATGTATCAGACAATAAGTATAATACATATCGACTCAGTGTTTTATAGTGTTTAGTGGATGCATTGATACATAAATTAGATGTGTATCATATGTTTTTTATACTATATGAATTTTTGAAAACTGATATCATGTATCAGTAAGGTATTAGTTGTTTATTTAGTATTAGTTGTTTTATTTAGTATTTATATTCAATATCGTTAAAATTTATTTTTTTTTTCAAATTGCAGCCACTCAAGTACAAGATAAAAAAGATTCCAACACATCCCATAAGGTTTGCTGTCAATTTTAACAACACTTTTCTGAAGGACTTTGAAAAATATATAGGGGAGAATGTAATCCAACTGTTTAAGGATACAATTTTTGGACCCTTTTTAGATATTACTAAATGTAATTTTCAAGGCCAAATCACTAAGTGCTTGTTGTTGTTAGAGTTGGAACAAAGCAACCCTAATGTGTTGCATATTAGACATTCAAACGGGTGTATCCTAAAATTTGGTATAGATGTTTGCAATATTAACTGGACTTAAAGTCAAAAGAAATACCAATGATTTCCAATACTCAGAATCAACTAATTGTATGCTTTTCCAAAAGTATTTTCCTGGTGCAGTCAATAGTGTTACCAAGTATCAATTAGATCAGCGGTTTAAGATGGGTAACTGGGAGAACGATCAGGATGAAATTACTATATTGTTCTTTATCCATACATTCGTATTGGCTACTCTTGATAATACAACTATATCCATTGTGGATTTTCTAATGGTTGAAGATGGTAGATATCAAGATTATCCTTGGGGTCAGCTATCATTCTCAAAACTCATCGGTTCACTTAGACAGGATTTTGATGTTAGCAAAAAATTATATCGATTAGATGGGCTGCCGTATGCACTTAACGTATGGATATACGAATGTGCATCCCAGTTAAATTCTGAAATTGCTGTGAAAGAACGAAATGTCATCCCAAGAATGTGCAATTGGAGAGTTGTGTCTGATAAGGCAAAGTTTGAATTGCTTATGTCTACCATTTTCCAAGAGGTAAAATTGAATCAATTTTACTATTAGAATAAACTATTTTAAGTTTGTCTATTTAATATCGTTATTTATGTCTTGTGATACATTGTGATCAGTCTTAATTATTTAATGTGTTGTATTGTATTAACATTTAAATTATTTTATGTGTTGTGATACATTCAGAATGCATGTTCAAACATTGTCCCAACAGCAGAGGAAATTGAAGCTTTTGACCTAGTTGAAGTTGAACATGCTCCTTCTTCTTCACCACCCTTAGTACAACCAAATGAGGAAGATGATTTTGATAATTTCTCCACCAAACCTCCCGAACAGTTATTGAGGAGATCTTCTAGAGTGTCTGATACATCTCCTCCACCACCGTCAAAAAGAAGAAAAAAAGTGATTATACATAAAAAAAATGGTTTCAGAACCGAGTCAGCCTGATCAATCAAATGTGTCTCCGACACCGGATGATGATGTACATGTTTCTATTCCAGATCTGCCTCCCAATTCAACTGCTGATGATGTACATGATTATGTTCCAGACGTGTCTCCAAACCCGACTGCTGATGTACATGGTTCTGTTCCAGACGTGTCTCCGAACCCGGCTGCTGATGTACATGGTTCTGCAGATTCTCAGAAAGTCAACTATGTAATTCCAGATATTGAAGAGTTGAAAGGACATTTGAAAACTTACGTAAGTTAATTAGTTTGATATTTTTAATCAAATGTAATTTATTTTTATCCTAAATGTATTTATAATTTATAGGTTGACAAGAAATTTGAGTAACTGATTATATTGATAAAGGAAAATCACTCCCAGTTGATGCAATTGCGAGGCAAGGAAAACATCAATGTTGAGGCTAATACAAGCACATTTCAGTCTGTGAAACAAACATCTCCGCATGGGTGGTGTAGCTGAGGATGGTGTTGGTGTTTCTGGTAATTATGGTGAACATCAAGTCATCGACGATGCGGGGATGTTGCTGAGGATGGTGTTGGTGTTTCTGTAAACGAGGGTGAACAACAAGTCAATGACAAAGGTATTGTTTATGATACATTGTATATGATTTTTCATTTAGTTGATGTCATGTATCATGCACATATACTCAATGTTATGTATCATGTGAGTATAATCACTATTACGTATCAGCACAAATTATATTAACAATTTTTTATTTAAAAACTGCATATTCAGGATGGTGACGCACATCAATCGCACCAAGATTTAAATGAACATATCATGGAGCAAGATGTTGATGACAATGTTCAACCCAACATCCCTCACGTTTTGCCCGATAAAACAACAATGGATGCATCGGTAGATTTTTCAATTTTGCTTTATGACACACAATTTCATTACACACAAATTTATTTTAAAAATCATTACATCATATTATACAGGAATCTTCCACTTCAACAACAATATCGCTATCAACTCAAGCAGCAATAGATGCACTTATCAAAGATTTGGGAAAAAGATCCTATTAATGCTAGACCATTTTATTCTTACAATCCACAGAATATAACTAGCAGCCAGTACTTGTTGACCGACAGTCAATTACCCACTGACATTTCAATAACTGAGATTGGAGTTAGAACCGATTCAGTCACTCCTGCGCATAGAAACAGAATGCCTTCGAGAAATATTCAATCTCCATATTGTACTTCTTTTGGGTCAAGCGAGAAGGGAAAAGAGAAATTGAAGGATATGGCTCGACTCTATTTCCCGTTCGAAGGATGTGGCATTACAGATCAAGTTTTGCCGAAACTTATTGAGGATTATATGAATTGGTTGTCAAGGGGGCTTCTAAAAAATCATAACAAGAAGTAAGTTTTATACATTATATTTGCGATGATACTTTGTAATTATTTTTTATATAACTAATTCATGATACTTTGTTTACAAAAATTGTAATTAAGTCACTGTTATGTATCATATACATATACTCAAACTTATGTATCATGTATGCAGGAACCCATCAGACGATAAATACAGATCAAAATCTTCTTCTTTTGGATTTACGATGATGGACTTTGTTGTTGCTTTTCCAATGAACAAGAATTGGTTCTATGCCATGTCTCAGCCAAACAAATGTTGGACTGATGAGGTAAAAATCTTAAACTAATTATCAAATGTGTACCAGTCACACTTATATTATTATAACATGATACATTCTGTAGAAGTATTATAATATTTAATTAGCAAAATTTATGATCAATATTTAATAATTATATTGTTTTATATTGTTTAGATTTATATAATTTCTTATTATGTTTTCATTTTGTTTATAGCACATCGATGTGATTTTTTACTACCTTCATAAAAAATCAAAACTCTGCAGCATGGATCAATACAGATACACAACAACCCACTGCTTGTTCATGTCACATGTAAAAAATTGTTATGATAGGTATTACATGGACAATGATGATGATAGTCTTAGTACACAAGAACATGTTGATCGCGCTTCAGTTGTATCTGTATATGAGAGGTCAATAATTAACATCAAATCCCAGCTGCTTTACCATGGCATCTTGTAGATGAGGTCTACATCCCGATTAACTGCGATCAAGAATTCCATTGGGTGCTGGCAGTTGTTGAGTTGAAAAATAGGGTGATAAGAGTTTTTGACTCATCAATATGCACAAGGAAAAAAGTAATTCCTCATGAGATAAAAATGTTGTCTAAAATGCTTCCTTCTTACCTACTGGACAGTGGATTCTTTGAAGAAACTGAGCGCACAAAATTTGGTGATTGTCATGCATACAAGGACAACATTACTGGTTCACTTTTGGAGCCTAAAGTTTCTTTCATGATTGAATTTGCACAAGACATTGCTAAACAGAATTGTGATAGCCTGTAAGTATCAATAATTTTTCGTTTTTCCTTAATCATGTATCATTAAGTTTTTAATTTATATTATGTATTTTTTTGTAGAGACTGTGGGTTATATGTTACTGCATTTGCCGAGTATATGAGTGACCAAATCAATATATCATATGCTGATTTTAGTCCTGAATACCTACGTCAAAGATATGGAGCATTGCTGTGGAGTTATGGCAGCGAGAAGGCTAAGTGCGGATACGTTAGTGACAATGATGATCCACCAAAATCTAAGGGCGTAGTCACACCACCACCAGTAAAAGATCTGGTTCACATAGTGTAGCATCTATGCTTAAACAATGTTTTAATGTTATATTTCTTGTTTTGATACGTTATTGAACAAGTATTTTGATGTTTTTAATGCTATTTTATTGATTTTGTCAATTTTCATGAAGATTTCTTTTTGTTACATTATGGAACAAGTATTTTTGCCTAGAAAACATAAATATCAGACATATTATAGCGTCACACAGGTTTAATAAAGTTTAGTCAAAGTTTTTTTAATTAAACATAGAAAGAAATAGTTTATTTGAAAACTAAATTTTGCATGATACTTAGTTATAATGAATATCATAGTTGTATGAAATGCGATAGTTTTGTAAAAGTAAAGTTATTTACTGTATATTTCAAGTAAAGCATATCAAAAAAAGCATTACACAAGTTAAATAATATAAATCACATGATACATGATTTATAGTCATTGTAAAGTACACAGTAACCTCAATAAGTGTTTTTTTTTAATTAAATGCAGACGATACATTGGGTAAAGCACATGATACATGTGTACTACGTTACCCAAACACACATTTATTTTTTGAATTAAAAGCACATGATACATTGGCTAAAGCACATGTATCATGTACGATATGTTACCCAATAATCCTTGAATTTATATCTCATAGTGTAACATAAGAATTATAAAATTTATATAAAAAATAAATATTGACACTAATATATTTTTCAACACCAATAATAACAAAGTATTTATAATCAAAAGCGCAACTTAAAATTTAATTAACACATGTTATTTATAAGTTTATTTATCAAAACCAAAAGTGTTTAAATTGCAACTGAAATGAATACTGAAAATGATAAATGTTTACGTTATAAATTATTCAAAAAAAATATTGATATCTTAGAAACATATACGACTAATTCACTTCTCTTTTGGGAAGAAAGTACAAGTTCTTCTGTTGTGTCCTTCTTGTCCACATTGTCCACAACAGTTTGTGTTCACCGAAATCTTTTCATCTGCATTCTTTCTTCTTCTTTTTCTTGGTCGTCCAGATGATCTTCTGTATCTAGGTGGATACACAGTTTCAGCTACCACATTATTAGGATCTGACCAATCTGCCTTATCTGGCATTGGTACCATTGGAATTTCATATGTTTTTGCCAATGCTTCAGGCTTGTAGTAATCAGAGCAATATGGATTCATATCTGTGACATTCTTTTCTTTCAATACAGCGATTGCATGTGCACAAGGTATCTCATCTAGTTGAAATCTATCACAAGAACATACTTTCCACTCAAGACAAATAATGTATCTTCTTCCAGTTTCATAAATCGAGAAAATAAATTCAGGCGATGAAACAACCTGTGTATATTAAAAAATTTAAATATATAATTTTTTAAAAACAAATCATCTTCAAACTGCAGAATGATACAATGAATTAGATATATATAATATAAAGTATTATATAATGATACATACCTCCATTTTTGAACTTTTAGCCGCGTTTATAATCAACGATTCCTCAAATTTTCTCCCTAATGTGTCCTTTGTATATGAGGCTACTTCTCTGTTTTTGCAATGCCAAGAATCAAAAAGAATTCTAACTTCTTCCAAGAATTCTAATATAGTTAATTGGCGTGCTTCAACAAGACAACCATTTATACATTCTGCAATGTTCGAAGTCATCATTCTACCTCTGTTTACTGTTGCATGAACTCTTGACTACTTTTCATAACCTGCATCTTCAAGGTACTCCTTAACCCTGTGATCAATTCTATCAACCTTAGGCATCAACTTATCAAAATCTTCCTTTCTATATGCCTTGGACATAGAGTAGAATAGATCACTTATGGCCTTTCTGCTCCTTTTGAAGTTTCCACATACATTCTTCCAAAGATGCCAGATGCATGCATAATGAGGTACATTTGGGAAAACAATCCTCACACTCTTCAGGATACTCTCATTTCTATCTGAAACAACACACATATCTTTTCTCTCGCCAAATGCATTTTTGAATTGTTCGAAAAACCATGTCCACGAACAATCATTTTCGGTGTCAACAACACCATATGCCAATGGAAATATGCAACCTGATTACAGACACACATTATATCATTTGATACGTAACATATACAAACACATCACAACTATAAAAAAAAATACCTGCGCCATCAAGTGTGCTTGCTGATACAAATGTCCCTTTGTAAGCTCCACTCAGATGTGCACCATCCACAACAACTATTGGTCTGCAGTAATTCCCCTAATGAATGGTCTTAAGGCGACGAACAGATACATAAATTCATCCTCCTCAGTCTTATGCATTCTTATATAAGAATTTGGATACACGGTTTTTAACATGTGTATGTATCGCGGCAACTGTCTATATCCTGCAGATGGTTTTTCCCTAATCATGGAGAGTGCACGTTCTTTAGCACGCCATGCTTGCTGGTAAGATATTTGAACCCCATAGAATTCTCTAATATCATCAATTATATCTTTCGGAGTATAAATTCGTTTATGATTGATCAATTTTGGAGCAGTAACTCCATTTACAAATCCGACTGTTGCTTGGACCTTGGTTAATACCCTCTCCCTTATCGGACACGTATGTTCACTATTGAAACTTCTAACAATGAAAATATCAGATTTTTTCCTGCAGGACGCCTTCATAGTCCAACCACATTTGTCTGAAAAGCATACCAACACATAGCTGCATACATTTTTTCAGCATATTAATACTTATAGCTATTACATCATGTAATATATACAACAATAATGTTTAAAGTAATCAAACAATAAATTACACAAAAGTATCTACCATTTTCGAATAAAATTATTTTTACACGTATCAGAACTTTTTGCTATGCTTGTTTAAATTGATATAGTCCTTTCTATATCAGCAGTAGTATATTAAAGTATCAATATAGTTAATTCAATGTATCAATAAACTTAACGAAATAGTGAATCATAGATTAAAATAGATCTAACTTAAAATATCAACGAACTAATGATACATGTAGGTTTCCATAGAAAATAGTAATGTTTCATGTACTAATTTTGAACAGTATGTAAATATATATAAATTCCAAACACTATCATACCTTTGTTGATCAGATCTCTTTACTTTGCAATTGAAGTTGTTCTTTATCTTATATTTCATCATCACATCTACAAGTGTTGCTTTATCCTTATATATCTGACCTCTCTTCACATCTAGACTATCTGAATTGATTATAACATTTGTAACTCCAAATTCTGAATTTTCATACGAATCAAATAAACTAGATTCAACCATTGCCAAAACCTCTGTATCATGTGTTGTGCCTTCTACACATGTAATTTCTCCACATGTTCCATCAAAGTTATGTACAGTACCACCAATCTTTTCAATTGTGTCAATACATAATGGATACATTGAAAATCCTGGCTCATTTTTTTTCAGTTCTAAATATAGTTTAACACTCATATCGTTCTTAACCTTCATCGGACAGGAGTTACCTTCTACAATGTAACGAATTTCAATATCTTTCCTTGATACATCGATATACAACTCGGCTGCAATTGCTGCTTTGAGATTAGAAAACGAAATTGAATCTCCAACAACGATTCCGTCGATTTTGTAACTTTCATACTGCAATTCGTTCACCCAAATTCCTGAATGTCTCATCAAAATTGATGTATTCATCATGTATCATCCACAATAACAACAATCAAATTTGTATTTTTCGACTTTTCACTGGATGTTTATAAAATTGTCTTCAACCTAGATGATATAATCTTGAATTTTTAAAATTTGAAAGTGTTATTCAATTACGTGCTGAATTAATGTTTCTTCGTGATCTGTTACCGTAACTTAAGCTTTAAATAACCAACTTAAATGTTCCATTTTTCCCCCTTTTTATCTTAACAGTTATTAAGTTATTGTGTATCATTTACCATGTATCACAATGTACTAATGTATCAGGCGACGGCAATTTTAAGGGATTATTAGTAAATACTAAATTAGTCGGGACAGATTGTAATTATTATATTTCACTATGGGATTCCTTAAATTTTTACTAATATAATTTACCTCCAAAAATTAACTTCACCCAAAGTCGAGCAATAATTAGATAATAACTTTATAATCAAAGAAACTAAACTTTAGTACCTTTCAACTCTACATACATTCTCTAGTTCAATTAGTTGTGAAAATCTCTTTCTTAAATTAAACAACATGAAGGCACTTTCAAAACTTATAGGTGACAACGCGGGTAAATTAAATAGATAATAGAAGTTCTTTCGTATTGAATATTTCCGCCAAGTCATAAATGCATATACATGCATTTGCATACACATTTATTGCCATGATTAAAGATTATTTCGTATTGTTATACGATGCATAGAGTGATAAGTGACCGCAATCTAATTCATGATCTGGCATGACATTGTTATTTACATAAATAATAATGGAAGATAATTAAATGTCGAAGTTAAATTGAGATAAATAAGTCTAAAATATAAAACTTAATACACAAAAATCGAGTTCATCTGGAGATAACATAAAGCTGATAATAATGCATGACTGGCTTTCAGTGTCTGAAAGCCTTTATTAAAATGAGTTGCTGGGACAAGCCCTCAGCTAACTCCAGATGTCTTGAAAACCTTTATTAAGATGAGTTGCTGGGACAAGCCCTCAGCTAACTCTAGATGTATGAAAACCTTTATTAAAATGAGTTGTTGGGACAAACCCTCAACTAACTCTAGATAACTGAAAATCTTTATTAAGATGAGTTGCTGGGACAAGCCTCAGCTAACTCTAGATATCAAACTATAGACATAAACAACTGAAATCAAAACATAGAGGTTGTCCTTGAAAGATGAAGACTCACCAAAATGCTACTAAGCTGGCCAGGGATCATACGAACATCGAGATGGATGCTGGACTTTTGAACCTAAATAAAACACATAGCACAGATAATTTGCGGTTAGTAATTTAAATGTACTGAATATGGGAGACATGCATCGCAAGTCCAATAAATTTAACAAGATAAATATGAAAGACTGAACTTATAAGCATGAGCTAATGCAATGACTAAGTAACACTACATCAAAATAATCTTTAGCGGCAATTAATTAGAAATTGCTGTTAAGTATATATTTTTAGCAGCAATTAACACTCTTTGTTTATGTCCCTAAAGACTTGCGATAATGACATTTAACTAATGCCGGTAAAGACTTTAGCGCTCATTATTAATGTGTCAATTTATTAACGCTAAAAGTTATTTTTTGTTATAGTGTAAAGCAATATACAATGGATAAGTACTCGATTGAGATAACTAAATACATAGTCATGCAATATCTGAGAAACTGAATTGTGTTGTGCTAGATATTAAAATTGACATAGTCATGCAATATCTTCTTTGTCAAACATTTTATGCATACCGACCGAATAACAAGAATAAAGTAATCATGAAAACCCTTTATATCTTGACTAAAACAT
This sequence comes from Solanum sitiens, assembly GCA_016801875.1. NCBI lineage: Eukaryota > Viridiplantae > Streptophyta > Magnoliopsida > Solanales > Solanaceae > Solanum > Solanum sitiens. Next base: position 6,096,063 of record JABWTJ010000013.1, on the reverse strand, counting down.
GCAATATAGAATATTCAAGTCCAAAGGCATAAATTTACTTGTTTTGAGGGCTCATGAATATTTACTTAAGTAAACATATTGAAATTCATGAAAAAACATATGCTTATGAATCGACAACGAAGAGGAACTGGGCTGCTTCGAAATTCATAGTATTAATAGAAATTCTATGATTCTATAGAAGTAATTATTTGTAGATATAAGGTTTTCTTGAAATTCAATGAGTGAAAGGATATTCATTGATGAATTCCCACGTATATCTGAAATTGAAAATTAAGGTGAGGAACCCAATTTTTGCTTAAGATGAGTTTGATCGCAATATCTAATTGTTTAAGTGTTAGGCGTTGATGGAGAGACTTAAGTAGACAAGTTTTTTCTTAATTTCAATTCCGATAAGTCAAAATGACATAGGATAGAAATTAAAAGAGTGAAAAAAAGACGAACAATCTTGAAAGAAAAACTATCGAAAAGATCCACAAGGGGCATCTATGGTGCGTGGTTCCATCTACGGTCCGTAGATATCATCCGTAAAATACACCAATATTAACCGTCTATGAAGTTCAATACACATGACCGTAGTTAGATCCATGGCCCGTGATTTGAGCTCATAAAACTCGAGTGAAAAATCACGTCTTTGAAATTGATCTACATGTATCATCTACTATCCGTAATTTCTTCTATATTTTATAAATTGCGTCCATAAATTCTAAATTCTTCTATACAGTCTTTAGATTGCGTCCTAAATTCTAAAATTTGTTGACTTGAATATCTAAATTCCTCTTGATCTATTAGTTACGATATGATCTAGTCTTAAAACCTCTTCAAGTGTATAGATTGATGTAACACAAGCTCATGCAAGTATCACCCTATATATATCATATCTCTTTTATATCTAGCATTGTTTCAAATCAATTTATTAAGTAGAATATGGAGAGACAAAGAACTCAATATTTCGATATTATGCTAACAAATACGAAAATTGGTTAGTCATATACTTGTTAATATCGTTAGAGAAATGTTATCCTACTCCCAAGATACAACAAATAATTTATAGTATACTCTAATGTGCACTCAAAAAGTTCTACTACTCTTCATGTATTACATCATAAACGTTATTCAATAGACCAATCATAGAATTATAATGTAAACAAACCTCATATATATAAATCTTCCAACTGTGCAATGATGCTTGCAAAGACCTGATAGCCTTGAGACATGTCAACCAGTAGACAATATTCATTGTCTGCATGGTATGTATCCATAATGCCTGCATATTATATATAAAAAATCACAAAATAGAGCAATAATCTCAGTTCTATGAGTATAAAATAACACGTAAAGCCCTAGAGGGTCGACCAGTGCTTGAACTAAGATTGTTTTAGAATTATGAAATGTAGAACCATCAATATGGACTAGGCCCGTTGAGTCGACCTGACCTAACCCATGATTTAATAGGGCTGAGCTAAGATTTTTGGAATCTATTTAAGAAAAGGGCTTTTTAGCCCGGTCAGAATAAATCTGCTGATTGTGTGACTTGAGAAATATCGGTAGGAGCGGCCCGTGGGCCAGTAAAAAATAATTAAAAAATATAATATAATATTAAAATTTAAAATGAAAGAGTCCACACTCAAAACAATTAGGTTGATATTTCTATTTAGATATTTATACTTTTACTTACAAAAAAACTTAATAAATATTATAAGGATAATTTTATTTATCGATTTGATTAACAAGAAGTAACACTAAAATCATGTAATATTTTTTTTTTGATATTTATGATAATGTTTTTAAATTATAATTTATAATTGAATTCAATAATTATAAAATAATATATTTTTTTAGAAAAATGAGCTGGCTGACAAGTCTGTAACCCACATAATTGTGGGTTAGGCCGATCATTTTCTGGCCCACACCAAAAATAGGTTAGCCCGACCTGACTTGTAAAATGTCAAAATCTGTATGGATGAAGTGTGCTAGCCCATATTGACAGCTCTAATAAAATGATAAAAACAAATTATTATTTTTTACCGTAACCAGTAGTTTGAACATCATAACCCCTGTCCTGTAAACACATAATAAATAAGTGCATGTTATTACAATAAATTGAAGTTTCTAGAAAACAAAACAAGAAGATTTGAAAAAAGTTACAAACCTGAAGATCTCTTATCAATGGCAAACTACCAGTTATAGAATATGGTTCTACATATCCAACCACCTCTTCAGTAGCTTTGGATAGTACTTTATACCCTAGAGAATCGAGATCACAAGCAACGCCAGAATAAGCTTCATCGAAACTTATACTCATACTGCCCCTTATGTTTTCATCAGGGAGAACATATTTTGAAACAGGACCGCGAGTATCAAGTTTTTCGATATTAGCATTCAAGTCATCAACATATTCTTGTAGTTTCTTTATAACATCTGATACACTGAAAAAAAGATGCATTGTTAGAATGTCAAGAGATTCGAACGATTGTTCAGTAATTTTAATCTTTTTTTATTAATACATACTTGTAAAATGGAGTCAACCTACAAAAAAGAAAATGTATATAGTTGTAATTAGATAGTATTATCATTTGATGAAAGATTACAAAAAGGGTTTAATTTGAAGAAGAAACTTACCTAACATCTCCAGCAATAGTGCACTCACCAGGAATTTGATTGTTTCCACCCCCAGGATCTACATGAGCAAATAATTTACTTCATAAAAAACAATTGGAGAACATATATATATCAAATTTTTTGAAGATTTGAGAACTTACAAAACCATTGAGTTGGTTTCATGGTGGATGGTGCTTCAAATTTGTAGATTTCTTCTTTTGGATGGGGAGGGAAATCTCTATAGAAGCGGGTTTGAATTTCTTTGAGTGCTTCCATACCAAGTTCCAAAGCATTGATAGCCTAACCAATGAAAATTTTAGTCTTAACATATGAAACGTATTGTGCTAACTAAAAGACTATATTTTGTTTTTGTCAAGAATATTGTGCCTCCAATTATTTCTCGAGAAATACAAGAACGAAGACGGATTCTTTTACATAATGTATATTGATAAAATATGTTATATCACTACAATAAAACTGTGAATTACATGGAGATTTTAATGGGGAATAGTATGAAAATTGGCAGGAAAATAAGTTTCCTATGAATTTTCATACTAATTACCAGAAAAATTCCCATTTAATTCGCAGTTTTATTGTAGTGGTTTGGATTCCTAGCTCTTGTGAATTAATATTTGAAGTTAGACATTTTATTTTTAGTTAAGAGAATGCTATATATATATTATTTTTAAAATAAAAGTTTGATTTTTCGATGCACCGAAGTTCTGTAAAGTTTACACCAAATCAAAGAATCGAACTTTTAAGAAAATAAACCGACACCGAAAAGAAAAACTGAAAAACAAAATTAGTTTAATTCAATTAAATTTTTTGATTTTCCGATATTTATGTCTACCCCTACTTGAGTTACTCTTATGTATCTCCAAGATAATATCACAACCTTAAAAAGTCCTATGATTCCAATTTAAAGGGTTCTACTTTTTTTTTTTGGGAGAGCCACATTATAGATAAGCTTATAATAAACTTAAGCGAACAAATTCATGATTTTGTTCGGTATTTGCCCTAATTTCTGGGTTTTCCTTTTTCAAAATGAAAAATACTAAGTCTAAAGGTTTAGTCCTTCTAACTTGATAGCATTTACAATGTATTCTTATGTAGGGGTAAATATAAATATCAAAAAATCAAAAAATCAAACCGACTAACTAATTTGATTCTTTGGTTTCAATTCCTCGATTTTTCAATTCGGTGTAGGTGTATATGTATATGTATATATTCATGGCGAGACACAATATTCCATAACATACTTTTAAATTTTTAAGTATCTTATACTTTGATTTTGTCCTCATTTAATTTTTTATTCACACCGAAAAATTGATTTAAGAACACCAAATCAAATTAGTTTGGTTTGGTATACGGTGCCCACTTTTTTAAAATCAAAATTTGATAAAACTGAACCGAAAAACCAAATTCCTAGTCTTAGGGGCTAAAGAATTTTTTGTAGGGGAGAATTTGTGGGAGTGAATCTCTTTGTACTTTGAGTGAATTGTGTGCATTTATTCCTCTTTATATTTTGTACTTTTATTAATAAAGTGAATTGTTTATCTCCTCTTGTCAATTGATCGTACCACATTAAACATTTGTATCTCTTATAATATATAGAGATTAACTTATATCCACTGACGGTGGACAAAACAAATTACACCATCAGCTCATTTTTAGAAATACTTTATTTTTTAAAATATATTACTTATTATTAATATTTAAATAATAATAATAATAAAAGTATTATATGATAACTTGAACTCTAAATTAATTGTATGAGTTTGTTTAGGATTCTTCTTGGTTGCCAAATATAAGAAGATTTTTTGTAGTGTTTTCTTGTACTCATTAGTTTTACCTCATTCTCCATTAACACCATTGAAGCAATTTGAGACAATTATCAATGGTAACTTTTTACTTTTTTCTTTAAAAAAATCTAGACTAATTGATTTCATAAAAAAAATTATTCATAACTTATTAAGTCTTCTTTCTAACATGAAAAAGTTTTTGGATAGATGCTTCCATTGCTTCAACTTTTCTCTTCTTAGTTCATTTTATCCACAATACCAAAATTAATAAACTTTGATCCATATACATTCATATGTATTTCAATTTATTTAAGTAATACTAAAAGTCGATAGTATAAAAAATATTTGAACGTTATTTCAAAACAATCTTAAATTTATAGAGCGTCTTTAAAAAAAAGAGAAGCTAAAAGAATCAATAATCTTTAAATATGAAAATATAATAATTAAATTAAAAGAAATAAGTATTTCTAAAAATGGGCTGATGGTGTAATTCTTTTTATCCACCGTCAGTGAATATAAGTTAATAAAAATTATTCATAACTTATTAAGTCTTCTTTCTAACATGAAAAAGTTTTTGGATAGATGCTTCCATTGCTTCAACTTTTCTCTTCTTAGTTCATTTTATCCACAATACCAAAATTAATAAACTTTGATCCATATACATTCATATGTATTCCAATTTATTTAAGTAATACTTAAAGTCGATAGTATAAAAAATATTTGAACGTTATTTCAAAACAATCTTAAATTTATAGAGCGTCTTTGAAAAAAAGAGAAGCTAAAAGAATCAATAATCTTTAAATATGAAAATATAATAATTAAATTAAAAGAAATAAGTATTTCTAAAAATGGGCTGATGGTGTAATTCTTTTTATCCACCGTCAGTGAATATAAGTTAATCTCTAATATATATCTTATTTGTCTTATTACTCATGATATTTCGAAATTTACTTGTCCAATGAAAACAAGATGCCGGTATTAAGTTTGAAAGAGTACCTTGTTGGGCAGACCACTGTGGAAACCCTTTCCAGTTACCACAAGTTTCCATGGTATAACACCACCAGTACCAATACATGGTTGTTTATCAGCTGTGTCAATCCAGAATCTATATACACAAATAAACACTTTAAATAAATTCATGATATATATATCAACGAAATTTTATACGATAGCTTATATATAGTTACTTACAGAGGACCTTCCTTTAATTTATCAAACCAACCATCCTGATCTAATGCATCCACACCAATCCCCTGGATAGATGCATTCTCTTCACTCGCTATGAAAATAGCAATCACCGATGATTTTAATTTTGGCTTCGTCTCTGCTAATTTCTTCATAAGCTCGGTAACAAGCGCTACATGACCTAAACAATCCGTAGTTCCACGTCCCCTAAGTTGATCACCATCCACACTCAATGAAAACGGATCAAAATCCTGAATATTATACACACAAAAATATATTAAAAATGACCGCGATACCAAAATTATAACTATTTCAATTTTACTTAAATTACCCATTGATCAGGATTCGCAGGAACAACATCCATATGCATTCCAACAAAAGACACCACTTTTTTTGAGTCAGTACCAGGATACTCCACAATAAGGTTACCCCTATTAGGAGTATAAGAAACATGATTGATGATCAATGCTCCGCCATTGTTGGTGCTATATGGATTAAGGATTTCAAGAACATGGTTCACAATCCTGTCTTCCTCCGGAATAAGATCCGGTGGATTGTTCTGAACATATTTCGCTTCGCCGATCAGTTTCTTCAAAAGAGTTACAAATGAATCCTTGTTTAGATCACCCAAAATTTGCTTTACATCAGCCATGCTAATATTATGGGAATGCAAGTGTTATACTCACACTTTTTTTCTTTTGATATAATATGGTAGTAGTAAACCAATATGGGAGCTCTTCATTATATATTACGTGATTCTTTTTGCTTTGATATTGTTGTAAAAATTCATATCCACATAATATATGTATCGGGTAAAACGTGTTGTATAGTGACGTCTCGATATTTTTCTATTATACTAAAAATAGTATTGAATAATATTTGTTCAATTTGAAAAAATTAAGAGATAATTTTATTATTGTTAATGTTTAATATATCTCTTTTCAAAGTATTAAATTTAATATATTTAAAAGATAATATAATAATGTTATTTCTATTACCAATTCTAGGAAGATAATTATATATATGTTGATTATTGATTATCATATATATAAAAATTTTAGAAAACTTTTACATTATTTTCAAATAATATATGTTACTCACTTTGTCTCAATTTATGTGACAAAATAGAATTTTCGAGAGTCAGTCAAATTTTTATATATTTTTAAAAAATTTAAATTATTAATAATTATGTAATTTATAGTAATTTTTCGTCATTTCAAATAATATATATTAGAGTATATTATTTGTTTCAATTTACGTGACATCAATAAAATTTTGTAAATTATTTTTTTAAATATGGAACACTAAGCTACTAATAAAACTCGTATAGAATGCAAATGAGAGAGACTCAAAAAAAAAAAAAGTACGTTATTACCCTTTTTTTTTCAATGAATCAATTTAAAAAAATTGCAACTATAGCGTGTGTAGTAGAAAACTGTAAATTAAGAGCACACGATGGGCGATGGGGACTGCAAGTCAGGATAGTAGAATTCTTTTCGAAGGATAAATAAATAAGTAAACACGCCTGGATATTTTTGTCCTTTAAAAGCAAAAATATAACTATTAACAGAATTTTGTGCAACACATTCAAAGCTATTAATGTATAATATATTGAAAGTGTTTGTTGACCGGCAAGTAAAGATGACGATCAAGAGCTGTTTGAGTTAATCTCTTATAAAGTCTGCAGTTAAAAGGATAATTTTTTATATATATTAAACTAATGTTGTTAAAATTTAGGAGGGGGGAGGCGTGCAATTTCATGTGCCGACGCCATGCACCTTACAAGGCGCATGAAATTTCGCACCTTCCTCCAATATTTTTTTTAAAAAATTCTATTTCATTTCGATTAAATTAAAAAAATTAAAGTACTTCATATCACTATCTTTGTGTCAGCTTTATTTTGGTCCTACGCCTTGCAACTTCATTTAAATTGTTTGTTTCTATTATTTTTAACTAATCTTTTTGTTATATATATATATATATATATATATATATATATATATATATATATATTATTCATTTAAATATGAATAAATTACGAAGAAAATAAAATTATTTTATCATTTTAACTAACAATTTTCGATTATTGATTGACTTAATTTTTAAATTTTTGTTGAAATTTATCCACCTTTATATACTCATGTGAAAGTGTTGATTTGATTCAACATTGTAAAACTTTAACGAAAAAATAACAAATTTATCCACCTTGCGCGTTGCTTTGAACTAATTGTTGCCTTCGTATTTTATTTTTTTTTGGTAGTAAAATGAAGTAAAAAGATTCTTAATTTAATCCGATTGAAATATAAAAAATTTTAATCAGGCGCATGGGGCTGAGCTCAGTGGCGGATCCAGGATTTAAAGGATGTGGGTGCTCACTTTCTTTAACATAAAGAAAAGAAAAAAAAAATGGGGCGGGTGAGATTCAAACCCTGCCAGTGTCCTTTGCGAACCTCTTGTTTCCATGTGTAAACCAGCGCGCCCATGACTGTTTTCATACTATGGGTGCTCATTTAATTTATAAATACGAATTTATTATATTTTCTATATATCTATATCTATATATATACAAAAAATTTTCCGGAGTCAATGGGTGCTCGAGCACCCAAAAACCCCTTACTGGGTCCGCCCCTGGCTGAGCCTTACAAGACACATGGAATTCTGCGTGTTGCGACGTCCATCCTAATTTTAACGACTTTAATTCAATCGTTATAAGATTATTATTTTTTATCTTAAAATTAATTTTATTATCTTTTTAAGATTTTTGACAAATAGTAATAGTAAAGTAATGTATATTCTTTTTAAAAAAATTAAGGTACTTAAATGTAATCACCCTTCTGCTCGTGATGTTGACAAAACTAACAGCACCACTATGTGGTCCATTTAAATGTATCTTCTGCTCGTGATGACTAATGTGGACAAAACTAACATCCCCACTACGTGGTCCGTTAATTTGTATTATATATTACTATTATTAATGAATCATCGAACTGAAAAATAAATCAAATTTATAAAGCAACCGTCCTAATATATTGAAATCGATATGTAAGATTCGTTTAATGTAATCACTAGATTAATTCCACGTTCATCTGTAAAATACAAAAATGCCAACTATGCTAAAAAAACAAAAACAATAAGTGTTAAACAATTTTAGTGATGTGTTTTATAATCGTGGGGAAGGCCGGTGACTTGTAAGCTTTTGTCCGCTTGCGGCTTGTAAGAGCATGGGGACCTTGCTATTCTAATTTAGATATTGTCTATCCTATCGTTTAAATGTTATCTTTTCATTTTAAATTTATTTTTGTTGCCTTTCTGAAATTTTTGATTAATTTCTTGCCTTTTAGGCTTCAAACTCGTATAAAAGGAGTTTAAAATATAATAATACGAGTTTTTAATGAAAAGAATATAAAAAAATATAATCGCGTTTTCTTGATTTCTTCTATTTGATTGTAATTAAAGAGAATAAAATTATATATATATAAATAAATATGTATATATACATATCTGTACTTTAATCACAAATAATTACTAATATTTTCTATGAAAGAATTAAAACATATAAATAACTCACATATATCAGTAAGATTTAGACCTCCACTAAACAAATGATGCCTTATTTCTAATCAAACAAAATAATACGACATTCTTATCTAGATCAATGTAGCTTTTTACACACAATATAAATGTGGTGTAAAATAGGCGGTGTTTATATGGGCACTTGTTTTTAATAAGACAATTATAAGTTGTTCTTATCTACATCTGTACATGTAGTGTTTTTGATAAAAGTTTATTGTTGTGCACCGTTCGATAAATCGAATAAAAAAAATATTATTAATTTATTTTATTGTAACTAATGATAATTTTTTATGTAGTGTGAATATTTGGTTGATTTTCTTATTTAGTTTTCATTCGTGAAAAGTATATACGGTTGGATTTAGGGAAAAGGAATGAGGAGATGCACATGGAGCGTAAATAAGTTAAAAAGTAGTAATTGTGATATCTCTCTTAAATTTGCATTGGTATTTATCTTTTTTTGGGCTAAAATTTTAACCTTTTTTCTAATTATTTTCACCTAAAAATATTGATTACAATTATATAAACGCCCAATATTAATATCTTCCCTTGAATTTCTTTTATTAATATCTTTATGATTAGAATTAAGAAGATAAAATTTTGAAAAGTACGCCTATTTTTGAAAATCCATGTATGGCTTTCTATATTAGTTCCTTTCATTAGTTACTTATTATTATAATTCATTTGTACGAATATTATTAGTGGCGGAGCCAGGATGTCTATTGAAAAGGTCCGAAGTATCAAGCAAATGTGTAAAAATCACAAGATGAAAAATAGAACGGGACGAAAAGGAAAAGATTAATCTTAATCCGCTACATTTAACTTGCTTTGATATGCTGTGTTTAGCTTTTCCTACTTTTATCCTATAATTATTTATCAATCATTAAAACTATCCATTCTTTATTGAAATCTGATTTTTCTATAATTATTTGTCAAACATTTTTTAGCTCAACACAAAATCTTTTTGTTACTCCGTTATTCTCTTCCTTACAATTCTTTAAACTCAAAGCACAAGAATTTGAACTTAAATTGATGAGAATTTGATCCTTGAATCGAAATTGCAAGTTTGTCACGTCCAAATTGAACATCTAATAACATCATTCTCAAGATACATTAGATTTCTTGTTAAATTAGCTGTGAAAACCTTTCTTTTAAATTCTAAACAACATGAAGGCACTTCCAAAACTTATAGGTGACAACGCGGTAAATAGATAGTAAAACCTTATTCGTACGAAATATTTACACCAAGTCATAAATGCATATGCATATATATGCATTTGCATACATATTATTTGTCACTATTCAAAACTACCTCCTAGTCGTAGCTTGATGCTTAGATCCACAAGTATCCCAATTTGATCTGAGAAGTCTGAAATATAAAACTTAACACTCAAAAGGCGAGTTCATTTCTAGATAAAATAAAGTTGATACTAATGTCTGACTTATTGTCTGAAAACCTTTATTAAGATGAGTTGTTGGGACAAGCCCCCGACTAACTCTAGTTTTCTAAACAAAAAGACATAAACAACGGAAACAATACATAGAGATTGTCCTCAAAAGATGGAAAATTTATTTTTGTTGCCTTTCTGAAATTTTTGATCAATTTCTTGCCTTTTAGGCTTCAAACTCGTATAAAAGGAGTTTAAAATATAATAATACGAGTTTTTAACGAAAAGAATATAAAAAAATATAATCGTGTTTTCTTGATTTCTTCTATTTGATTGTAATTAAAGAGAATAAAATTATATATATATAAATAAATATGAATATATACATATACGTACTTTAATCACAAATAATTACTAACATTTTCTATGAAAAAATTAAAACATATAAATAACTCACATATATCAGTAAGATTTAGACCTCCACTGAACAAATGATGCCTTATTTCTAATCAAACAAAATAATACGACATTCTTATCTAGATCAATGTAGCTTTTTACACACAATATAAATGTGGTGTAAAATGGGCGGTGTATATATGGGCACTTGTTTTTAATAAGACAATTATAAGTTGTTCTTATCTACATCTGAACATGTAGTGTTTTTGATGAAAGTTTATTGTTGTGCACCGTTCGATAAATCGAATAAAAAAATATTATTAATTTATTTTATTGCGACTAATGATAATTTTTTATGTAGTGTGAATATTTGATTGATTTTCTTATTTAGTTTTCATTCGTGAAAAGTATATACGGATGGATTTATGGAAAAGGAATGAGGAGATGCACATGGAACGTAAATAAGTTAAAAAGTAGTAATTGTGATATCTCTCTTAAATTTGCATTGGTATTTATCTTTTTTTGGGCTAAAATTTTAACCTTTTTTCTAATTATTTTCACCTAAAAATATTGATTACAATTATATAAACACCCAATATTAATATCTTCCCTTGAATTTCTTTTATTAACATCTTTATGATTAGAATTAAGAAGATAAAGTTTTGAAGAGTACGCATATTTTTGAAAATCCATGTATGGCTTTATATATCAATTCTTTTCATTAATTACTTATTATTATAATTCATTTGTATGAATATTATTAGTGGCGGAGCCAGGATGTCTAAGAAGGGATTTGAAGTATCAAACAAATGTGTAAAAATCACAAGATGAATAATTGAACGGGACGAAAAGAAAAAGGTTAATCTTAATCTGCTACATTTAACTTGCTTTGATATGCTGTGTTTAGCTTTTCCTACTTTTATCCTATAATTATTTATCAATCATTAAAACTATCCATTCTTCATTGAAATCTGATTTTTCTATAATTATTTGTCAAACATTTTTTTAGCTCAACTCAAGATCTTTTTGTTACTCCGTTATTCTCTTCCTTACAATTCTTTAAACTCAAAGCACAATAATTTGAACTTAAATTGATGAGAATTTGATCTTTGAATCGAAATTACAATTTTGTTACGTCCAAATTGAACATCTAATAACATCACTCTCAACATAAATTAGATTTCTCGTTCAATTATCTGTGAAAACCTTTCTTTTAAATTAAATAGCATGAAGGCACTTCCAAAACTTATGGGTGACAACACGGTAAATAATAGTAAACCTTGTTCGTACGAAATATTTACACCAAGTCATAAATGCATATGCATATATTTGCATTTTCATACATATTATTTGTCACTATTCAAGACTACCTCTTAGTCGTAGCTTGATGCTTAGATCCACAGTATCCCAATTTGATCTGAGAAGTCTTGAAATATAAAACTCAATCGCTCAAAAGGCGAGTTCATTTCGAGATAACATAAAGTTGATATTAATGCTAGACAGTAAAAATCTTTATTAAGATGAGTTGTTGGAACAAACCCCCAACTAACTCTAGTTTTCTAAACAAAAGACATAAACAACGGAAACAAAACATAGAGATTGTCCTCAAAAGATGGAAGACTCACCAAAATGCTACTGAGTTGGATGGTGGTCATACTAACAACGAGCTGGATGTTGATCGTTCGAACCTATATAAAACTATATAGGCGCAAGAGTATGTTGTCAATACTTTGATTGTATTGAGTTTGCGGGACAAGCATCACAATTCTAATAAATTAAACAAGATAAATCTGAAAAAATGAACTGATAAATACGAACTAATGCAATGACCAAGTAAAATAACATACAACTCGTAAAGTACTAGACATGAATAGCTAAATATTACATAATGATGGGAATTTACTTTTAACAAGCTAAAATTGACATCAAATATGAATAAAAACGCCATCTAGTTTTTATGTATTACATCAAAAACGTTCTTTTATCGACCACTCGTAGAACTGTAATGTAAACAAACCTCATATCAATCTTCCAACTGTGCAATGATGCTTGCAAAGATCAAATAACCTTGGGACATATCAGACAACAGACAATATTCATTCTTTGCATGGTATGTATCCATTAAGCCTGCATTTCATTATTATCAAAAATTTCATTGAAATACTCATTCAGAGAATCACTAAATTTTTGTCTAACAAAAAGAAAAGAGATTGATGAAACTACAAAAACAGAAACTTTACCGTAGCCAGTAGATTGAACATCATAACTGTGGAAATAAATCTTGGCAGCAATTAATTTTGCAGCCATACTTGTTGAAATTACTAGCCATAAATGTGAAAATTGGTAGCCACCAATGTGAAAGTTGGTAGCCACATTGGTGGAAGTAGGTAGTCAAAGTTTGGTATAAGTTTGGTATTAGTTTGGTAGAGTTAGGCAGCCAATTTTTTTGTTGAAATTGGCTATCACATTATGTCATTAATGATGTAAACAAGTGTTCAAAAAACTCTATAAATAGAGTAGTAATTGAACACTTGAAGACACACCAAAATAGAGAAGCAATAGAGAGTAGAGAGAGTAATCCACAAACTACTTCTTAGTTTGTGAGAAAATAGTGTGCAAATAATATTATTGTGAGTTGTAAGAAATAAAAGAGTGTTGAGTAGTAGTCTTTTGACACTACCAAGTTTTTCATCAATATTATTGTATTACTTATTCGGGTATCATATTTACCCATTTTAATATTTGGTGTCGTTGTTACTCTCTTCCTATTGCTATTTAGTTTGGACATTATCCTGGGTGTGATTATCATTTTGTCCAACAACGTGGTATCAGAGCCATGACAAATAATAGTCCGTTGTCCTTTCAATACCCCCGTCTCACAAGAGAAAATTATGAAAAATGGTGTCTACAAATGAAAGCTATTCTTGGCTCTCAAGATGTTTGGGATATTGTAGACAAAGGGTATACAAAACCCGCAAATGAGGAAACTTTGCCCTCAAATGAAAAGGAGGTCTTGTTAAAGACAAGAAAGAAAGATCAACAGGCCCTCACTCTTATCCATCAATGTTTGGATGATGGCATGTTTGAGAAGGTGGCTGATGCAACCACCTCAAAAGAGGCGTGGGAGATTTTACAAAATTCTCTCCAAGGAGTTGATAAAGTAAAGAAGATAAAACTTCAAACTCTAAGGGCTGAGTTTGAAGTTTTAAAAATGAAAGAATCCGAATCCATTTCGGATTTCTGCTCAAGATTGATTGCTGTTGTAAATCAACTAAGAAGATACGGAGAGAAAGTAGATGATGTGCGTGTGGTAGAAAAGATCCTTCGTTCTTTAACACCTAAATTTGATTATGTGGTTGTGTGCTATTGAGGAGTCTAAAGATCTAGACTCTATGACGGTAGAACAATTGGAAGGTTCTTTACTAGCCCATGAAGAGAAAATGAAAAGGAGAAAAGAAGAGCCACTAGAGCAGCTTCTTAAAACTCATGCATCCTTCAAAGGATTTGAAGGTGAGAAAAGTTACAAAGGAAATGGACAATGGAGAGGCCGTGGAGGCCGTGGAGGCGTGGAAGAGGAAGAAGTTACACCAATTATTTCAACAATGAAGATAAAGGTCACCAGTCAATCAGAGGTCGTGGTCGTGGTCAACGAGGAGGCAGAGGACGTGGAGCCTATCAAGGTACAAATGAAATCAGGTATGACAAATCTAAAATTGAGTGTTATAACTGTCATAAAATGGGACATTACTCTTGGGAATGTCGTAGTAATGTTGAAGAGAAAGTTAATCTTGTTGACAACAACAAAGATGAAGATGAGTCAACACTGTTATTAACACTCAAAGAAGAAGATAAAGATGATTACAGCTCATGGTATCTTGACAATGGAGCAAGCAATCATATGTGTGGCCAGAAAGATAAATTTGTGGAGATAAAGAAGACCGTGAAAGGTAATGTGTCTTTTGGCGATACCTCAAAGATCCAAATTGAAGGGATAGGTACGATTCTGATATCCTGTAAAGATGGTGGTCATAAATTGATTACCAATGTTTATTATGTGCCAAAATTGAAAAGTAATATTTTGAGTTTGGGTCAACTTCTTGAAAAAGGATATGATATTCATATGAAAAATATGCATCTTTGGCTAAGAGATTCAAGTAACAACTTAATTGCTAAAGTTCATATGGCAAAGAATAGGTTGTTTCCTTTGAATCTTCAAACTATCTATGCAAAGTGTTTGAAGGCTAATGTGCAAGATGACTCATGGTGTTGGCATATGAGATTTGGGCACTTGAACTTTGAAGCGCTCAAATCAATGGGAGACAAGAACATGGTTGATGGGATACCGCCAATCAACCATCCAAATCAATTGTGTGAAGCTTGTCTTCTTGGAAAACATGCAAGGAGGAGTTTCCCAAAGGAGACTACATCAAGAACAAGTAAGCCACTCCAACTTGTTCACACCGATGTTTGTGGTCCAATCGATTCACCTTCTTTTGGTAAAAGAAAATATTTCTTGCTCTTTATTGATGATTTCAGTAGAAAGACTTGGGTATACTTCTTGAAGCAAAAATCTGAAGTTTTTGTTGCCTTTAAAAATTTCAAAGCACTTGTAGAAAAAGAAAGTGGCTATGAAATAAAAGCATTAAGGTCTGATAGAGGAGGCGAATTCACTTCAAAAGAATTTAATGACTTTTGTCAATCTCATGGAATTCGTCGCCCTCTAACGGTACCTTACTCGCCACAACAAAATGGAGTTGCAGAAAGAAAGAATAGAACAATTCTTAATATGGCTAGATGTATGTTGAAAGCTAAACATCTACCAAAAGAATTTTGGGCCGAGGCTGTTTCTTGTGCAGTTTATTTGAGCAACAGGTCTCCAACAAAAAATGTACGAGATCAAACACCTCAAGAAGCATGGAGCGGAAGAAAGCCAAGTGTTAAGCACTTGAGAATCTTTGGGAGCATAGCATATGCTCATGTTCCACATCAAGGGAGAGCTAAACTTGACGATCGGAGTGTCAAGTATGTGTTTGTTGGCTATGACGCAAGTTCAAACGGCTACAAATTGTACAATCCAAGCAATAACAAGGTGGTGGTGAGTCGTGATGTTGAATTTGATGAAGAAGCATCATGGAATTGGGAGGCTCCAGAAGAAAAAACATATGATTTTCTTCCATACTTCGGAGATGAAGAAGAACAGGAGACCATGGCACAGGATGCAACCCCGCCTCCTTCACCAGCAAATATTGCATCTCCATCTTCTCAAGAGAGTTCAAGTGAAAGACCACATAGGATGAGGAACATTCAAGAACTCTATGATGACACAGAAGAAATTACTAATTTTGATTTTTTGTGTTGTCTTTTTGCTGATAGTGAACCAATGAATTTTGATGAAGCTGTTACTGACAAAAGGTGGAGAAAAGCCATGGAGGAAGAGATCCAATCAATAGAGAAGAACAACACTTGGGAGTTGACAACTCTTCCAAAGGACCATCGAGCAATTGGAGTCAAATGGGTATACAAGATGAAGAAAAATGCCCATGGAGAAGTAGAAAGATACAAGGCAAGACTTGTGGCTAAAGGCTACAAACAAAGGCATGGCATCGACTATGAAGAAGTTTATGCGCCTGTTGCCCGCATGGAGACAATCCGTCTATTGATCTCTTTAGCGGCGCAAATGAAGTGGAAGATCCATCAACTAGATGTCAAATCGGCATTCTTGAATGGATATCTTGAAGAAGAAGTCTATGTTGAGCAACCATTGGGTTTTGTGGTTAAAAATCATGAAGATAAGGTGTTGAGGTTGAAGAAAGCCTTATATGGGTTGAAGCAAGCTCCACGAGCTTGGAATAGTCGCATTGACAAATACTTTCAAGACAATGGGTTTACTCGTTGTCTCCATGAATATGCTCTTTATATTAAAGTTCATACTAATGGAGATATTCTGCTTGTTTGTCTTTATGTTGATGATCTCATTCTAACGGGTAACAACCCAGTTTTATTTGAAGCTTTCAAGAAAGCTATGTCCCTTGAGTTTGACATGACAGACATAGGGCTCATGTCATATTACTTGGGCCTAGAAGTTAAGCAAATGGAGGAAGGCATCTTCATATCTCAAGAAAGCTATACAAAGGAGATTTTGAAGAAGTTCAACATGTTTGATTGCAACCCTGTGAACACCCCAATGGAAAGTGGAACAAAATTGTCAAAATTTGATGATGGAGAAGAAGTGGATTCCACTTTGTTCAAAAGTCTCGTAGGAAATCTGAGGTACTTGACATGTACGAGACCAGATATAGTCTTTGCAGTTGGAGTAGTAAGTCGATTCATGGAAGCTCCTACCTCCACTCACTTGAAGGTCGCTAAAAGAATTCTTCGCTACCTAAAAGGTACAATCGACCTTGGGCTATTTTATTCTTCTTCCGATAATTTTAATCTTGTGGGATATTATGATAGTGATTATGCGGGAGATGTTGATGATAGAAAAAACACATCTGGTTTTGTGTTTTTCTTGGGTGATTGTGTTATCTTGGAGTTCAAAGAAACAATCAACTGTTACTCTCTCGACTTGTGAAGCTGAATATGTGGCAGCGACATCATGTACATGTCATGCTATTTGGTTGAGACGGTTATTGAAGGAACTCAATTTGTCACAAATTGAAGCCACAATGATTTGTGTTAATAACAAATCTGCGCAAACACTAGCAAAGAATCCAGTGTATCATGATCGAAGCAAGCACATAGATACAAGGTATCACTTTATCCGAGAATGCATTACCAAGAAAGAGGTAGAGCTCAAGTATGTGAAATCTCATGATCAAGTTGCGGATATTTTTACAAAGCCTCTCAAGTTTGAAGATTTTCAGAGATTGAGATCAAGCCTTGGAGTAAAGAAGAAAAATCAAAATTAAGGGAGAGATTTGTGGAAATAAATCTTGGCAGCAATTAATTTTGCAGCCATACTTGTTGAAATTACTAGCCACAAATGTGAAAATTGGTAGCCACCAATGTGAAAGTTGGTAGCCACATTTGTGGAAGTAGGTAGTCAAAGTTTGGTATAAGTTTGGTATTAGTTTGGTAGAGTTAGGCAGCCAATTTTTTTGTTGAAATTGGCTATCACATTATGTCATTAATGATGTAAACAAGTGTTCAAAAAACTCTATAAATAGAATAGTAATTGAACACTTGAAGACACACCAAAATAGAGAAGCAATAGAGAGTAGAGAGAGTAATCCACAAACTACTTCTTAGTTTGTGAGAAAATAGTGTGCAAATAATATTATTGTGAGTTGTAAGAAATAAAAGAGTGTTGAGTAGTAGTCTTTTGACACTACCAAGTTTTTCATCAATATTATTGTATTATTTATTCGGGTATCATATTTACCCATTTTAATATTTGGTGTCGTTGTTACTCTCTTCCTATTGCTATTTAGTTTGGACATTATCCTGGGTGTGATTATCATTTTGTCCAACAATAACCTATGTCCTGTTAACAAATAACGAATAAGCTATTGCAAAATCGAATTTCTAGAAGATCCAATCATTAAATTTGCAAGAAGTTACAGACCTGTAAATCTCTTATCAATGGCAAACTACCAGTTATAGAATATGGTTCTAAATACCCAACTACCTCTTCGGTAGCTCTCGATAGTACTTTATACCCGAGAGAATTGAGATCACAAGCAACGCCAGATGAAGTTTCATCAAAAGTTATAGTCATTCTGGTGGCGATTAAAGTGGAACGTTAATTACTAATAAATGATAAAGAAGAAATTACTAGAGCTCTACATTTTACTTGAACATACCTTCCCCTGAGGTTCTCATCTGGTTGAACATATTTTGAAACAGGGCCTCGAGTATCAAGTTTTTCAATATTCGCATTCAAGTCATCAACATATTCTTGTAATTTCTTCATAACATCGGATACACTGAACAACGATGCATTGTTAGAATTTTTGATTGTTTTCAATCTTGTTTATAAAGGAACATGAAGGAATAATACATACTTGTAAAATGGAGTCAATCTGCAAGAAAATATATAGTTGTGATTGGATACTACTCCTTTATTATTTGATGAAAGATCTCACGAAGAAAGAAACTTACCTAACATCTCCAGAAACAGTGCACTCACCAGGAATTTGATTGATTCCACCCCCGGGATCTATAAGAGAAAATGATTTAACACATAAAAATAACTGAAGAAGATAAATATGTTCAAAAATTTTGACAAACTTACAAAACCACTGAGTTGGTTTCATGGTCGACGGTGTCTCAAATTTATAGACTTGTTCTTTAGGAACAGCAGGAAAATATCTATAGAAGCGCGACTGAATTTCTTTGAGTGCATCCATAGCAAGTTCTAAAGCATTGATAGCGTAATCATTTGCAATAAAATGTGATACAAATATGATATTAGGTGTTTGAATTGACTTATTTTTAATGACTTTCGACTTATTAATAAATGATATGAAAAGAAAAGGAGTACCTTGTTGGGCAGACCACTGTGGAATCCCTTTCCGATTACCTCAAGTTTCCACGGTATAGTACCACCAGTACCAATGCATGGTTGTTTATCAGCTGCGTCAATCCAGTATCTATATACACAAATAAATTCATTAAAATTGTTATATCTGCAACGAAATCTTATACCATAGCATATATACAGTAACTTACAGAGGACCAAACTTTAATTTATCAAACCAATGATCCCTATATAAGGCATCCACACCAATTCCAGGGATAGATGAGGTCTCTTCACTCGCTATGAAAATAGCAATCACTGTCGATTTTAATTTTGACTTTGTCTCTCCCAACCTTTTCATAAGCTCGGTAACAAGCGCTACATGACCTAAACAATCAGTAGTTCCACGTCCTTGAAGTTTATCACCATCGATGCTTAATGAAAATGGATCAAATTCCTGAATACGAATATAATTAATTAATTAAAATATGGTTTTTTGACCATTGAAGTTTCATATCAGTAGCATTTTTTCTGTACAGATAACAAAGAGATTGGATTACATTATAAATCATTTTGTACATTAGAAGAATAAGGAAAGACACATCATTTATTCCATTTTCTGTGAAAATCAGATAGAAAGGTACTGCATGTCAAGTGAAATAGTAGATTAGTTGAATGTGGATTTAATTTACAATAGCACTAACACTAATATCATGTAATAATATCTTGTTGATATTTGTGATAATGCTTTTAAAATTTTATTTAAACTTAACAAATTATAAAAAAAATAAAAAATATTGAAGAAAGTAGGCCATTAAAAAAAGGGTTAACTTGGCCTGATCCACCAAATTTCAAAGTCCAAATGAATTAGTTATAATAAAGTGGACTAATCCATATTAAAAGCTCTAGAACTTATTCACCCTTAACAAAAAAAATAGGTTTAATTTTTTCACAGCCCCTCGTACCGTACCCATACAACTTCCACCCTCTACCCAAATTTCTTTTTCAAAAAAGATTCTTAAAAAAATAATTTTTTTCTAAACCCCTCCCCCCATCCTCACCCTCACCCCCTCATCCCTCACGTCCACCCTAATCTCCACTTGACCCGTAACCCAACCCAAATATTCACACACACACACACCCTCACCCTCACCTCCACCCTACCCTCCACTACTTGACCCCTAATTAACCCCAACCCCCACAATTTTTTTTAAATAAAAAGAAACTCACCCTCAACTCCACCCTACCCTCCACTTGACCCCTAACCCAAACCCACACAATATTTTTTTAAAAAGAAATTCAACCCACCCACACCCCACAGCCCACAAAGACAAATAAAAGAATTCAAAACATAATTTTTTTAATAAAAATTCCCCCCAACCATCGGGTCCCACTCACCCAAAATTGAAAAAAAAATATATCAAAAAATCCAAAGAAAAAGTTAATTTTGTCCATGCTTATATAAGCACTTAAAATAGATTTAGCTTATATTTACCCATTTAAGAAATATGAGTGATTAATTTAAATAAATATGATTAAAATAACTTTATTTTTTTTATATGAGCTGAAATTATCATTCCTATTTTCAATGTTAGACGTGAAAGATAGCAAGTACCTAATAAAATAATAAAGGTACGGAACGAAATATCAAAGATATTTTGAAAAATAATGTAATTGACATAAATCGATGAACCAAAATTATAAGTAATTTACATACCCATTCATCTGGATTTGCAGGAACAACATCCATTTATACTATTTGGGATGTCTTGATTTATAAAATCAATGAATAATTTGTCATTTGCGACTATTTTACACTTACTATTATAGATACCATTTATTTTCAATGTTTAAATGAATATTTTTGTTAGGGGTGATTTGATAAAATTAATGACTCTGATCATTTACTTTTTTTAATTTTTGGTCAAAGTCAATAGTGGATAAATATTGTTGAACTGAGAGAGTACTTGTCCAGTTTGAAAAAACAAAAAGATAATTTGTTATTTTGTGTCTATTTTTTACTTTTTCTGTTAAATAATATTCATTCTATAATATATTTCTCAAATAATTATATTTAAAAGGTAATATAGAAATATCGTTCTCATTATTTCTTATTTCTTAAGGTTTATGTCAAGTTAATAATAAATACTCCTTATTAGTAAATTGAGGGAATATATTTTTAGCTTAGTTAATAAAAGATTACTAAATTTTTAATCTTTTTGTCTTCTTATTTTCACCTAAAAATATTGATTATAAATAAATAAACACCCAATATTAATATCTTCTCTTGAATTTATTTTATTAATTTCTTTATGATTATTATTAATCACTATGTGCGACATTGTAGAATAACAAAGAGGAAAAACTTTTGAAGAGTGTTTATATTTGAAAATCCATTTGTATAAGGCTTTATATCACTTTCTTACATTAATTACTTATCATTATAATTTACTTGTAAGAATGTTATAAACTAGGCTTAGAAGAGGTGATGTGACATGTATTTAAAAATAAGAATGATGTTTATCCCTTCTTTTTTTTAATATTCCTAATAATAAAAACCTAAAAATAATTATATGGTCGTAGGTACCAATATGAGAATTGTTCATATTATATAGAATCATATTTTCGGCTTTTTCGATATTGTTGTAAAATTCATGTCCATACAATATATGTAGTGTAAAACGTGTTATAAAATACTTCTTCCGTTTATTTTCATTTATTCATTAAATTAAAATAATTATTTAGTAATATTTATTCAATTTAGAGACTTAATAAAAAATAATTATCTATTTTATATTGACAATTAAATATTATTTAATACTTAATATATTTCACATTAAATTTAATTTATACGAAGAGCAATATATTTGTTGTAATATGGGTTGATATTCCTTACTTATAGCTTTTAATTTAGTATAGTCAACCTTTTATAAAAAAAAATCAATATTCTTATTAAGGAAAACTAAAAATGATATGGTAGTAGGTACCAATATGAGAATTTGTTCATATTATATTAAATCATATTTTTGGCTTTTTCGATATTGTTGTAAAAGTATATATATGTAGTGTAAAACGTGTAGTAAAATATTCTCTTCGTTTATTTATATTTATATTAAAAATATTTATCTAATAATATTTGTCTTATTCAAAAAATTAAAAAACAATTTATGTTTTAAATCTATTTTATCGTTATTATTAAATATTATACAATGTCATATATATTTTCAAAACATTTAATTTAATATAAATAATAATATATTTTTAATATCTATTTTATCGTTGCTATCAAATATTATATAATATTAATATACTTTAAAATATTAAATTTAATATATTCAAAAAGTAATACTATTTCTAACAGGGATTGGTATGCCTTACTTATGGATATCTTAGGTTAGTATAATTAACCTTTTCTTTCAATGTTGTTAATATTTTTCTTAATAGAAAAACTAAAAATTATATATATGGTAGTACCCTAGTGGGTACCAACATGAGAATTGTTCATATATATTACTATCATATTTTTAGCTTTTTCGATATTGTTCTCGAATACTCCACAATTTAGGGGTGCATATCGGTCGGGTCGGTTCGGTTTTGAACATTATCGGTTTTGCTTATCGGTTATCGGTTTGTAGACTAGCTAAACCGTTAAAGAACCATTAAGTTATCGGTTAATCGGTTATTGGTTAATCGGTTATCGACCCTTATCGGTTCGGTTATCGGGTTAACCGTTAACATATCACACATTTTTTTAAAATAAAAATCACATGAAGAACAGGCAAAAGGTCCTGCAACGGTGCAACTAAAGTGACAGCATACTAATTACTAAAGCATACTAAAGTGACAGAATACTAGCAAACACTTACACTGCCTTTCTTTTACTTGCTAAAGCACAAAGTCACACACTAAAACACAAACAAAACAGTACATGATTCAATATTCATCACAACCTTTTTATACATGAGACAAGTCCTTGAAACTGAAAGATAACAAAGACACAAAATGAGTTCACACTTCACAGTAAGGCTATCACTATCAGTAATTCAGTATGCATTTATGCTCAGTGCTCACCCAACTCTCAGCAGTCATGTGGAAACAAGGTTGTGCTACTTTCATAAATTGTTTAAAACCTTCTTTTTCAACAAATCTAAAAGGAAGTTCATCAATAATTACCATACGACACAAGGCCTTTCTACACTCTTCCTGATCAAATTTCCATGGAACAACAACTACATCACCCTTGTTACCACCTATCATTGGTTGAAATGCTAATCTTGATTGTCTAATATCAATGTTATAAGGCATCTTAGAGCATTTGGATATATGAGTAAGCATTGACGTCGTACCATGATCTTTTGTATCAGCAAAATACTCTTTCTTACAGTAGTTGCAAACACCCTTTTCATTTCCATCAGAATCAGTTTTACGAGAAAAATGATCCCACGCACGAGATCTTTTTTTCCTCTCTTTCTTTACTTGAGACTCAACAATTTGACTTTGATTTATTGCATTTGAATTAGAAGCTCCACTTTCACCAACAACCTTATCAGTTATGACATTTTCAGCCATGATACTTTCACCCAAAACTGCGAAAAGATATGCCATAATCGTTTATTGAACTAGTTTTTATAAGATCTAGATGAAGCCTTGAAGGAACTAAAAAAAGAGTAAGCAGCCTTGCAACCTTTCTTGTTGTGGGAGGGGCAGGGGAACAAATGCCACAACTCATTTGATGTGAAGTATAATACAATGCAAAAGTATTTTATCTTCGATCTGAGCGAAGGTATTAGACGGGGGAAATGAAAATGAAATTCAAGACTCTTAATTCGTTTGACCTGCAGTGGAGATATAGTCCTATGCAAACCCAAGCAACAAAATAACGCTCACTTCTCAGACAACCACCAACTACACCCATCCGGCCTGCCCATCTTTTTAATTTCATTCTTTCACCAAGAAACACCAAATGAACACCATGAGAAAAGGAAAAGGGAAATCACTGTCCTACGGATATTAGATGTACAAGAAAGA
The DNA here is from genome assembly GCA_016801875.1 of Solanum sitiens. Taxonomy (NCBI): domain Eukaryota; kingdom Viridiplantae; phylum Streptophyta; class Magnoliopsida; order Solanales; family Solanaceae; genus Solanum; species Solanum sitiens. The sequence goes on along the minus strand of JABWTJ010000013.1, from coordinate 6,071,635 downwards.
AGAAGGTCATGAAATGATGATAAATGGAATGAAATCAACGAATACAGATATTGAAGCTTGACTCTTGAGGACTAAGATGTCATTGTTAGTCGTTACCTTGTGAGACGTGAGTTCCGTCCTCGCTTGAGAGGCTGAGTGACTAGAGAGTAGTTGTCGCCTCGCCGGACGCCTGAGTTACTCGTTGGTTAGTCGTCGCCGACTCGCCTCACCGGAGTTTGGAAATTGGAAACTGGAGAGAGCGGCGGAAAATTGAGAAGAAGCAGAAGGACGAAGGTTTCTAGTTTCTACTTTGTAACCTAATTGTGAATTAGAAAATTAGAAAATTTAGGGGGAAATAGTCGGGTAATCGGGTTACCCGGGATATTTCCTTCCCAAACCCGTCACCCGAACCGTTAATCCAATTAAAAAAGTTAGTGAACCGGTCCCCGACCCAATTACCCAATAGCCCGACCCATTAACCCAATAAACCGAAAATCGGTTCGGATTAATGGTTTCACCCGTTTTTTGCACAGCCCTACTCCACATAATATATTTCGGGTAAAACATGTTTTACAATATTTTTACTGTTTATATTTATTTGTTCATTATATTAAAAATAGTTGTGCAATAAATTTGTTTAATTTAGAGAATTAAGATATAATTTATTTTTTAATATCTATTTTATTTTTGTCATTAAATAATATTAAATATCTAACATATATATTTCAAAACATTAAATTATATATTTAAAGGAGTATTTATTATTTCTTTAAGATATGTAGCAAGTCAATAATAGACACTATTATTAAAAAAAAATAAAAATATTTATAGCTCGGATATTATTGTAAATTGTAACGTCCACACAATATATTTTTAATATATTATATGTTGTACAATGGAAGGGCGGTAATTAATGAATATACACAATATAAATGTGTTTGTTAACACATATACATGATATATATTTTTATTGAGACCAATGTAGATGTTTTATGAAATGGTGTCATCGGATGTGTTAAAAGTTAAAAATGTTATTGATTTATTGCTATTGGATTATTAGAATAATAGATTTTAAATGGTTTTATAAAAAGATTTTTATTGAGTTATCAAGTTTAGTTTTAATTTTTTAATATTGAATTATTGAGTAACTTGATAACTCATTAAAAATATAGTAGTTTACTATTTTATTTTTACATAAATATTAAATATTAATCTCAACACCTTATTACCTTGGTCCTTTAGCCTTTAATTCACACTTTACATCATACAAAATGTCAAACTTACAATAAGTGTATTCTTATAAATTTCTTTTCGTGTTAAACTTATATAGTTCTTTTCATATCAGTTGTTATTGTTTCTATTTTATGAACATTGTTTATTTGTTTAAAGTTAAATTATTGTCAGGTCTTGGAGATACTATTCAAACACTGAATAAAATATCAAATCAAAATAAAGGAAAGGCCATGATTTTCGTCGTTATCGTCTTCATAAAGGATTAAACAAATGAATATATTGATTTACTTGAAGGATCAATATGACCAGGAGCTGCTTAAGTATTTTAGTGGTCTAAAATAAAAATTAAATAGGGCCTTAAATTTAAATTGTTAATAACTTTATATAATTGATTTTTTCTAGTTTTCAATTGATAATATAATTATTCTTATTGTAAATTATTTTTAATGAGATATAGTACTCCAAATATGACAAATTTCTTATAATAATTCCTTCATTTTCATGAAAAGTTTACTTTTTCTATAAATAGTATTTAAAAAATAATCTTATAACCTATTATTATTAAAAATGAGGTCTCTTAAATTTGGGGGCCTAAAGCACATGTCTTTTTTTATAACACTGTCGAGTCACCCCCGAATATAACCACCACTTAAACCTTAGGTATCGTCGAAAGCTTGATATGAGTTGATACACCTTCAATTTCAAGATATAACTACTACATAGTATTCACACACGCACAAGTGAATTTCTAACTTATTTTCTCATATTTGATAGGTGAGTAGAAAATATTTTTAATGTTTGTGTTATGCCGTAATTTTTACTATCTTTAGAAAAATCACTTTTTTTGAAATGTTTCTAAGTATAAAACAATTTGAGAAAAATACTTAGAAAAGAGTCGCCACTTAATTTTTTAAAAGAAATTAAGAAAACTTAACTTAAAAAGACTCTAACAGATTAAGTCTTAATAAATTTAGAGAAAATGGATAAGAGGTTCTTATTTATGCTTCAAGAAGGTTTTTAAGGCATTTGAAGCGCCCGATAACATGCGGTTATCCTGTGACTTAGGTTAATATTTTATTTTTTTTACTATTCTTAGTAACATGATATAATGAATAATGATTAATGACATTTGTTCAACTTTAAAAAAAATATTTAAACAAAGATTACTTTTTATTTTTTATTTTATTTTAAGAAAATGAAAACTTAATTAGAATTTTTGAAATTGATTATAAGTGAATAGAACTGAATTAGATTATTATTGTTTTTAATCATTTTAAAAGATAATAACATCAAACCGAAATTTATTAATTTAAGCATGAAAAACCATTTTAAATTAATTTAAGAACAAAATTTTTTGACTAAATGTATTTCATGAAAAGTATAAGAGTGATAAAAATATATTGAAATAAACTAACGTAAAGAAAATAGTTCATCTTTTGGGGATTTTAATTAGGCTAGTCAAAGTTAAGGTTAAATAAATTAAAAACAAATATCACAATTAAATAATTTATGAGTAAGAGATAAAAGAAGAGTTGGGCCTGCTGCAACCAATTTGGGCTTATTACTGCCCAGAAATATTGGGCCAAAGCTGCTGATTTTTTGATTTTTAAATCAATTCCCATTTTTGTATACATTGACTGTATATCAGTGTATATAAGCGCGTACACCAGATTTTGAGTGTATCTCCTGCTTCCAAACACCTGCCTTTTACCGCATAACTGTATTTTCGCATTTTTTGGTCACATATTTGATGTCATAAATCTGTATATCAGTGTGTAAACGTTGTAGACATCATGTATGCAACCCATTTCTCAGGCTTTTGAACATTTCCAACAGCATGTTGGGTCTCTATAACCTATAACAGCTTCCAAAATATATAGGGGAATGACTCAAGAGAAAACCCAAAATTTGGGAGGCCTTTATGGCCCATCCGAAATGCAAGGAGGAGAGAAAGTCCGCAAGGGACTCGGGCGAAGTTCACATGCAACAAAACGACAAATGATTAGCATTCGTCTAACCAAATTAACAGAGAGAAACGATATGCCAAATACGTAAAGGGCAAGAAATGAAATATATATATACACTATTATATAATCCAAATTGGAAGGAATCATAAAAGGACAAGCAGAAAGTTTTAAACACATGGTTGAAGAACAGAATGATCATATTTAGGCTAATGAATTAGCAAGGATTGACAGCAAATGCATGTAGAGAACAAGAAAAGCAAGATAAAAAAATGATCTTTATTACATACCCAAATAACTAAAAATAATAATAATAATAATAAAAATAATAATAAAAATAACCTGGATGCAACTAGCAGAGGATGGAACAAATGTCTTTGGGTATTATGAAATTAAGAAATCATTTTGAGGAAGAAAATACTATGAAGAATTGGTCAAATATAAAATAGGACAGAGACAAGGACATGTATGCAATAGTGAATATCTAATTTTAAGCTTAGCACAAAACTACCTCTACGGTCGACTCTAAACTCTTATATATATACTTGAAGACAAAGTCGACATTAACATACAAATAAAGGACATATTCATGAAGTCAAGAACAAGACATGTATAGAAATATACAAGTCCAACAACATTTGAGGAGGGGGAAATAAGTCATCTATGTATCCACTTTGAAAGCCCAACTACAATTTAAAGGTAATCCAACTATCATTGAAGAAAAGAGATTTGAAACGAAAAAAAAAAAAAAATTAACTCAAAATGACTTGGCAAGAAGACATATTGACAATATTCAAGATAGACTCGACCACATTCAAATGAAGGAAAATGAGAACTACATTAAATCGAGCGAGATTAGACTAAAAAATTTGTAAAAAAATAAACAAGACCTCAAAATTGAATACAAGAGGGAAACAACCATTATTCAAACTATGTAAAAACATAAACAATTCTAAGAGATTAAGCTGACATGACTAAGAGCTTCTGTAACAATCAAAACGTCAAAGAAAAAAAAAATATACACAAGTAATGAAGAAAACAGATTTATGCAGCAACACATTAAGTAATAAAAACTAAAAAAATGGCTCATTTTGAGCAAACTCAAACAGAGATTCAGCTGACCATAAAGACATAAAATTTGAGGTAACATATATGATGACCAATATATAACATCTAAAGTAAATTTTCACTAAAGTGGAACTCATGCTTACTGCTTTTATAAATAAAAAAAAAATAACTAACTAGAATTAAAGATGTCTTCTTATGGAATGGACATCAAATATGCTTTGTTGTAATAACTATACATAAAGACAAATAACTAAACACGTTGAGAGCCAAAAAAAAATAAAAAAAATAAATAAATAAGATAATAATAATAATAATAATAATAATAATAAAACTCGTATAGAATGCAAATGAGAGACTCAAAAATAAATAAATAAAAAAAAGTACGTTATTACCCCTTTTTTTTTCAATGAATCAATTTAAAAAATTGCAACTATAGCGTGTGTAGTAGAAACTGTAAATTAAGAGCACACGATGGGCGATGGGGTCTGCAAGTCAGGATAGTAGAATTCTTTTCGGAGGATAAATAAATAAGTAAACACGCCTTGATATTTTTGTCCTTTAAAAGCAAAAATATAACTATTAACAGAATTTTGTACAACACATTCAAAGCTATTAATGTATAATATATCGAAAGTGTTTATTGACCGGCAAGTAAGGATGACGATCAAGAGCTGTTTGAGTTAGTCTCTTATAGAGGCTGCAGTTAAAAGGATAATTTTTTTTGTAATATTGAACTAATGTTGTTAAAATTTAGGAGAGGGGAGGCGTGCAATTTCATGCGCCAACGCCATGCACCTTACAAGGCGCATGAAATTCCGCACCTTCCTTCAATATTTTTTTAAAAAAAATTCTATTCCATTTCGATTAATTAAAAAAAATAAAGTACTTCATTTCACTATCTTTGTCGCAGCTTTATTTTGGTCCTACGCCTTGCAACTTCATTTAAATTGTTTGTTTCTATTATTTTTAACTAATCCTTTTGTTATATATATATATATATATATATATATATTATTTTTATTCATTTAAATATGAATAAATTACGAAGAAAATAAAATTATTTTATCATTTTAACTAACAATTTTCGATTATTGATTGACTTAATTTTTTAAATTTTTGTTGAAACTTATCCACCTTTATATACTAATGTGAAAGTGTTGATTTGATTCAACATAGTAAAACTTTAACGAAAAAATAACAAATTTATAAACAAGGGGCGTGGACCTTGCGCGTTGCTTTGAATTAAAAGTTGCCTTCGTAATTTTCTTTTTTTGGTAGTAAAATGAAGTAAAAAAAATTCTTAATTTAATCCGATTGAAATAATTTTTCTTTTAATTCAGGCGCATGGGGGCTGAGCCTTACAAGACACATGGAATTCTGCGTGTTGCAACGTCCATCCTAATTTTAATGACTTTAATTCAATCGTTATAAGATTATTATTTTTTATCTTAAAATTAATTTTATTATCTTTTTAAGATTTTTGACAAATAGTAATAGTAAAGTAATGTATATTCTTTTTAAAAAAGTTAAGGTACTTAAATGTAATCACCCTTCTGCTCGTGATGTTGACAAAACTAACAGCACCACTATGTGGTCCATTTAAATGTATCTTCTGCTCGTGATGACTAATGTGGACAAAACTAACATCCCCACTACGTGGTCCGTTAATTTGTATTATATATTACTAATATTGATGTATCATCGAACTGAAAAAAAAAATCAAATTTATAAAGCAACCGTCCTAATATATTGAAATCGATATGTAAGATTTATTTAATGTATTCACTAGATTAATTCCACGTACGTCTGTAAAATACAAAAATGCCAACTATGCTAAAAAAAAATAAAAAAAATAAGTGTTAAACAATTTTAGTGATGTGTTTTATAATCGTGTGAGTATATTCATAACAAATAATATCGATTTTGCCCCTCATACATCACTTAGGAATCAGATTGTCATATAAAATATATAATTAGATCCGACAAAATCAACTCAGAAAACATTTTTTTTACAAGATAAAATTGGCGCAAACAGGAAAAATTGCATGTAAAATTTTAGAAGCTTAAAACTGTTTTTTTTTTTAAGGGTAAAGATAATGCCGTGGGGAAGGCCGGTGACTTGTAAGCCTTTGTCCGTTTGCGCATGGGGACCTGCACCTTGCTACCCTAATTTAGATATTGTCTATTCTATCGTTTAAATGTTATCTTTTTATTTTAAACTTATTTTTGTTGTCTTTCTGAAATTTTAGATTAATTTCTTGTCTTTTAGGCTTCAAACTCGTATAAAAAAATTTAAAATATAATAATGCGAGTGTTAACGAAGAGAATATGAAAAGACAAAATCGTGTTTTCTTGAATTTTTCTATTTGATTGTAATTAAATAGAATAAATTTTTTTTTTATATATATATATATATATATATATATATATATATATATATATATATATATATATATATATATATATATATATATATATATATATATATATATATATATATATATATATATAAATATGTATATATACATATACGTACTTTAATCACAAATAATTACTAATATTTTCTATGAAAGAATTCAGACATACAAATAACTCATATATCAGGTCATTAAGATTTATACCTCTACTAAATAAATGATGCCTTATTTCTAATCAAACAAAATAATACGACATTCTTATCTAGATCAATGTAGCTTTTTACACACAATATAAATGTGGTGTAAAATGGGCGATGTATATATGGGCACTTGTTTTTTAATAAGACAATTATAAGTTGTTTTTATCTACATTTGTACAAGCATGTAGTGTTTTTTATGAAAGTTTATTGTTGTGCACCGTTCGATAAATCGAATAAAAAAAATATTATTAGTTTATTTTATTGTAACTAATAATAATTTTTTATGTAGTGTGAATATTTGGTTGATTTTCTTATTTAGTTTTCATTCGTGAAAAGTATATACGGTTGGATTTAGGGAAAAGGAATGAGGAGATGCACATGGAGCGTAAATAAGTTAAAAAGTAGTAATTGTGATATCTCTCTTAAATTTGCATTGGTATTTATCTTTTTTTGGGCTAAAATTTTAACCTTTTTTCTAATTATTTTCACCTAAAAATATTGATTACAATTATATAAACACCCAATATTAATATCTTCCCTTGAATTTCTTTTATTAATATCTTTATGATTAGAATTAAGAAGATAAAATTTTGAAAAGTACGCCTATTTTTGAAAATCCATGTATGGCTTTATATATTAGTTCCTTTCATTAGTTACTTATTATTATAATTCATTTGTACGAATATTATTAGTGGCGGAGCCAGGATGTCTATTGAAAAGGTCCGAAGTATCAAGCAAATGTGTAAAAATCACAAGATGAAAAATAGAACGGGACGAAAAGAAAAAGATTAATCTTAATCCGCTACATTTAACTTGCTTTGATATGCTGTGTTTAGCTTTTCCTACTTTTATCCTATAATTATTTATCAATCATTAAAACTATCCATTCTTTATTGAAATCTGATTTTTCTATAATTATTTGTCAAACATTTTTTAGCTCAACACAAAATCTTTTTGTTACTCCGTTATTCTCTTCCTTACAATTCTTTAAACTCAAAGCACAAGAATTTGAACTTAAATTGATGAGAATTTGATCCTTGAATCGAAATTGCAAGTTTGTCACGTCCAAATTGAACATCTAATAACATCATTCTCAAGATACATTAGATTTCTTGTTAAATTAGCTGTGAAAACCTTTCTTTTAAATTCTAAACAACATGAAGGCACTTCCAAAACTTATAGGTGACAATGCGGTAAATAGATAGTAAAACCTTATTCGTACGAAATATTTACACCAAGTCATAAATGCATATGCATATATATGCATTTGCATACATATTATTTGTCACTATTCAAAACTACCTCCTAGTCGTAGCTTGATGCTTAGATCCACAAGTATCCCAATTTGATTTGAGAAGTCTGAAATATAAAACTTAACACTCAAAAGGCGAGTTCATTTCTAGATAAAATAAAGTTGATACTAATGTCTGACTTATTGTCTGAAAACCTTTATTAAGATGAGTTGTTGGGACAAGCCCCCGACTAACTCTAGTTTTCTAAACAAAAAGACATAAACAACGGAAACAATACATAGAGATTGTCCTCAAAAGATGGAAAATTTATTTTTGTTGCCTTTCTGAAATTTTTGATCAATTTCTTGCCTTTTAGGCTTCAAACTCGTATAAAAGGAGTTTAAAATATAATAATACGAGTTTTTAACGAAAAGAATATAAAAAAATATAATCGTGTTTTCTTGATTTCTTCTATTTGATTGTAATTAAAGAGAATAAAATTATATATATATAAATAAATATGTATATATACATATCCGTACTTTAATCACAAATAATTACTAACATTTTCTATGAAAAAATTAAAACATATAAATAACTCACATATATCAGTAAGATTTAGACCTCCACTAAACAAATGATGCCTTATTTCTAATCAAACAAAATAATACGACATTCTTATCTAGATCAATGTAGCTTTTTACACACAATATAAATGTGGTGTAAAATGGGCGGTGTATATATGGGCACTTGTTTTTAATAAGACAATTATAAGTTGTTCTTATCTACATCTGTACATGTAGTGTTTTTGATGAAAGTTTATTGTTGTGCACCGTTCGATAAATCGAATAAAAAAGTATTATTAATTTATTTTATTGCGACTAATGATAATTTTTTATGTAGTGTGAATATTTGATTGATTTTCTTATTTAGTTTTCATTCGTGAAAAGTATATACGGATGGATTTATGGAAAAGGAATGAGGAGATGCACATGGAACGTAAATAAGTTAAAAAGTAGTAATTGTGATATCTCTCTTAAATTTGCATTGGTATTTATCTTTTTTTGGGCTAAAATTTTAACCTTTTTTCTAATTATTTTCACCTAAAAATATTGATTACAATTATATAAACACCCAATATTAATATCTTCCCTTGAATTTCTTTTATTAACATCTTTATGATTAGAATTAAGAAGATAAAGTTTTGAAGAGTACGCATATTTTTGAAAATCCATGTATGGCTTTATATATCAATTCTTTTCATTAATTACTTATTATTGTAATTCATTTGTATGAATATTATTAGTGGCCGAGCCAGGATGTCTAAGAAGGGGTTTGAAGTATCAAACAAATGTGTAAAAATCACAAGATGAATAATTGAACGGGACGAAAAGAAAAAGGTTAATCTTAATCTGCTACATTTAACTTGCTTTGATATGCTGTGTTTAGCTTTTCCTACTTTTATCCTATAATTATTTATCAATCATTAAAACTATCCATTCTTCATTGAAATCTGATTTTTCTATAATTATTTGTCAAACATTTTTTTAGCTCAACTCAAGATCTTTTTGTTACTCCGTTATTCTCTTCCTTACAATTCTTTAAACTCAAAGCACAATAATTTGAACTTAAATTGATGAGAATTTGATCTTTGAATCGAAATTACAATTTTGTTACGTCCAAATTGAACATCTAATAACATCACTCTCAACATAAATTAGATTTCTCGTTCAATTATCTGTGAAAACCTTTCTTTTAAATTAAATAGCATGAAGGCACTTCCAAAACTTATGGGTGACAACACGGTAAATAAATAGTAAACCTTGTTCGTACGAAATATTTACACCAAGTCATAAATGCATATGCATATATTTGCATTTTCATACATATTATTTGTCACTATTCAAGACTACCTCTTAGTCGTAGCTTGATGCTTAGATCCACAGTATCCCAATTTGATCTGAGAAGTCTTGAAATATAAAACTCAATCGCTCAAAAGGCGAGTTCATTTCGAGATAACATAAAGTTGATATTAATGCTAGACAGTAAAAATCTTTATTAAGATGAGTTGTTGGAACAAACCCCCAACTAACTCTAGTTTTCTAAACAAAAGACATAAACAACGGAAACAAAACATAGAGATTGTCCTCAAAAGATGGAAGACTCACCAAAATGCTACTGAGTTGGATGGTGGTCATACTAACAACGAGCTGGATGTTGATCGTTCGAACCTATATAAAACTATATAGGCGCAAGAGTATGTTGTCAATACTTTGATTGTATTGAGTTTGCGGGACAAGCATCACAATTCTAATAAATTAAACAAGATAAATCTGAAAAACTGAACTGATAAATACGAACTAATGCAATGACCAAGTAAAATAACATACAACTCGTAAAGTACTAGACATGAATAGCTAAATATTACATAATGATGGGAATTTACTTTTAACAAGCTAAAATTGACATCAAATATGAATAAAAACGCCATCTAGTTTTTATGTATTACATCAAAAACGTTCTTTTATCGACCACTCGTAGAACTGTAATGTAAACAAACCTCATATCAATCTTCCAACTGTGCAATGATGCTTGCAAAGATCAAATAACCTTGGGACATATCAGACAACAGACAATATTCATTCTTTGCATGGTATGTATCCATTAAGCCTGCATTTCATTATTATCAAAAATTTCATTGAAATACTCATTCAGAGAATCACTAAATTTTTGTCTAACAAAAAGAAAAGAGATTGATGAAACTACAAAAACAGAAACTTTACCGTAGCCAGTAGATTGAACATCATAACTGTGGAAATAAATCTTGGCAGCAATTAATTTTGCAGCCAATACTTGTTGAAATTACTAGCCACAAATGTGAAAATTGGTAGCCACCAATGTGAAAGTTGGTAGCCACATTTGTGGAAGTAGGTAGTCAAAGTTTGGTATTAGTTTGGTAGAGTTAGGCAGCCAATTTTTTTGTTGAAATTGGCTATCACATTATGTCATTAATGATGTAAACAAGTGTTCAAAAAACTCTATAAATAGAATAGTAATTGAACACTTGAAGACACACCAAAATAGAGAAGCAATAGAGAGTAGAGAGAGTAATCCACAAACTACTTCTTAGTTTGTGAGAAAATAGTGTGCAAATAATATTATTGTGAGTTGTAAGAAATAAAAGAGTGTTGAGTAGTAGTCTTTTGACACTACCAAGTTTTTCATCAATATTATTGTATTATTTATTCGGGTATCATATTTACCCATTTTAATATTTGGTGTCGTTGTTACTCTCTTCCTATTGCTATTTAGTTTGGACATTATCCTGGGTGTGATTATCATTTTGTCCAACAATAACCTATGTCCTGTTAACAAATAACGAATAAGCTATTGCAAAATCGAATTTCTAGAAGATCCAATCATTAAATTTGCAAGAAGTTACAGACCTGTAAATCTCTTATCAATGGCAAACTACCAGTTATAGAATATGGTTCTAAATACCCAACTACCTCTTCGGTAGCTCTCGATAGTACTTTATACCCGAGAGAATTGAGATCACAAGCAACGCCAGATGAAGTTTCATCAAAAGTTATAGTCATTCTGGTGGCGATTAAAGTGGAACGTTAATTACTAATAAATGATAAAGAAGAAATTACTAGAGCTCTACATTTTACTTGAACATACCTTCCCCTGAGGTTCTCATCTGGTTGAACATATTTTGAAACAGGGCCTCGAGTATCAAGTTTTTCAATATTCGCATTCAAGTCATCAACATATTCTTGTAATTTCTTCATAACATCGGATACACTGAACAACGATGCATTGTTAGAATTTTTGATTGTTTTCAATCTTGTTTATAAAGGAACATGAAGGAATAATACATACTTGTAAAATGGAGTCAATCTGCAAGAAAATATATAGTTGTGATTGGATACTACTCCTTTATTATTTGATGAAAGATCTCACGAAGAAAGAAACTTACCTAACATCTCCAGAAACAGTGCACTCACCAGGAATTTGATTGATTCCACCCCCGGGATCTATAAGAGAAAATGATTTAACACATAAAAATAACTGAAGAAGATAAATATGTTCAAAAATTTTGACAAACTTACAAAACCACTGAGTTGGTTTCATGGTCGACGGTGTCTCAAATTTATAGACTTGTTCTTTAGGAACAGCAGGAAAATATCTATAGAAGCGCGACTGAATTTCTTTGAGTGCATCCATAGCAAGTTCTAAAGCATTGATAGCGTAATCATTTGCAATAAAATGTGATACAAATATGATATTAGGTGTTTGAATTGACTTATTTTTAATGACTTTCGACTTATTAATAAATGATATGAAAAGAAAAGGAGTACCTTGTTGGGCAGACCACTGTGGAATCCCTTTCCGATTACCTCAAGTTTCCACGGTATAGTACCACCAGTACCAATGCATGGTTGTTTATCAGCTGCGTCAATCCAGTATCTATATACACAAATAAATTCATTAAAATTGTTATATCTGCAACGAAATCTTATACCATAGCATATATACAGTAACTTACAGAGGACCAAACTTTAATTTATCAAACCAATGATCCCTATATAAGGCATCCACACCAATTCCAGGGATAGATGAGGTCTCTTCACTCGCTATGAAAATAGCAATCACTGTCGATTTTAATTTTGACTTTGTCTCTCCCAACCTTTTCATAAGCTCGGTAACAAGCGCTACATGACCTAAACAATCAGTAGTTCCACGTCCTTGAAGTTTATCACCATCGATGCTTAATGAAAATGGATCAAATTCCTGAATACGAATATAATTAATTAATTAAAATATGGTTTTTTGACCATTGAAGTTTCATATCAGTAGCATTTTTTCTGTACAGATAACAAAGAGATTGGATTACATTATAAATCATTTTGTACATTAGAAGAATAAGGAAAGACACATCATTTATTCCATTTTCTGTGAAAATCAGATAGAAAGGTACTGCATGTCAAGTGAAATAGTAGATTAGTTGAATGTGGATTTAATTTACAATAGCACTAACACTAATATCATGTAATAATATCTTGTTGATATTTGTGATAATGCTTTTAAAATTTTATTTAAACTTAACAAATTATAAAAAAAATAAAAAATATTGAAGAAAGTAGGCCATTAAAAAAAGGGTTAACTTGGCCTGATCCACCAAATTTCAAAGTCCAAATGAATTAGTTATAATAAAGTGGACTAATCCATATTAAAAGCTCTAGAACTTATTCACCCTTAACAAAAAAAATAGGTTTAATTTTTTCACAGCCCCTCGTACCGTACCCATACAACTTCCACCCTCTACCCAAATTTCTTTTTCAAAAAAGATTCTTAAAAAAATAATTTTTTTCTAAACCCCTCCCCCCATCCTCACCCTCACCCCCTCATCCCTCACGTCCACCCTAATCTCCACTTGACCCGTAACCCAACCCAAATATTCACACACACACACACCCTCACCCTCACCTCCACCCTACCCTCCACTACTTGACCCCTAATTAACCCCAACCCCCACAATTTTTTTTAAATAAAAAGAAACTCACCCTCAACTCCACCCTACCCTCCACTTGACCCCTAACCCAAACCCACACAATATTTTTTTAAAAAGAAATTCAACCCACCCACACCCCACAGCCCACAAAGACAAATAAAAGAATTCAAAACATAATTTTTTTAATAAAAATTCCCCCCAACCATCGGGTCCCACTCACCCAAAATTGAAAAAAAATATATCAAAAAATCCAAAGAAAAAGTTAATTTTGTCCATGCTTATATAAGCACTTAAAATAGATTTAGCTTATATTTACCATTTAAGAAATATGAGTGATTAATTTAAATAAATATGATTAAAATAACTCTATTTTTTTATATGAGCTGAAATTATCATCCCTATTTTCAATGTTAGACGTGAAAGATAGCAAGTACCTAATAAAATAATAAAGGTACGGAACGAAATATCAAAGATATTTTGAAAAATAATGTAATTGACATAAATCGATGAACCAAAATTATAAGTAATTTACATACCCATTCATCTGGATTTGCAGGAACAACATCCATTTATACTATTTGGGATGTCTTGATTTATAAAATCAATGAATAATTTGTCATTTGCGACTATTTTACACTTACTATTATAGATACCATTTATTTTCAATGTTTAAATGAATTATTTTTGTTAGGGGTGATTTGATAAAATTAATGACTCTGATCATTTACTTTTTTTAATTTTTGGTCAAAGTCAATAGTGGATAAATATTGTTGAACTGAGAGAGTACTTGTCCAGTTTGAAAAAACAAAAAGATAATTTGTTATTTTGTGTCTATTTTTTACTTTTTCTGTTAAATAATATTCATTCTATAATATATTTCTCAAATAATTATATTTAAAAGGTAATATAGAAATATCGTTCTCATTATTTCTTATTTCTTAAGGTTTATGTCAAGTTAATAATAAATACTCCTTATTAGTAAATTGAGGGAATATATTTTTAGCTTAGTTAATAAAAGATTACTAAATTTTTAATCTTTTTGTCTTCTTATTTTCACCTAAAAATATTGATTATAAATAAATAAACACCCAATATTAATATCTTCTCTTGAATTTATTTTATTAATTTCTTTATGATTATTATTAATCACTATGTGCGACATTGTAGAATAACAAAGAGGAAAAAGTTTTGAAGAGTGTTTATATTTGAAAATCCATTTGTATAAGGCTTTATATCACTTTCTTACATTAATTACTTATCATTATAATTTACTTGTAAGAATGTTATAAACTAGGCTTAGAAGAGGTGATGTGACATGTATTTAAAAATAAGAATGATGTTTATCCCTTCTTTTTTTTAATATTCCTAATAATAAAAACCTAAAAATAATTATATGGTCGTAGGTACCAATATGAGAATTGTTCATATTATATAGAATCATATTTTCGGCTTTTTCGATATTGTTGTAAAATTCATGTCCATACAATATATGTAGTGTAAAACGTGTTATAAAATACTTCTTCCGTTTATTTTCATTTATTCATTAAATTAAAATAATTATTTAGTAATATTTATTCAATTTAGAGACTTAATAAAAAATAATTATCTATTTTATATTGACAATTAAATATTATTTAATACTTAATATATTTCACATTAAATTTAATTTATACGAAGAGCAATATATTTGTTGTAATATGGGTTGATATTCCTTACTTATAGCTTTTAATTTAGTATAGTCAACCTTTTATAAAAAAAAATCAATATTCTTATTAAGGAAAACTAAAAATGATATGGTAGTAGGTACCAATATGAGAATTTGTTCATATTATATTAAATCATATTTTTGGCTTTTTCGATATTGTTGTAAAAGTATATATATGTAGTGTAAAATGTGTAGTAAAATATTCTCTTCGTTTATTTATATTTATATTAAAAATATTTATCTAATAATATTTGTCTTATTCAAAAAATTAAAAAACAATTTATGTTTTAAATCTATTTTATCGTTATTATTAAATATTATACAATGTCATATATATTTTCAAAACATTTAATTTAATATAAATAATAATATATTTTTAATATCTATTTTATCGTTGCTATCAAATATTATATAATATTAATATACTTTAAAATATTAAATTTAATATATTCAAAAAGTAATACTATTTCTAACAGGGATTGGTATGCCTTACTTATGGATATCTTAGGTTAGTATAATTAACCTTTTCTTTCAATGTTGTTAATATTTTTCTTAATAGAAAAACTAAAAATTATATATATGGTAGTACCCTAGTGGGTACCAATATGAGAATTGTTCATATATATTACTATCATATTTTTAGCTTTTTCGATATTGTTCTCGAATACTATGTCCACATAATATATTTCGGGTAAAACATGTTTTACAATATTTTTACTGTTTATATTTATTTGTTCATTATATTAAAAATAGTTGTGCAATAAATTTGTTTAATTTAGAGAATTAAGATATAATTTATTTTTTAATATCTATTTTATTTTTGTCATTAAATAATATTAAATATCTAACATATATATTTCAAAACATTAAATTATATATTTAAAGGAGTATTTATTATTTCTTAAGATATGTAGCAAGTCAATAATAGACACTATTATTAAAAAAAAAAAAAAACTATTTATAGCTCGGATATTATTGTAAATTGTAACGTCCACACAATATATTTTTAATATATTATATGTTGTACAATGGAAGGGCGGTAATTAATGAATATACACAATATAAATGTGTTTGTTAACACATATACATGATATATATTTTTATTGAGACCAATGTAGATATTTTATGAAATGGTGTCATCGGATGTGTTAAAAGTTAAAAATGTTATTGATTTATTGCTATTGGATTATTAGAATAATAGATTTTAAATGGTTTTATAAAAAGATTTTTATTGAGTTATCAAGTTTAGTTTTAATTTTTTAATATTGAATTATTGAGTAACTTGATAACTCATTAAAAATATAGTAGTTTACTATTTTATTTTTACATAAATATTAAATATTAATCTCAACACCTTATTACCTTGGTCCTTTAGCCTTTAATTCACACTTTACATCATACAAAATGTCAAACTTACAATAAGTGTATTCTTATAAATTTCTTTTCGTGTTAAACTTATATAGTTCTTTTCATATCAGTTGTTATTGTTTGTATTTTATGAACATTGTTTATTTGTTTAAAGTTAAATTATTGTCAGGTCTTGGAGATACTATTCAAACACTGAATAAAACATCAAATCAAAATAAAGGAAAGGCCATGATTTTCGTCGTTATCGTCTTCATAAAGGATTAAACAAATGAATATATTGATTAACTTGAAGGATCAATATGACCAGGAGCTGCTTAAGCATTTTAGTGGTCTAAAACGAAAATCAAATGGGGCCTTAAATTTGAATTGTTAATAACTTTATATAATTGATTTTTTCTAGTTTTCAATTGATAATATAACTATTCTTATTGTAAATTATTTTTAATGAGATATAGTACTCCAAATATGACAAATTTCTTATAATAATTCCTTCATTTTCATGAAAAGTTTACTTTTTCTATAAATAGTATTTAAAAAATAATCTTATAACCTATTATTATTAAAAATGAGGTCTCTTAAATTTGGGGGCCTAAAGCACATGTCTTTTTTTATAACACTGTCGAGTCACCCCCGAATATAACCACCACTTAAACCTTAGGTATCGTCGAAAGCTTGATATGAGTTGATACACCTTCAATTTCAAGATATAACTACTACATAGTATTCACACACGCACAAGTGAATTTCTAACTTATTTTCTCATATTTGATAGGTGAGTAGAAAATATTTTTAATGTTTGTGTTATGCCGTAATTTTTACTATCTTTAGAAAAATCACTTTTTTTGAAATGTTTCTAAGTATAAAACAATTTGAGAAAAATACTTAGAAAAGAGTCGCCACTTAATTTTTTAAAAGAAATTAAGAAAACTTAACTTAAAAAGACTCTAACAGATTAAGTCTTAATAAATTTAGAGAAAATGGATAAGAGGTTCTTATTTACGCTTCAAGAAGGTTTTTAAGGCATTTGAAGCGCCCGCTAACATGCGGTTATCCTGTGACTTAGGTTAATATTTTATTTTTTTTTACTATTCTTAGTAACATGATATAATGAATAATGATTAATGACATTTGTTCAACTTTAAAAAAAATATTTAAACAAAGATTAATTTTTATTTTTTATTTTATTTTAAGAAAATGAAAACTTAATTAGAATTTTTGAAATTGATTATAAGTGAATAGAACTGAATTAGATTATTATTGTTTTTAATCATTTTAAAAGATAATAACATCAAACCGAAATTTATTAATTTAAGCATGAAAAACCATTTTAAATTAATTTAAGAACAAAATTTTTTGACTAAATGTATTTCATGAAAAGTATAAGAGTGATAAAAATATATTGAAATAAACTAACGTAAAGAAAATAGTTCATCTTCTGGGGATTTTAATTAGGCTAGTCAAAGTTAAGGTTAAATAAATTAAAAACAAATATCACAATTAAATAATTTATGAGTAAGAGATAAAAGAAGAGTTGGGCCTGCTGCAACCAATTTGGGCTTATTACTGCCCAGAAATATTGGGCCAAAGCTGCTGATTTTTTGATTTTTAAATCAATTCCCATTTTTGTATACATTGACTGTATATCAGTGTATATAAGCGCGTACACCAGATTTTGAGTGTATCTCCTGCTTCCAAACCCCTGCCTTTTACCGCATAACCATATTTTCGCATTTTTTGGTCACATATTTGATGTCATAAATCTGTATATCAGTGTGTAAACGTTGTAGACATCATGTATGCAACCCATTTCTCAGGCTTTAGAACATTTCCAACAGCATGTTGGGTCTCTATAACCTATAACAGCTTCCAAAATATATAGGGGAATGACTCAAGAGAAAACCCAAAATTTGGGAGGCCTTTATGGCCCATCCGAAATGCAAGGAGGAGAGAAAGTCCGCAAGGGACTCGGGCGAAGTTCACATGCAACAAAACGACAAATGATTAGCATTCGTCTAACCAAATTAACAGAGAGAAATGATATGCCAAATACGTAAAGGGCAAGAAATGAAATATATATATACACTATTATATAATCCAAATTGGAAGGAATCATAAAAGGACAAGCAGAAAGTTTTAAACACATGGTTGAAGAACAGAATGATCATATTTAGGCTAATGAATTAGCAAGGATTGGCAGCAAATGCATGTAGAGAACAAGAAAAGCAAGAAAAAAAATGGTCTTTATTACATACCCAAATAACTAAAAATAATAATAATAATAATAAAAATAATAATAAAAATAACCTGGATGCAACTAGCAGAGGATGGAACAAATGTCTTTGGGTATTATGAAATTAAGAAATCATTTTGAGGAAGAAAATACTATGAAGAATTGGTCAAATATAAAATAGGACAGAGACAAGGACATGTATGCAATAGTGAATATCTAATTTTAAGTTTAGCACAAAACTACCTCTACGGTCGACCCTAAACTCTTATATATATACTTGAAGACAAAATCGACATTAACATACAAATAAAGGACATATTCATGAAGTCAAGAACAAGACATGTATAGAAATATACAAGTCCAACAACATTTGAGGAGGGGGAAATAAGTCATCTATGTATCCACTTTGAAAGCCCAACTACAATTTAAAGGTAATCCAACTATCATTGAAGAAAAGAGATTTGAAACGAAAAAAAAAAAAAAATTAACTCAAAATGACTTGGCAAGAAGACATATTGACAATATTCAAGATAGACTCGACCACATTCAAATGAAGGAAAATGAGAACTACATTAAATCGAGCGAGATTAGACTAAAAAATTTGTAAAAAAAAAAACAAGACCTCAAAACTGAATACAAGAGGGAAACAACCATTATTCAAACTATGTAAAAACATAAACAATTCTAAGAGATTAAGCTGACATGACTAAGAGCTTCTGTAACAATCAAAACGTCAAAGAAAAAAAAAATATACACAAGTAATGAAGAAAACAGATTTATGCAGCAACACATTAAGTAATAAAAACTAAAAAAATGGCTCATTTTGAGCAAACTCAAACAGAGATTCAGCTGACCATAAAGACATAAAATTTGAGGTAACATATATGATGACCAATATATAACATCTAAAGTAAATTTTCACTAAAGTGGAACTCATGCTTACTGCTTTTATAAATAAATAAAAAAAAATTAACTAGAATTAAAGATGTCTTCTTATGGAATGGACATCAAATATGCTTTGTTGTAATAACTATACATAAAGACAAATAACTAAACACGTTGAGAGCCAAAAAAAAATAAAAATAAATAAATAAATAAAATAATAATAATAATAATAATAATAATAATGATAATAATAATAATAATAAATTACTAGGCTTACGTTGATGGATTTGTATCAAGGCTTAAACAAGATATTAGATAAAAATTAGACATCTTAAGAACAAAACATCGAGGGAACAAGAGGTTTGAACGTTACGGAACAAAGAGGATAAAACAGTGAAGTAGAGAAGAGTCCTTTACCTTTTTTTTGGCAGCGACTATGACAAACGAGCTACTCGAAGAAACTTCCGCCACAAAATTCAAATACAAATAGCAAGCCAAGAAAATCAAAGAAATTGAATTCTAAAATCTTTTATAGGCTATTTTTGTGTATCACCTCAAAATCCAATTTTTTTTTTTCAAAAAAAAATATCCGATCTCCTCTAACTTTGTTTTCCTCACCACAATTTTCTCTGCCTAATAACTGAGGGTAGAGGGTTATTTATAGGGTAAGAAGGGACGATTTAGGGAGGAATATGCTTAGCAAAAAATTCAAATAGAAGAGATTTTGAAGATCTTTGAAAATGGGGAAAAAAAGGACAATGATTTGATCGATTAGGTAGCTAGGATTATGGATTTGCAGAGTAGTTGAATGAGTGTACCTGATTTCTCACGATTTTTCTGCTGCTACCCGTGATTTTCGCTGCGATGAAGAAAAATGGAAAGCTGTAGCTTTCTCCCAGATCTGTGTAGTGAGGAAGAAGAAATAGAGTGGGCCAGTCAGGTTTGGGCTGGGAATTTGAGTGAAAATAATATGGGCTGCAAATTTATATGAAAGTTGGGCAGAAAACTGGCCCAAATTTGGTCTAAAATTGGTCTAATAAAATGGGGTAAATGTTGGTTAACTTAATTTTGGAAATAACCATCAGATTACAAATTCGGCCGAAATAAGTTAAGGACTAACCGATTTGCATTAATTGATGAATTCGACTAAGGTCCGGCAAGACGAATTATTATAAATTAATTAATGAGCTTCTTAATATTAACAAAAAATAAAATAAATAATTTAATCATAAACTTAGTGATTCAAAAATATAACCATGATTTAAACTAAACTAATTTAAAAGACTACTTACTAACTTTACAATATTTTTGAGATGGTCTTTTTTTTTTTTTTAATAATCATAAAATATACTAATTATATACATAATTATGTAAAATATATATATTATCTAAAAACTTTACGAAACGGCAAAAATTATTCAACATAACGCAAACTTTATATTTTTCCTAAATTTATAAAATGAATTATTTTAAATTGTTTGAGAACTTAAAAAGCTCATGAATTAATTCCTACTGTGGAAGGCCAAAATTGGATGTCAACAGCTGTCCCTCGTTTGACTTGGATTGATGAAAGAAATTCAAGGCAAATGAAATTGACGAATTCAATTTTGACCGACCACATCTTCATCTTTGGGAAAAGGAATTTTGGTATGGGCTTTAGGAATTATGGCCGAACCCTGGTATCGGGTTTCCTACATATCTCAGGTTATATGAGAATTCAGGCCACTTGTAGTTCGATACGCTTGATTTAACGCACGATTATTAAAGAATTCAAAAGTCATTTCGATACCAAATTATGAAGGAACCGAAATGCTCGAGAATAGGACTTGAAAACAAATATTGGAATACAGCCGAGTTTTCAACATTGAACCCGCCTACATATCCTCAAAGTTTGGGAATCAGGCTGTTTGTAGTTCGACTCGATTGGTTAAAAAGGAAATCTATTATGCAAGATAACCTTTGGTTTTGGAGGAGTGACAAATAAAACGAGTGTGGAAAAGAGTCTTGCAATCTCTTAGCCATGAATGTGGAGCTCTTCACATCCATACGTAAGAATTTACATGGACATAATTTCTTAAGTTCGTGGTGCACTGTCACTCAGATTAGAAAGTTGCCTCCAGTGAGAGTGAAATGTTTCACGGATGCAAAATTAAAACCGATGAACTAAAAGAAAAACCTACACGACTTTGCTAGGCGTGTGGTTTGATTATAGTGGAAGTTTCTCGTTAGCTCGCGTCCTAAGAGTTTGATACTCCTCTTTGGACTATGTCCTAGTTCGCTGCTAAGAAAAAGTTCCACGTTGTGCTGCATCCCTTTTGATGTCGTCCGCACCTGTGGTTTGATTTGAGAATTCACCCTCTTGGATGCTCTCGACAGAGATTAGAACAAACTTATTAGTAGAAACTGTAATTTACATAGAGAGGCGGTATGTTTTACCTTCTTCGACACACATTTTCAAAACTATTCTGACGTTAGGTTCCATCAGTTTTGACATAGTAGGTGATGAATTGATGTAATGCGGCATGATGATGACTTTGTCGATAATGTAATATTGTTGATGATGATACTTTATTGATAGAATGACGTTGATGCTCGATTGATAGGATGATGATGCTATATTTACGATCCATTGGTAGAATGACGTTGATTCAATGGTAGGATGATGTTGTTGAAACTTGATTGGTAAGATGATGTTGCTTTCTTGGCATTGGAAGAATCAATGACTCTCTCGCAATTTGAAGATGCAATGGCCCTCTTGGCAATATAAATATGCAACGTCCCTCTCGGCGGTTGAAGATGCAATGGCCCTCTCGGCGGTTTGAATATGCAATAGGCTTCTTGGCAATAGAAATATGATCGCCCTCTTGGCAATTTGAATATGATGGCCTTCTCGGCAGTTTGATTATGCAATGGCCCTCTTGGCAGTTTGAATGCAATGGCCCTCTCGGCAGTTTGATATGTAATGACCCTCTTAGCATATGAAAATAATGGTCTTCTTGGCGATTTGAATGCAATGACCCTCTCGGCAGTTTGAATATGTAATGGCCCTCTTGGCAATTTGATATGAATGGCCTTCTTGGCAATTTGAATATGATGGCCCTCTTGGCAGTTTGATATGAATGGCCTTCTTGGCAATTTGAATATGATGGCCCTCTTGGCAGTTTGATATGATGGCCCTCTCGGCAGTTTGATTATGCAATGGCCCTCTTGGCAATATAAATATGATGGCCCTCTTGGCAGTTTGATATGAATGGCCTTCTTGGCAATTTGAATATGATGGCCTTCTCGGCAGTTTGATTATGTAATGGCCCTCTTGGCAATTTGATATGAATGGCCTTCTTGGCAATTTGAATATGATGGCCCTCTTGGCAATATTGAATTTGAATGATGGCCCTCTTGGCAGTTTGATATGATGGCCCTCTCGGCAGTTTGATTATGCAATGGCCCTCTTGGCAATATAAATATGATGGCCCTCTTGGCAGTTTGATATGAATGGCCTTCTTGGCAATTTGAATATGATGGCCTTCTCGGCAGTTTGATTATGCAATGGCCCTCTTGGCAGTTTGAATGCAATGGCCCTCTCGGCAGTTTGAATATGCAATAGCCTTCTTGGCAATAGAAATATGATGGCCCTCTTGGCAATTTGAATATGATGGCCCTCTCGGCAGTTCACATTATTGTGTCTGATATCAACGGGATTTGTGAATATTTTCTAATAGTTTTTCATGCTGAAAAATGTAATTTGATACTTTGTAGATGCTTGTACATGTTGAGAGTGATTTCTTCACTCGTTCACATCTTCTGTTTAAGGTGTTGTTGTTCGTATTCTGAACTGCTGCTTTTTTTCCAAAGAACTTAAATGACTTTTCTTTTTCTATAGAAGAGTTGTCAATTTTGGGGAGCTACTCGTCCTTTTGAATTCTCCATATTCATTTAATGGAGGAATATGATGATCTGGAGGCAATCTTATATACCTGTATCCACAGAAAAATTGTTAGTTTTTAAAATAAACTGATCTGTGTTGATTTCTTCCAGTCGCCTTGCTTCTTATCTTGCTATCTTTGGAAGTTTGGTTGACCCTACGAATCGCAATAGACAAAAGACAAGATCATATTTAAATTAAAACATATGTAAAAAAAAAAATTTTGGAAAGATAGTTTTAAAGAAAATCTTTGCCAATTAATTGCCACGACATGCACGACATAAACAAAACCCTTTGTGTCAGATTCTATTCTGTCATGATAGGTAGCTTGTTAGAATGTTTAGATATCCTTAGCAATATGTCACGTTGCAGTACTTGAAGTTGACTCTGACGTTCCGAGTACCTTTGATGGAATTTTTGAGGCCTTCCTCAAAAATTCTGTCCCAGTTGCAACTCACAATATATCTTATGTCTTGAGAATTTGTAAGTCTCTTCTTGAGAATTTTTGAGTCCCTCTCAAAAATTCTGTCCCAGTTGCAACTCACAATATATTTTATGTCTTGAGAATTTGTAAGTCTCTTCTTGAGAATTTTTGAGTCCCTCTCAAAAATTCTGTCCCAGTTTCTATTATAAATAAAGATAGAAAATCTTACGGGAGATATGACCGAACCCTTGTGGCGCCTACGTATCCCGTTGAGGCAGGAATCAGGTCATACGTAGTTCCCCTCTTGAGAATTGACAGAAATAAGAAATTTTGATAAGGAAATGACCGAGGCCCATACAGGCCGCCTACGTATCTCATTCTTGAGAATTCAGGTCGAACGTAGTTCAAGTACAAAGGAATTTTCCACAGAATAATGCGACAATGATTACAAGCAATCTGCGATTACAAGGAAATAAAGGAAGGAAATAACATTCTTCAAATGTAATATCTCTTGACGGCATCTGAATTGATAGCTTTTCGCCATACTCTACCGTCCATCTCTGCTAGGACTAAAGCTCCTCTTGACAGTACTTTGTGAACAACATACGGTCCTTGCCATTTAGGTGCAAATTTCCCTTTATATTCCTCTTGATGAGGGAAAATGCGCTTCAACACCAATTGACCAACCTCAAATGTTCGAACTCTTACTTTCTTGTTGAAGGCACGAATCATTCTCTGTTGATACAACTGGCCATGACAAACGACACTCATTCTTTTTTCATCAATCAATGTTAACTGCTCATATTTATCACGAACCCATTCGGCATCGCTCAATCCAGCTTCCTGAATAATCCTCAAAGATGGTATCTCAACTTCAGCTGGTATCACTGCCTCTGTTCTGTATACTAACAAATACGGAGTTGCTCCCGTTGAGGTTCGAATTGTGGTGCGATAACCTAGCAAGGCATAAGGCAAATGTTCATGCCAACATTTGTAGTTGTCAATCATCTTTCTCAATATCCTTTTGATGTTCTTATTGGCAGCTTCCGCAGCTCCATTCATTTGAGGACGATATGCAGTTGAATTATGGTGGATAATTTTGAATTGTTCACATATCTCTTTCATCAAGTGACTGTTAAGGTTTGCCCCATTGTCTGTGATGAGAGACTCAGGAACTCCAAAATGACATATCAAATTATTGCGAACAAAATCAGCTACAACTTTCTTCGTCACAGATTTATAGGAAGCAGCTTCGACCCACTTCGTGAAATAATCAATGGCAACCAAAATAAACCTATGACCGTTGGAGGCAGCAGGCTCAATTGGTCCAATAACATCCATGCCCCATGCTGCAAATGGCCAAGGGGAACTCATTACATTGAGCTCGTGAGGAGGTACTTTGATCAAATCTCCATGTACTTGACATTTATGACATCTTTGGACAAATCGGACACAATCATTTTCCATAGTCATCCAGAAGTATCCTGCCCTTAAGATTTTCTTTGCTAATGTAAACCCGTTCATGTGCGTCCCACACACTCCAGCATGAACTTCTTCTAGCAATCTTGTGGCCTCTGCAGCATCCACACATCGCAGTAATCCCAGATTGGGAGTCCTCCTATAAAGAACCTCCCCATTCAAAAAGAAGTTGTTTGCCATTCTTCGGATTGTTTTCTTTTGGATACTTGTTGCTTTTTCGGGGTATTCGCCAGCTTCTATATACTTTTTCACATCGATATACCATGGATTTCCATCCGATTCTGATTTCACATGTAAATAATGTGCTGGTTGTTCTTTTAAACCTATTTCAAGTGGGTCAATGTAACTCTTTTCTGGGTGTTGTATCATGGATGATATGGTTGCGAGGGCATCAGCAAACTCGTTCTGTATTCTCGGGGTGTGTCTAAACTCGGTCTTCCTAAATCTTTTACATAACCTCCGTACCAGTTGTACGTAAGGTAAGATTTTAGGATTCTTCACGGCCCATTCTCCTTGAACTTGATGAATCAACAAGTCTGAATCACCAATTATCAGTAATTCTTGAACATTCATGTCAAGATCCATTTTGATGCCAAGAATACAAGCTTTGTACTCAGCCATGTTATTAGTGCATCGAAATCTAAGCTTCGCTGTTGCTGGAAAATATTGTCCTGATTCAGATATCAATACTGCTCCAATTCCTGATCCTCTAGAGTTAACTGCTCCATCAAAGAACATTCTCCAACCAGGATATGATTCTGATATGTCTTCCCCTACAAACAATACTTCTTCATCAGGGAAATACGTTTTAAGTGGTTCATATCCTTCATCTACTGGGTTTTCAGCAAGGTGATCGGCCAAGGCTTGGCCCTTGATTGCTTTCTGAGTCATGTACACAATGTCAAACTCACTCAACAGCATTTGCCACTTTGCTAGCTTTCCTGTGGGCATTGCCTTCTGAAATATGTACTTTAGTGGGTCCATTCTTGAAATAAGATGTGTTGTATAAACCGACAGATAATGTCTCAATTTTTGAGCGACCCAAGTCAAGGCACAACAAGTTCTCTCTAAGAGGGTATAACGAGCTTCATAGGATGTGAACTTCTTGCTCAAATAGTATATAGCTCTCTCCTTTCTTCCGGTTTCATCATGTTGTCCCAGCACACACCCGAATGCGTTGTCAGAGACGGATAAATACAATAACAAAGGACTACCCGCACGCGGTGGTACCAGTACTGGTGGATTTGAAAGGTAACTTTTGATGGTGTCAAAAGCCTTCTGACATTCTTCGGTCCACTTGGTTGGCGCATCCTTTCGTAGCAACTTGAATATCTGGATTCACCGTTGATTGGGCTATGAATCGACTGATATAATTCAGTCTTCCCAGAAAACTCATTACTTCTTTCTTAGTCTTTGGAGGAGGTAAGTCTTGAATTGCCTTGATCTTGGAAGGATCAAGCTCGATACCTCTTCTACTAACTATGAAACCGAGTAACTTCCCTGCAGGTACTCCAAATGCACATTTGGCTGGGTTTAACTTTAAATCATACTTACGTAACCTGTCAAAGAACTTTTCCAAGTGCGTCAGATGATCCAAACTCTCGCGGGATTTTATGATAACATCGTCCACATACACCTCAATTTCTTTGTGGATCATATCATGGAATATGGTGGTCATAGCTCTCATGTAAGTGGCTCCAGCATTCTTGAGGCCGAACGGCATCACTCGATAATGGTAGACTCCCCAAGGTGTGATGAATGCTGTTTTCTCTGCATCTTCTTCATCCATTAAGATCTGGTGGTATCCCGCAAAACAATCCACGAAAGATTGCAACTCATGCTTGGCACAATTATCAATGAGCATATGGATGTTTGGCAACGGGAAATTATCTTTTGGACTCGCTTTATTGAGATCCCGATAATCCACGCATATCCTGATTTTTCCATCTTTTTTCGCCACTGGCACAATGTTAGCCAACCAAGTGGGATACTTGGTTACTTCGACGACCTTTGATTCCATCTGCTTTATGACCTCTTCTTTTATTCTTAAGCTTAGATCGGGCTTGAATTTTCTAGTTTTCTGCTTTACCGGACAATACTCTGAATTGATAGGCAACTTATGGGAAACAATATCAGTGCTTAATCCTGGCATATCATCATAAGACCAGGCAAACACATCGATGTATTGTTTGAGCAGCTCGACCAATTTTTCCTTTTCTATTGCTGTCAAATGGCTACTGATTTGGGTTTATCTAACCGACTCGTTATCTCCTAAGTTGACTATCTCTGTCTCTTCCAGGTTGGGCTTTTTATCATCTTCAAGGTTTCTTAAGTCCTCGGTAAGGTGTTCAGGCATCATAGTTTCCTCATCATATTCTTCCCATTCATCTTCATTTACCTTACTTGGTTCACCGTGTTCGTGACATGTCATGACATTGGCAAGTTTAGATTCATTTTTACTGAAAAGAAAAATAAATCAACCATGTTAGATAGAAAGAGTTTGAATGTATATATTAGAGAGTAATTTGCAAAGGCAAGATAATTAATTTAAAATAAACGAGGCTTTCATTGGAAAAAAGGCGTACAAACTTTGGTCATGACTCATGTCAACGTGAGCCATTTCCTTTTTAAAACATTACGATGAAAATAAAGTGACATAAAGGGTTGTTTCGGGCCTCGTCCGAACTACACCGATTTTCAAAAGTAAAACTTCAAATCTTGTCTTTGTCTACCAAGCAATTCGATGAATCATAAGTGGAGTGGCCACCCAATTCTGTAGCGTCTCTTCAGGTTTGGCATCTCGGATGGTGGGTGTCGCGGTGCATTCTTCCCAGATCACTGTTTACATCCCCACTCTGTTCAAATAGGGCGAAACATCGCGAAGACTCAAAAATAATGAATTGATTCAATTTTAGTGAATTTTAAAAATGAACAGTTTTAAAAAGAGTCGCCACCTAATTTTAGGAAAACTAGGAAACCATTAAGTGATCTACGAAACAAATTTGATTCTAGGTAGGGGGTTCAAATTATTTCGAAAGGAAGGGGTTAGGCACCCTTCGAAATCCACAAGTGTGGGTCCCGGCTGAATTCATTTTTTTCAAATTAAGGATAAAAATAATGTACAGGTATAATAAACATTCAATATGCAGAAATAATAAAATAAAAAATATAAGAAACGGCCTAAAGTTTGCCTAACGTCAATATATACAAAATAATGAATAAAAGTATGATTTGAACTACATTCAAATAATTTCAAGGAGAAGCACCTACGGGTACCTGTAAAGACACTTAGTAAAAGAGTTAGTACCAAATAAATATAAATAAAAGTGAATAACTCAAATAATAACTTAAAAATAAAAATCCGTCTTATTAACATGAAAGGCCTTGGAAATCGACGGTAATTTCTTCATTGACCATTTTTAACAATAAAAAATATAAAGTTAACTAAAATTTTCCGTCTTTTAAAATGGGAAGGCCTCCAAGACCGACGGAGAGATTTTATCATTGGCCCTTTTAACAATTTTAACAAACAATTTATATGAACTTAAACTAAAAATTTCCGTCTTTTAATATTGAGTAGGCCTCCAAAATCGACGGAGAGATTTTCTCATTGGCCCATTTCAACATACAAAACAATTTAAAACGATGCACAAAATGTATAAAATTAACCTTAAGCAAAAGGATAAACATAATAATATTAATATCGATCAAACAACACCAACAATAACAAAACTACTACTGCTACTACTTATAATAATATAATATTATAATAATAATAATAACCAACAGTAATGTACTAACCAAATAGCAATAAACAATATAAAATAAGTAAATCAAATCTAAAAGTCATTATCCACTAAAAAAAGTTAAGTACGATACATAAAGAATAAGAAACCACTGTGATTAATAAATTCAATTAGAAAAATCAAACTAATTACCGGCAAAATTACTAAACATCAAAATGAACAAATCTAGAAATTATAACTTACTAAAATGTGTCCAACAATAAAAAAAAATAAAAAAATAAATTAAAAAAAATCTAAAATAATAATAATAAACCACATCATCCAACAATATTTCAATATAACTCTTACAACAAATGATAACAATACATAATGGAGCAAGATCCATAAAATAAAAAATAAAGACACAAATGCAACTTGCAAAGCAAATAAAAAAGGTGAGGAAAAATAAAGGGAAGACAAAGTACCATGGTGATGATAAGAGTTGGGGACTGGTGGTGCTCATCGGAGCTCGCGGACTTTGACGGAGAAGACATGTAGCAGCAACATTGTGAGCTTTAAACTACTGAAACTTGTCGATTTTGAGTAAAAATCACCTGAAAACAAAAGAAAACTGTGAAGGGGGAGAGGGGAAGGGTATGGTGTTATTTAGCTCCGATTCTTCGAAGATTCTGCCGTAAAAATAGGGAAAACAAAGGGGGGTTTTGGGGTAGTGTTCTAGTAAGGGAAAATGGTGGTTTAATGGAGCTTTTTGGTGGCTGATTCAAACAGGTTTTGGGGTGGGTTTGGATGCTATTTTTTAAGGTTTTGGTGGATGTTCCGGTGGAGGAAAAGGTTGGAGAGAAGAGAAGAGGCGATCGGAGGAGAGAAAGGAGAAGGAAGGGAGAAGAGAAGAGGGAGGCGGAGATGGAAGGGGGAAATGAGGAGAGGTGAGAAGATTAGGTTTTTTTTTTTAATTTGGAAAACCTCCCCCTTTTCCCCCCATATTTTGACCTACTTAATAACAATAATAAGAAAAGAGAAAATGGGCTCAAATGATGGGTTTAGCATTGTGTCCAAAATTATCTCAATAGAATCTCTAATTTTTTTAATTTTTTTTTATTTTACTAAATTTTAGATTGTGCTAAATTCAACATAAATATTAACAAATGTAACAAATAAAATGAGTTTTAAATAATATAATGAATGTAACTAATGACATGTGAAATGCAATTTTAAAAATTAACTAACAAAAAATCCTAAATTTTGATAAATAACGATAGTTATCGATAAACTTATTTTAAAATTTTAAAAAAAAATATTCTAAGCTATTAAATAAATAAAACTTCAAAATAACGAATTTTTTTAAAAATGTTAGGCCAAAATTGGGTGTCAACAGCTGTCCCTTTCGTTGTGTATGATTGATGAAAGAAATCGTGGACAACGAAAATTGATAAACCCAATTTTGACCAAACATATGACCTTTCTAGAGAAGTGCGGTGGAAATATAGTGGAAGTCAATCCCGAACTCGCTTCTAAAAGGTTCCACGCTTTGTTGCGTCTTTGTTGAAGTAATTCGCACATGTGGCTCCTCTGAGAGTGCATCCTCTTGAATGTTCTAAAAAAAACAAAGATAAAACTCAATATTATAGGCAAAACTAAAAGAAAAAGGGTATCATCTCTTATGCTACGATAAATGGAGATAAATACAGGTCCCTTGGTAGGACGAATGAAGATGATGATCAATCTGTAGGATTTGGAATGTATGTCCATCGGTAGGACGAATGAAAAAAAAAATGATGATCCATCGATAGGATTTTGAATGTATGTCCATCGGTAAGACAAATGAAAAGATTATCCATCGGTAGGATTTTGAATGCATGTCCATCGGTAGGACGAATGAAAAGATTATCCATCGATAGGATTTTGAATGCAAGTCCATCGGTAGGACGAATGAAAAGATTATCCATCGGTAGGATTTTGAATGTATGTCCATCGGTAGGACAAAATGCAAACATCTTTCAACGCAAGTTTCCACCGACTTGAACGTTGGATAGGGTGCAAAACCTTCACCTCTGAATAGATGCGTCTTAAATGCAAATATCTTTCAACGCAAGTTTCCACCGACTTGAACGTTGAAAATATATGGTGCACATCCTTTACCTCCGAATAAATGCGTCTTAAATGCAAATATCTTTCAACGCAAGTTTCCACCGACTTGAACGTTGAAAAGATATGGTGCACATCCTTCACCTCCGAATAGATGCGACTTAAATGCAAATATCTTCTTGGCGATGTATAAACTTTTGCGAGGGATGGAATCTTCTCGCGATGCATAAAATTTTGCGAGGGATGAAATCTTCTCGCGATGCATAAATTCCGCAAGGTATGAAATCTTCTTGCGATGCATAAATTTCTGCGAGGTATGAAATCTTCTCGCGATGCGTGAATAATAACTCGCGATACATGAATATTAACTTGCGATGCATGATCTTTTGCAATGCATGAATATTGACTCGCGATGCATGATTTGTTTTTTATTTTTTATTTTTTGCAATGCATGAATGTTGACTCGCGATGCATGATTTTTTTTTGCAATGCATGAATATTGACTCGCGATGCATGATTTTCCGCTATGCATGATTATTGACTCTCGATGCATGCTCTTCTGCGGGGCATGAATATCTTCCCGCAATGCATAAATTTTGCGAGGAATGGAATGTTCTCGCGATGCATAAATTCCGCAAGGTATGAAATCTTCTTGCGATATGTAAACTTTTGCGAGGAATGAAATCTTCTCGCGATGCATGAATATTGACTCTCGATGCATGATCTTTTGCAATGCATGAATATTGACTCGCTATGCATGATTTTCCGCTATGCATGAATATTGAATCTCGATGCATGATCTTTTTTTTTTTTTTTTTTTTTTTTTTTTGCATGAATGTTGACTCGCGATGCATGATTTTTTTTTTTTGCAATGCATGAATATTGACTCGCGATGCATGATTTTCCGCTATGCATGATTATTGACTCTCGATGCATGATCTTCTGCGGGGCATGAATATCTTCCCGCAATGCATAAATTTAGCGAGGAATGGAATGTTCTCGCGATGCATAAATTCCGCAAGGTATGAAATCTTCTTGCGATATGTAAACTTTTGTGAGGAATGAAATCTTCTCGCGATGCATGAATATTGACTCTCGATGCATGATCTTTTGCAATGCATGAATATTGACTCGTTATGCATGATTTTCCGCTATGCATGAATATTGAATCTCGATGCATGATCTTTCTTCTTTTTTTTTTTTTTTTTTTTTTTTTTTGCATGAATGTTGACTCGCGATGCATGATTATTTTTTTTTTTGCAATGCATGAATATTGACTCGCGATGCATGCTTTTCTGCTATGCATGATTATTGACTCTCGATGCATGATCTTCTACGGGGCATGAATATCTTCCCGCAATGCATAAATTTTGCGAGGGATGGAATCTTCTCGCGATGCAAAAATTCCGCAAGGTATGAAATCTTCTTGCGATGCACAAATTTCTGCGAGGTATGAAATCTTCTCGCGATGCGTAAATAATAACTCTCGATGCATGAATATTAACTCTCGATGCATGAATTAACTCGCGATGCATGAATATTAATTCGCGATGCATGATCTTTCGCAATGCATGAATATTGACTCGCGATGCATGATTTAACTCGTGATGCATGAATATTAATTCTCGATGCATGAATTAACTCGCGATGCATGAATATTAATTCGCGATGCATGATCTTTCGCAATGCATGAATATTGACTCGCGATGCATGATTTAACTCGTGATGCATGAATATTAATTCGCGATGCATGATCTTTCGCAATGCATGAATATTGACTCGCGATGCATGATTTTTTGCAATGCATAAGTATTGACTCTCAATGCATGATTTTTTGTAGTTGCTATCAAGCTTCTCGCAGTACTTGTCAGAATTTTGAGGTCTATCCCAGTTATAATTTTGGCAAATCTCAAAATGATTTTCAATCTTGACTTGTTGGCGATAACACCTTTGTTGAGAATTTTTGAGATATTTTCAAAAATTCTGTCCCAGTTTTTATTGTAAGGAAAAATAATAATCACACTGGGTATATGACCAAGCCGTCGTGGCGCCTACATATCCTGTTGAGGCAGGAATCAGGTAAAATGTAGTTCCAATCTTGTGGATGATGAGTACTGCAAAGAATCTGAAAGAAGATCTGAAAGAAGATCATCAGTAGAAAATGCAATATGAACATGATGAAATAGGAAAATAATATCCATGTGATATCCAAAGCCTAGAGATTAAAAAAAAATGTCAAATTTTGGGACGAAAAATCCCATGAAGTAAAATAGGACTCTCACACATACAAGATTAACATGATGACACTTTTTACAATAAACAACTCAAAAGGCATTTTTTTTTTTAATAAAATTGAAAGGTTTTTTAAAAAGGTTTTAAAATATTAAAGAATGAATGTTTGCTCACTTTTTGTTTTTTTGAAAAATAAAGAATGCGATGAGATAGTCAAAACTTTCACTACAATTGATACCAACAGTTAAGATTGCAGGTAAATCTCTCATATTTTTTTTTAAAAATTGAATTTAAGGTAATTCCTACAGCTTCGAGTGGTACATCCATTATACTTAAGGATCAACATGATCTGTTCATCTTGCTTCAAACAAAGGTTTTGAATTATATCAATCCTCATGTTTCAAGTGCCTCACGAAAAGACTTGTCCTATTTCACACATATTTGAAACATTTGATTTTAGGACATTTTCAAAGTGCACTCACACTCACAAGAATGTTCAATGCATACAACTGTGATATCATATGCTTGACCCTTATGTAAATCTCCACTAATGTGAGAATATTTAGAATGAGATCATGTAGGGCTTGTCATTGGCTTGTAACTTAGGCTTAGGGATGGGTAGGATATTTATTTGGGATAAAAGTGACTTAATTCCTCCTTGAGTGTTACATAGAATTTGTGCTCTTAATGATTGGTACGCCTTTAACGTCAGATCCTCTTCATTGTTCTCCCACCTTTCGTCTTCTTTTGAATTCTCATTTTTGAAGTTTTTCCCTTCTTCTTCTTTTTCATCCCCCTTGTTTCGACTTCTTTTGAGTTCTCATTTTTTGGAGCTTTTCTCATTTTTTTTTTTTGCCTTATTACTTGAAGATTTTCTTTTATTCACTTCTTTATTATAATAATTTTTTTTGGAGTATTTTCCTTCCCACTTTTCATTGACTCTGTAAAGGTATTTTTTACCTTTCTTTATTTCTTCCACCTTTTTTTTCTTCCTTTCTCTCTTTTCTCTAGAGTCTTTGCTTCCTTGATTTTGGGAGACTAAATATCTTTGCTTTTGAAAATTTCAAACATGGATTTCCTCTTATAATTTGCACATTCTTGGTGCACTCAAGAAGGTTGGGCCAAGAGATGATAGTGCTTGTAAGCACTTAAAAGGGTAGTGGTTAAGATGTGGTTGTCCAAAGAAAGGTTTCAGGCTCAAAGTGGAAACTAGGGATTAATGTAATTTGGTAGGCTTTGAAAGGCACAAACGGGTCAAAAAAGGCCTACAATCCTTTCTCAAACCAAACATTACTCAGGATTTCGCCTCGAAAAACATTCAGGTCAAGTTCTAGATCAACAGTGTAACACAATTTGAACTTTGATCAAAATCTCACCACACAATGCACATGAAACATAAGGTTAGTTTTATTCTTATCTTGATTGCATGCAAGAGAATTTTCAAGCATCACAAAAGTACAGATAAGAGGTATCACGAGAATCTATAGTTTACCACAAAGCCAGTTTTCTCCATCATATCGAATATATTTACATGCTCTTATCTACGTAGGTCCCGACCGAGCTAAAGACATGACTCTTACAATATGTACAATTAATTGTTTTTTTGAAAGAATGATTACCGAACCCGAGAAGGGCTGCCTACGTATCTCATTAAGATGAGAATCAGGTGCGCGTAGTTCATGCAGATATGACTTGGAAAATATGCACAAACTATTTTATTTATTTTTTATTTTTATTTTTACCTTCTTTTTTTAAAAAAAAAAATATTACCGAACCCAAGAAGGGTTGCCTACGTATCTCACCGAAATGAGAATCAGGTACGCGTAGTTCGTGCAGATAAGGCATATAATAATTTAAAGATTTAGACAACTCAAAGAAATTTCTAGGTCTAGCAGTCATGAAGTTTTTTTTTTTAGTTTTTTTTAGTTTTTTTTTTCCGGCACCAATATGTTTTATAGCCTCTTAATCGTCAATATTTATATTATTAGTTGAATGTAACCTGCGAAATTCCACAATAATTTCTACGTATATTCTTTTTGGATGTTTTCTTGGAACTGTCTCCTCCCAATTTTCACGAGATCCAGACATTGTTATGACCATCCCCGACTGATGTCGGGGACGGTATTCCTACAAAAATATGAGAAATATGTGAGAGCAGAACCATCATGCAAAATAATAATAAAAATAAATGGATGCGACCTCATAGTCAAATACTCCCCTAATTTATCGTTTTGACTTGATATTATTGAGAAATGCAAGTACTTTAATTTCGCTAATCCTCTTGTCTCTTGCAACTTCGAACAAATAATGATTTCTGAATTCGGACATAAATCAACATTTCGCTCTGAAGAAGAACAACTCAAAAGGTAAGAGTGTTAGTTCTTGTTCATAATGGATAATGCAAAATATCATAAATAATGAATTAAACACGTAAATACTATTTTAATTAAAGGCAAACTGAAATATATCACATAGCATACAAATAATGAATACAAGTCTTATACAAATGTGCATCGAGTCTTGTGTCATGCTTAATATAAGATTTTGGCTTCGCTCTACACTAGATGACTAAGAGTGGGCTTTGAATGACTGGGAACCCAAGCGGACAACTTAGGCTGGAACTCACGACAACCATTGGACGCATGACGAACCAATAAATTATCGATTATTCCAAAAAAGGGTGAGTATAAAAAGTCTGGCTGCGGTTCCGCAAACCGTCCTTTAATATACTATACATACATCAGAAATATGCCATGATATGCAATGAAAATATACAATAATTAATGAATGAATACTGAGTACAATATGCAAATAATCAACAAAATATATAAGATATAATAAATGACACAACAAAAGAATAATATCCTCAATTTGAAAAAAAATAAACACATAATGGTTAGAACCTCTATATATCCCCAGCGGAGTCGCCATTCTGTTTACATCCCCACTCTGTTCAAATAGGGCGAAATGTCGCGAAGACTCAAAAATAATGAATTGATTCAATTTTAGTGAATTTTAAAAATGAACAGTTTTAAAAAGAGTCGCCACCTAATTTTAGGAAAACTAGGAAACCATTAAGTGATCTACGAAACCAATTTGATTCTAGGTAGGGGGTTCAAATTATTTCGAAAGGAAGGGGTTAGGCACCCTTCGAAATCCACAAGTGTGGGTCCCGGCTGAATTCATTTTTTTCTAATTAAGGATAAAAATAATGTACAGGTATAATAAACATTCAATATGCAGAAATAATAAAATAAAAAATATAAGAAACGGCCTAAAGTTTGCCTAACGTCAATATATACAAAATAATGAATAAAAGTATGATTTGAACTACATTCAAATAATTTCAAGGAGAAGCACCTACGGGTACCTGTAAAGACACTTAGTAAAAGAGTTAGTACCAAATAAATATAAATAAAAGTGAATAACTCAAATAATAACTTAAAAATAAAAATCCGTCTTATTAACATGAAAGGCCTTGGAAATCGACGGTAATTTCTTCATTGACCATTTTTAACAATAAAAAATATAAAGTTAACTAAAATTTTCCGTCTTTTAAAATGGGAAGGCCTCCAAAACCGACGGAGAGATTTTATCATTGGCCCTTTTAACAATTTTAACAAACAATTTATATGAACTTAAACTAAAAATTTCCGTCTTTTAATATTGAGTAGGCCTCCAAAATCGACGGAGAGATTTTCTCATTGGCCCATTTCAACATACAAAACAATTTAAAACGATGCACAAAATGTATAAAATTAACCTTAAGCAAAAGGATAAACATAATAATATTAATATCGATCAAACAACACCAACAATAACAAAACTACTACTGCTACTACTTATAATAATATAATATTATAATAATAATAATAACCAACAGTAATGTACTAACCAAATAGCAATAAACAATATAAAATAAGTAAATCAAATCTAAAAGTCATTATCCACTAAAAAAAGTTAAGTACGATACATAAAGAATAAGAAACCACTGTGATTAATAAATTCAATTAGAAAAATCAAACTAATTACCGGCAAAATTACTAAACATCAAAATGAACAAATCTAGAAATTATAACTTACTAAAATGTGTCCAACAATAAAAAAAAATAAAAAAATAAATTAAAAAAATCTAAAATAATAATAATAAACCACATCATCCAACAATATTTCAATATAACTCTTACAACAAATGATAACAATACATAATGGAGCAAGATCCATAAAATAAAATAATAAAGACACAAATGCAACTTGCAAAGCAAATAAAAAAGGTGAGGAAAAATAAAGGGAAGACAAAGTACCATGGTGATGATAAGAGTTGGGGACTGGTGGTGCTCATCGGAGCTCGCGGACTTTGACGGAGAAGACATGTAGCAGCAACATTGTGAGCTTTAAACTACTGAAACTTGTCGATTTTGAGTAAAAATCACCTGAAAACAAAAGAAAACTGTGAAGGGGGAGAGGGGAAGGGTATGGTGTTATTTAGCTCCGATTCTTCGAAGATTCTGCCGTAAAAATAGGGAAAACAAAGGGGGGGTTTGGGGTAGTGTTCTAGTAAGGGAAAATGGTGGTTTAATGGAGCTTTTTGGTGGCTGATTCAAACAGGTTTTGGGGTGGGTTTGGATGCTATTTTTTAAGGTTTTGGTGGATGTTCCGGTGGAGGAAAAGGTTGGAGAGAAGAGAAGAGGCGATCGGAGGAGAGAAAGGAGAAGGAAGGGAGAAGAGAAGAGGGAGGCGGAGAGGGAAGGGGGAAATGAGGAGAGGTGAGAAGATTAGGTTTTTTTTTAATTTGGAAAACCTCCCCCTTTTTCCCCCATATTTTGACCTACTTAATAACAATAATAAGAAAAGAGAAAATGGGCTCAAATGATGGGTTTAGCATTGTGATCCAAAATTATCTCAATAGAATCTCTAATTTTTTTTATTTTTTTTTATTTTACTAAATTTTAGATTGTGCTAAGTTCAACATAAATATTAACAAATGTAACAAATAAAATGAATTTTAAATAATATAATGAATGTAACTAATAACATGTGAAATGCAATTTTAAAAATTAACTAACAAAAAATCCTAAATTTTGATAAATAACGATAGTTATCGATAAACTTATTTTAAAATTTTAAAAAAAAATATTCTAAGCTATTAAATAAATAAAACTTCAAAATAACGAATTTTTTTAAAAATGTTAGGCCAAAATTGGGTGTCAACAATCACAGCACAATCTTCTTCATCAAACAATCTTCCCATCCCTTCCACCAGACCATCAATCTCAGGCTCTACAGCTTTAGTAGTAAATGACTGGTACAATTCTGGAATAGGCTTTGATAGATCAGGGTCATGCTTCTTCCTTGCTTCTGCTTCAAATAATTCCTCCTTTGTTGGGGTATAACCAACGCCAAAGCGGAAGTTTTGAAGTGGGATAGGAAGAGGTTCGGATATGCCATCCAAATTCTTGCCCAACCCACGTCCAGGTTCAAAACCGCTTCTTAGCATGGTTGTGGCAAGCATTTTATACACCGACGGCATTGATTTTTGCGGTGTTATATCTTCAAAAGCAGCATTCATTATCTCTACCATGTGAAAGTCAGTACCTTGAGATGAATCGTCAATAACTGGAACAGAGAAGCCAGGGTAACTACGATTACTCCCTTCACCATGAATGACAATCTCATGGTCCTCCCATGTGAACTTCAAGATTTGATGCAATGTGGATGGAATTGCTCCGACCGCGTGGATCCATGGTCTCCCTAGCAGCATATTGTAGCTTGTGGATATACCCATCACTTGGAATTCAGTGATAAATTCTGCAGGCCCCATTTGGATACACAAGTCTACCTCCCCCATGGTCTCTCTTTGCGAGCCATCAAACGCCCTTACATTCATGCGACTTTGACGGATTTTTCCAACATCATAATTTAGCTGAGTAAGGGTTGATAACGGGCAAATATTGAGTCCTGAACCATTATCAATCAATACTCGAGCTACAAACTTGTCTCTGCATTTGATAGTGATATACAAGGCACGGTTGTGCATCATTCCCTCGATTGGTAACTCCTCTTCTCGAAAAGAGATTTGGTGACTCCCAATGACATGACTAACCATAGTTGCCAAATTCTCACCACTTGTTCCTGTAGGTACGTATGCTTCATCGAGTACCTTCAACAATGCTTTCCGATGGTACTCAGAACTCATCAATAGATCCCAAACAGAAATTTGAGCAGGAGTTTTCTCCAAATATTTGACGATAGAATACTCCTTAGGCTGCATTCTTCGCCAAAACTCTTCAGCCTCACCCTCTGTGATCGCCCTTTTTTGGTTCTCCTTCCTTCGTGTTTCTTGAGCTAACTCTTCTGGAATATAACACCTTCCAGAACGTGTCATCCCTTGAGTTGTAGCCGCCTGGACAACAAACTTTTCTTTGGGCTGTTCGTTGTTTATTTCCTTTGCCAAAGAAAATGCCTGATGAGGTGCAGTCATTACAACAAACTCTGGACGGGCCTTTATGGTCAAAGAGGCCACTGTTGGTATAAGTGAGTTGACATTTGTTTCACCGACGATCCCAATAGCGAGCCAATCTTCGTCACTTTCAATCATATTGATGGTTGCTCCCCAATGATTCGGTAACGGGTTAAGATTCACATTGGGGGCAGGGGCCTGAAGAGTGATGACTCTATTATCGATCAAATCTTGAATCTTATGTTTTAAATTGATACACCCTTCTGTATCATGTCCTGCCCCTCCGGAATGGTAGGCGCATCGTTGATCCGCTCGGAAGAACTTTGTTGTGGGATTAATTGTCTTTGCATCTACTGGTTGGATCAATCCTGCTGCTCTCAAACGCTCAAAGATTTGGGTACGTGTTTCTGCCAAAGGAGTGAAAATTCTTGGAGGCTTTCTTTCGAGGTTAGGGCGGGGCAAATTATTGGTATTTGGGTTGTTTTGTCCAGGACTTTGGTAGGTTGGTATATTGGCTTGGTTATTTGGTGGTGTATTTTGGTAGGTTGGTGGTTGATTTTGATAGATAGGGGGTGATGGTTGGTAGTTCTATTGTGCATAGTAGATTGGAAGTGGATCTTGTGGAGGTGGTTGGTAATTATTTACGCTGGAGAATCGGTTGGAGTTTCCAATGGCAGAACCATACCCAAAATACCTTTGTGGCCTTGGCCTTGGGCTAAAAGATACAACAGAGACATCCTCTTTCTTTTTCCTAGAAAATCCTGTGGCCATGGATGTCGAGGATTTGTTGGCGGCCTGCAAAGCAGTGAGACTTGTAACCTTTCCAGATTTGAGACCATCCTCTATGGCTTCTCCCATTCTGATCAGCTCCGAAAACTTCTGTCCCATCATGGACAACATCCTTTCATAATACTCGGGCTCTTGAGCTCGAATAAAAGCAGAAGTTATTTCGTTTTCAGTCATCACAGGTTGTACCTTTGCAGCTTCTTTCCTCCAGCGACATGCATATTCACGATAGTCCTCCGTGGTCTTTTGCTTGATTTTTTCCAAATAGTATCTATCAGGAACAGCTTCAACATTAAACTGGAATCTTTCCAGAAAATCTTTGGCCAAAGCCCCCCATGTAGACCACTGACGGATATCTTGAGATGTGAACCATTCTAACGCCTCTCCACTCAGACTTCGACTAAACAACCTCATAATTAATGCATCATTTCTTCCAATACCTACAAGTTTGTCACAATAAGCTCGCAGGTGAGCCATGGGATTGCCAATACCATTGAAGGTTTCAAATTTTGGAATTTTGTAACCTTCGGGTATTTCCAAGTTAGGGTGCATGCATAGGTCTTCATACTCAAGTCCTGTGATTTTCCTTGAAGTTTGAACACTTTTAACTGCTTCAGAAATGGCCTCCTTCATGACATTCATTTCTTGCTCGCGTTTTTCTTCTCTCAGCCTCCACTCCTTCTCCATCTCTTCATAGAGATCCAACTCTGGTTGAGCGGGAAAGCTAGAACATGGTTCAGGGATTGCGTTGGCTAATGGAGTTTGGAATGTTACAGAAGGGTACGTCGGCTGGCTAGGCAAAACATATGGATTATTAGAGACTGGGGGTGGAATTTGGTAGGTTGGCGTAAAGTTTTGGGAGTGATTAGTGTTAGGTGATTGGTTCTGATTTGGCATTGGTGGTGGTGTTTGGTAGGAAGTGCTGGTGTAAGGAGCGGTGGATACGGTTAAATCAATGGTATGAGGATTAGGAGTGGAAGTGATGGGTCCTGTGGTATGGGTTGGGAAATAGTTGGGTAACGGAGAACTTAATAATGAAAAATAAAGAGGAGGTCTTCTAGTCTCAAGGGGTGGTTCATTCGATGCAATGGCCAGTTTGGCCAAATCTTTGGTTTGTTGAAGCTCTTCCTGCATAACTGCAATACGTTACATTAACTGGGAGATCAACTCACTCTGATCAGTGGGTTCAGCATTTCTGATGGTCACATCGACCATTCCCATTTCTTCAGAGGTACCAGTCATTTTGCTTTTGCCTTTATCCAAAGAGTGATCAGGGAAGGATGGTATGATTGCTTTAGATCTTGTAAAGTAGGGATGGTCTGCCAGTTTGATTTCAACACAGATCAGTTTTTACCTGTATAGAAAAATCACTCAAAAGACACATATGTTAGCCTTTATTTTTAAAGATATATGCAAATAAAATGACATAAAAATAAAACACATAAGTGTTATTTTGCTTCGAGCAGATTAATCCACGGAAATATTTTTGGGTGAACGGGAGGACTCGAATGGAAACGAATCTTTCTGTGATAGAATTTAGAAAGGTCGACTTGCATAGAACGCTGTTAAATTCTTCCACTCTTTAGTTTTTCTGTCATTAACCGAAGCAATAGATGAGATTGGTATGTTGACGTTTTTTTTTTTTTTTTTTTTGAGAGAGAGATTTGGAGTAAATGGTTGATATAATTTTGAGAAACTTAAACGACACTTCAAGAATAATTTGGACGGACTTTGTTGTTGTGAATGTTAATATATGCTTAAAGTGCTCTAAGAATAATAGTGGATTAATTCTGCTTTAGACAAACTAACACATCACAACACACAACAATTAAGCAGCACACAAACAATTTATATCGCGTCCTAGACTTGTGACCTTTATGCCAAAGGTAGGCCTAAACGTCAAACATAATGTGATTATGATAGATTGATCCAAGCCATTAATTTTTGACAACTTAAGTTTGAAAAACAAAAATGAAGTATTCATTAAATACCAACAACAAGGTAAGAATACATAAAAATGACACAAAATAAGGACAATTCTAAGATTCAGGCTGAATGTTGTTATCAATCATGCCGGTGGAGGAAGTGATGATGACGCTTCCACGTTGTTAGGCCCTGCTCCAGCATTATCTAAATATTGTATTATGCTTTCCATTTGAGCCCACATTTCAGGGGTGATTGATTTGGTTCCGAGATGGGAATGTCTTACCCAGATCGTCGTCCCAATATCCTCAAAACCTTGTTCGCCTTCTGGACTCATGCTGTTGCGATCTTCTCGAAACCATACCTGATATTCTGGAATTTCTTTTTCGGGATCCTTTCCTATATCCATCGTGAGAATATTGTTCCATTCATGAAGTATCTCTCTGGCTCTAGGAACTTCGAAGTTTGGTCCGAAGGAAACTTCAGAAACACTCATGTTGGCTCGAAGAGGGATTACTTGTGCTCGACCAAATTGTTGAAGTACGCGCACCGGAGCATATGGTTGGAGACCGTTCAACCCAATAAGCTCGATATAGTAGGACCTCTTGCATCTGATATATGCCGAGGAATGCAAGAGTAATGGATATTTCCACTGAATTTGATCGCTGGTGCGGGAGGCCATATATTTATACCAATCATCAGTACCGACCGGAGATACAAACATTTTTGTCCTGTCGTAAAAACTGTCAATATGATTTACGTTGCTAAAGCATATGTCATCCATGTTTTTACGCTTATGAAAATGTTCTATTGCCCATATTTGTAAAAGAAGGTTGCAACCTTCAAAGAAGTTTTTTTCCCCTCTCTTACATTTCCCAAGGGCTCGAAATATTTCTGCTAAAATCATGGGAACTAGAGTGAGTTCTTCGCCATTAACACCTTCAAAAAGTACACGAGCTACTGAACATATGCAGGTGCTGATATGACCATGTTCTCGTGGAAACACTAAAGTTCCTAGTAAAGCTACATCAAATGCAATAGGACGTCTAGCTTGCCAATGAGCAAGAGTGCAAGAGAATTCTTTCCGGAACACTTTGTAACTATTCGAGCGTCCATACCTTTCATATAAGTAATCCAGAGAAACCCAATTATGTTCGAAGCATCGAAGTTTCTTTTCATTTTTCAGTCCTAAGTAGCGAAGAAATTTCTTCCCTGATTGACTGTGAGGGATAATTTGACCTTTTCCTCGATACTTCAAACTGGTAAAATAATAGATTTCCTCCAATGTAGGTGTTAGTTCAAAGTCTTTGAATGTGAACACAACACGGTCCGGATCCCAAAACTGAATCAACGCTCTAATCACATGTTTGTCTGGGCTAACCTTGAATAGCATAGGAAGGCACCCTAATTTTTTTGCAATTGCTAGCTTTTCACTTGGAGTAAATTTTTCCCACCAGGTCTTCAATTTGTACGGAAAACCCTCGACCATCCTAATCATGGGCACTT
The DNA here is from genome assembly GCA_016801875.1 of Solanum sitiens. Classification (NCBI taxonomy): domain Eukaryota; kingdom Viridiplantae; phylum Streptophyta; class Magnoliopsida; order Solanales; family Solanaceae; genus Solanum; species Solanum sitiens. Next base: position 6,027,273 of record JABWTJ010000013.1, on the reverse strand, counting down.
GAGAGACTGAATTCATCTACAAATTTTAAAAAAAATAAAATAAACATATAACATCCAAACTCACTATGTCAAATTTAGGCTTGGATCCGTCTATCATTATCACGTTGCACAAAACATGATTGTTGGTCGTTGGGTCGTGAAACCCATCGACGTAAGGGTGGACTTCTTAAATGTTGAATCGATACCCTTGATCGATCCATCTAAGGCATATGCATGCATGACTTAAATTGAGGGGTGGTTTAGCTCTATCTTATATTTTCTAAGATTTGGTTTTCTAGACACAAGGTTCCCGAGTGGACAACTCGAGTGAGAAGGCTACGCGGTTACGCGGAAAAAGATCCGGACACCCCGCGCATATGCCAACTCTCCTAACTTTAGGAACTTTGAAAGAAGTTTGCGGGTGCACAAAGCACACCTCGCGTGTACGTGTGATAGTGTGAATTTCCAATAAGTGGAGAAGTATGAACGGAATGACATTTTATAAAGCAGTAACACATATACAATTCATGAAAATAATAACAAATAAACAATTTATATCACATAACTATAAAAATAAAACATTAAGCATGCAATATAAGCAAATAAGTAACCATATGCTAAAAACATTAATAATTAACCTAAGTCTATTATGGTTAGAACCTATTAAATCCCCAGCAGAGTAGCCATTTCTGTTATGCCGTAATTTTTACTATCTTTAGAAAAATCACTTTTTTTGAAATGTTTCTAAGTATAAAACAATTTGAGAAAAATACTTAGAAAAGAGTCGCCACTTAATTTTTTAAAGAAATTAAGAAAACTTAACTTAAAAAGACTCTAACAGATTAAGTCTTAATAAATTTAGAGAAAATGGATAAGAGGTTCTTATTTATGCTTCAAGAAGGTTTTTAAGGCATTTGAAGCGCCCGCTAACATGCGGTTATCCTGTGACTTAGGTTAATATTTTTTTTTTTTACTATTCTTAGTAACATGATATAATGAATAATGATTAATGACATTTGTTCAACTTTAAAAAAAATATTTAAACATAGATTATTTTTTATTTTTTATTTTATTTTAAGAAAATAAAAACTTAATTAGAATTTTTGAAATTGATTATAAGTGAATAGAACTGAATTAGATTATTATTGTTTTTAATCATTTTAAAAGATAATAACATCAAACCGAAATTTATTAATTTAAGCATGAAAAACCATTTTAAATTAATTTAAGAACAAAATTTTTTGACTAAATGTATTTCATAAAAAGTATAAGAGTGATAAAAATATATTGAAATAAACTAACGTAAAAAAAATAGTTCATCTTTTGGGGATTTTAATTAGGCTAGTCAAAGTTAAGGTTAAATAAATTAAAAACAAATATCACAATTAAATAATTTATGAGTAAGAGATAAAAGAAGAGTTGGGCCTGCTGCAACCAATTTGGGCTTATTACTGCCCAGAAATATTGGGCCAAAGCTGCTGATTTTTTGATTTTTAAATCAATTCCCATTTTTGTATACATTGACAGTATATTAGTGTATATAAGCGCGTACACCAGATTTTGAGTGTATCTCCTGCTTCCAAACACCTGCCTTTTACCGCATAACTGTATTTTTGCATTTTTTGGTCACATATTTGATGTCATAAATCTGTATATCAGTGTGTAAACGTTGTAGACATCATGTATGCAACCCATTTCTCAGGCTTTAGAACATTTCCAACAGCATGTTGGGTCTCTATAACCTATAACAGCTTCCAAAATATATAGGGGAATGACTCAAGAGAAAACCCAAAATTTGGGAGGCCTTTATGGCCCATCCGAAATGCAAGGAGGAGAGAAAGTCCGCAAGGGACTCGGGCGAAGTTCACATGCAACAAAACGACAAATGATTAGCATTCGTCTAACCAAATTAACAGAGAGAAATGATATGCCAAATACGTAAAGGGCAAGAAATGAAATATATATATACACTATTATATAATCCAAATTGGAAGGAATCATAAAAGGACAAGCAGAAAGTTTTAAACACATGGTTGAAGAACAGAATGATCATATTTAGGCTAATGAATTAGCAAGGATTGGCAGCAAATGCATGTAGAGAACAAGAAAAGCAAGAAAAAAAATGGTCTTTATTACATACCCAAATAACTAAAAATAATAATAATAATAATAAAAATAATAATAAAAATAACCTGGATGCAACTAGCAGAGGATGGAACAAATGTCTTTGGGTATTATGAAATTAAGAAATCATTTTGAGGAAGAAAATACTATGAAGAATTGGTCAAATATAAAATAGGACAGAGACAAGGACATGTATGCAATAGTGAATATCTAATTTTAAGTTTAGCACAAAACTACCTCTACGGTCGACCCTAAACTCTTATATATATACTTGAAGACAAAGTCGACATTAACATACAAATAAAGGACATATTCATGAAGTCAAGAACAAGACATGTATAGAAATATACAAGTCCAACAACATTTGAGGAGGGGGAAATAAGTCATCTATGTATCCACTTTGAAAGCCCAACTACAATTTAAAGGTAATCCAACTATCATTGAAGAAAAGAGATTTGAAACGAAAAAAAAAAAAAATTAACTCAAAATGACTTGGCAAGAAGACATATTGACAATATTCAAGATAGACTCGACCACATTCAAATGAAGGAAAATGAGAACTACATTAAATCGAGCGAGATTAGACTAAAAAATTTGTAAAAAAAAAACAAGACCTCAAAACTGAATACAAGAGGGAAACAACCATTATTCAAACTATGTAAAAACATAAACAATTCTAAGAGATTAAGCTGACATGACTAAGAGCTTCTGTAACAATCAAAACGTCAAAGAAAAAAAAAATATACACAAGTAATGAAGAAAACAGATTTATGCAGCAACACATTAAGTAATAAAAACTAAAAAAATGGCTCATTTTGAGCAAACTCAAACAGAGATTCAGCTGACCATAAAGACATAAAATTTGAGGTAACATATATGATGACCAATATATAACATCTAAAGTAAATTTTCACTAAAGTGGAACTCATGCTTACTGCTTTTATAAATAAAAAAAAAAATAACTAACTAGAATTAAAGATGTCTTCTTATGGAATGGACATCAAATATGCTTTGTTGTAATAACTATACATAAAGACAAATAACTAAACACGTTGAGAGCCAAAAAAAAATAAAAAAAATAAATAAATAAAATAATAATAATAATAATAATAATGATGATAATAATAATAATAATAAATTACTAGGCTTACGTTGATGGATTTGTATCAAGGCTTAAACAAGATATTAGATAAAAATAAGACATCTTAAGAACAAAACATCGAGGGAACAAGAGGTTTGAACGTTACGGAACAAAGAGGATAAAACAGTGAAGTAGAGAAGAGTCCTTTACCTTTTTTTTGGCAGCGACTATGACAAACGAGCTACTCGAAGAAACTTCCGCCACAAAATTCAAATACAAATAGCAAGCCAAGAAAATCAAAGAAATTGAATTCTAAAATCTTTTATAGGCTATTTTTGTGTATCACCTCAAAATCCAATTTTTTTTTTTTCAAAAAAAAATATCCGATCTCCTCTAACTTTGTTTTCCTCACCACAATTTTCTCTGCCTAATAACTGAGGGTAGAGGGTTATTTATAGGGTAAGAAGGGACGATTTAGGGAGGAATATGCTTAGCAAAAAATTCAAATAGAAGAGATTTTGAAGATCTTTGAAAATGGGGGAAAAAAGGACAATGATTTGATCGATTAGGTAGCTAGGATTATGGATTTGCAGAGTAGTTGAATGAGTGTACCTGATTTCTCGCGATTTTTCTGCTGCTACCCGTGATTTCCGCTGCGATGAAGAAAAATGGAAAGCTGTAGCTTTCTCCCAGATCTGTGTAGTGAGGAAGAAGAAATAGAGTGGGCCAGTCAGGTTTGGGCTGGGAATTTGAGTGAAAATAATATGGGCTGCAAATTTATATGAAAGTTGGGCAGAAAACTGGCCCAACTTTGGTCTAAAATTGGTCTAATAAAATGGGGTAAATGTTAGCTTAACTTAATTTTGGAAATAACCATCAGATTACAAATTCGGCCGAAATAAGTTAAGGACTAACCGATTTGCATTAATTGATGAATTCGACTAAGGTCCGGCAAGACGAATTATTATAAATTAATTAATGAGCTTCTTAATATTAACAAAAAATAAAATAAATAATTTAATCATAAACTTAGTGATTCAAAAATATAACCATGATTTAAACTAAACTAATTTAAAAGACTACTTACTAACTTTACAATATTTTTGAGATGGTCTTTTTTTTTTTTTTTTAATAATCATAAAATATACTAATTATATACATAATTATGTAAAATATATATATTATCTAAAAACTTTACAAAACGGCAAAAATTATTCAACATAACGGAAACTTTATATTTTTCCTAAATTTATAAAATGAATTATTTTAAATTGTTTGAGAACTTAAGAAGCTCATGAATTAATTCCTACTGTGGGAGGCCAAAATTGGATGTCAACAGTTTGGTTGGTGAATGAGAAATATTTTTCCATAAAATATATTTTATTTTTGGCTTGAGACTAGAAGAAACTCTATTGAAATTAAATTTTTGATCCAAAAATCAACTCAGATAATTGATTTAGGACCTGACCCTAAAACTCGAACTAGGACAAGACACATATGACCATTCTAAAATTCAACCTTGAGATCTGACCCACGACGAGGCCCAGAATTTTGAACCAGTACCTGAATAACGATATAGGGACGATTTTAGATAACTCAAGTCTCCATAAATTATGTAGCCAACGTGGGTAGAAAGGGTTATACTTTTTAGGTGACTCCTTAATGCTTTTAGCATAAACTAGTGGATCCACTTAGTTGAGAGGTTCTATATCTCGACAAAGTAAAGGATAGTTCTGGCAGCGTAGCGAGACGTTGTAGTATCACATAGCTTCATACTGATGGTTGTCGGTTAGAGAATCTCCCACAGAGTTATACTATAGTTCTATACAAATTGAGTTGTTAATGTATTCTTCAATGCATTGAGATGCTCTTTATTGTTTCAAAAGTTTTTCATATATTGCATCTTTTTTTGTTGCTTTATCTTGAGTTGAGTATCCAGAGTTCAGTATCTTGAGTTGAGTATCATATCTTTGAATCGAGTATCTTATCCTTGAGTTGAGTTCAGTTGAGATGAGATAAGTATTTTTCTTTTTTATCAAGTTCAAGCTTATGTTTATGCTTTAGAATTTCCCTTACATGCTCATACATTTCATGCACTACCTCATTGGGTTTGCATTATTTCATGATGCAGATATAGGTATTCAGAATCATCAACGGGCGTTCCGTTAATACCACTTACAATTTCAGTCAGTTATGGTGAGTCCCCTTGCTTCAGGATGATTTCATTTACTTTTCAGTTTTGTCAGGATGACGTGGGTCTTGTCACGACTTTCATATTTGTCACTTAGACGCTTCATCGATACATAGTAGAGTTTGAGAAGTCTTTTTTCGTTTATTCTGTTAAATATTTTAAAGACTTGAGTTGCCTATTTCTAGTTAGTTGAAAATATTATTTTATTCAGAGTTAATCTTTTGAGTTAAAGATTCTGTAATTGAGTTCAATGAATTTTATTCAGTTTTAAGCTTTGTATGCTTAAGTTAATCTTTCGCTTGTAGTCATCCAGGATAAAAAATCGTTTGCGGACAAAAAATATTTCTCGGATCGTGACATTGTGTATAAAATATAGCATGTGAAAGCAAATCAAATTATTTACTAGGTAAGAAATTTGGTGGCCATTTTTATGAGAAAAAATATTATGCTATATTTATAGTTTTTGTTGGCGAAGATGTTGATGTTATTTGATATAAGAAAAACAAATTATATTGCTTGTTAATTCTATTTTGGAGGCTGAAGTAAGAAAAATGAAACTTCAACTATTGAAAAAAAATTAGACTTCACCAAGTTACGTAAATGTTTTTATTATATTTATTAATTCTATATATAGTGTGAAATAATTATATATATATTCTCATAACAAATTTCAAGTCAAATACAACTAAATACATATATTTGGTATATCAAATACATTTTTTTAAAATACATATACATAGGCAGAGAGGCAAGCAAAAAAGGAGGGTGAAAGAGTCATCGTATCTCAAATACATATGTCAATCACACTAGATACATGTATTTGAAATACCTGATACATTCTCAAATATAAATGCATAGGGAGAAAGGTCAGCGAGCAAGAGAGTCAGTTGATTCTTAATACATTTAAATCCACTTGAACACAATGTATTTAGATTAAACTATACCTAATTTTAAATCAACATATTTGAGAAACATGTATTTAAATACATCAGATTAAAATCTGACACGAATAATAATTTTAACAACTCAAATAACCAAACAACAAACTAATAAAATTTGTGTAGTTTGCCCTATCCTTTTGGTCGTGGACAAGTACAATCTATCTTCACTAACAAGGAAGCATTAATTTTGCTTACATCAGAGGTTCAGACATGATCCGCATCACCAAGGTGAACAACTCGCAAATTAATAGATGAGTACACCATAGATTTTCAAAGTAAAATTTAGATTTTTTTTTGACAAATAGTATTTGTTCATATAATTTGTTTTGATAAATATTTTTGATAAATAATCTAAATTTTTAAATACTAGAATAAATTAATATTTGGATCAAATCTCATTATTTGAGAACTTCAAAAAGTTTAAATTTTACATCAATTTTTTATCTTTTACAAAAACATCCTCTATAATAGTTGTTTGCGTTATATTACATAATTTTTGTGAATATGAAAGTGATGACAATGTTTATGTGCTTCGTCTACTTCACTGTATTGTTTAAAGCAGATTAGATGTTGAGGACAAAATAGAGCAAATTAATTCACAGATTGTGAACGCGCCATACTCCAACCTTGGTGGCTATAAGAAGTCTAATGACAAACAAATGATACTGTAAGGCTGGGAATTTAGTTTTAACAAGCTAAAATTTACTTCCAAGTATAAGTTAAAACGTCAGCTCAAGTACTTAGATTAGTCACAGATTCAACAAAGAACCAGCGCTATTTATAGCAGGAGTCATCAGTGAAAGAGATCTACGTTTCATGTATTATATCATAAACCTAATTGTGTCAACCAGTCTCTGAATTGTGATGTAATCAAACCTCAGATCAATCTTCCAACTGCGCGATGACGCTTGCAAAGACCCGGTAACCTTGGCACATGTCAGACAGTAGACAATATTCATTCTTTGCATGGTATGTAGCCATTAAGCCTGCATTTCAAAAAGTTCAGATTTAAACAGAAGTTTATTAGACTCTATTAATAACAAGAGAGAAGATATAGACAATATTAACAAGGAAATGAATTACACAGAATAATTTTAAGCAAATGCAACGGTATCAAAGTAAGAAAATATGTTACAGATATCGAGAAAAACATATTCAGACACCCATTCCGGTATGAAGTATTACAATACATGTCGATGATCTATGAGAGCTCCACTAATGAGTTGGAGTACGGATTTTATAGATGGAAATGATGTACACATATTCATGCTGAGCTGAAGATACCTTGGTTCTTTGTGATGCAGTTCAGAACATGTAAGGCACTGGAGGTAATTTTTGAAGCAAATCTGGTCTATAAAAATGGTAAAAAGTCACATCTTCCCAATCAATAATACTCTGGGACGTACAAAGGAGCTTGTGAAGCATATATCCGGATTATCCATAAGGAACTAAATCCAAATCTAAAAGGATGTGACAAGAGATGGTGCAAATTTTGAGAAGCTCTCCAGGTAGAAAAAAACAGTTTTGGCAATCTCTTTTGAGGAAAGAGAAAACTTTGACTAACAATAGGCCGTGCATCATCAACTCGACATATCCTTACACCCAATGCTAAAAAAAGGTGAAGAGAAAGGTCAAAACAGACGAACGGGAAAAGGAATATGTTAAAATGCACTTGTCTTCTTCATAGTTAGGCATGCAGTTCAGTCAATATTTGCACTCCTAGTTTTTAATCATTGAACATTTACTACTCAAGCTTATCAACACCAACTAATACCCAATTGGAAGTTTGAAACTGTGTGTCAAAACAGAAAAGTCAGAAGGTTTAGTCACACAAGCTTGCGTCCAAGTTGATGGTTGCAACTTGCAAGTAATGTTTTCATTGTATATCTAGAAACAAAACCAATCCTGATAGTATTGTATGATTCATTCAGAAAGCCACTAAATTTAACTCTAACAAAGGAAACAGAGAATGATGCAACTACAAAAAATGAAATAAAAACAGAAATTGTACCGTAGCCAGAAGTTTGAACATCAAAACCCTCGTCCTGCCAACAAATAATGAATAAGATATTGCAAAGTTGAGATTCAAGAAGACCAAACAAGTAAATTTGAAAAAAAGTTATGCACCTGTAGATCTCTTATCAATGGCAAAGTACCAGTTATAGAATATGGTTTTACATGCCCAACTTCCTCTTTGGTAGCTTTGCATAGTACATGAAATCCCCGAGAATTGAGATCACAAGCAACTCCAGACGAACCTTTGTCGAAAGTTATAGTGATTCTGATGGGGATTAAAGTGGACAATTAATTACTAATGAAAAGTTGGAAGATAAAGATGGTGAGATGAACTATGGAAGAAATTACTTGATCTCTAGCTTTTATGGAGAATTCCCAGTAATCATATGATTTCTCATCTTTTCAAAGAGGAGTATAGCGTACCTGCCCCTTAAGTTCTCATCTGGCAGAACATATTTTGAAACAGGGCCTCGACCATCAATTTTTTCAATGTTGGCATTCAAGTCATCAACATATTCTTGTAATTTCTTCATAGCATCTGATACACTGAACAAAGATGCATTGTTAGAATTCCTATTACTTTCATGAGATTCGTCGGCTATTCATTTCCTGTTTTAAAACAGAAGCTCAAATTTTTTTGATTTTGGAGAGATGAAAAAATGCCACATACAAAGAGAGACATAACTAAAATTCCAGATAAAAAAAGAACAAAACATATACCTGTAAAATGGAGTCAACCTGCAAAGAAACAGATGTGATTAGATATCATCATTTGATGAAAGATCTCAAGGAGACTTTGAAGAACAAACTTACCTAACATCTCCAGAAACAGTGCACTCACCAGGAATTTGGTTGATTCCACCCCCAGGATCTGCGTGAGTGAATAATTTAGCACATAATAACAACTGGAGAAGATAAGCTCAAAATTTTCAAATTCATCCTACTAAGACTTGAGAACTTACAAAACCACTGAGTTGGTTTCATGGTCGATGGTGTAGCAAATTCATAGACTTGTTCTTTTGGATGCGCAGGGAAATCTCTATAGAAGCGGGACTGAATTTCTTTCAGTGCTTCCATAGCAAGCTCCAGAGGATTGATAGCCTAACATTTGCCATAAATGTCGTACAAAGTTACAAACACATTGGATTATTAAAAGGTATCCATGTTTACTGTATTCCAGAACATAAAGTTGTATTTATCCAAGGAGGTTTCGTGAATAAAATAGATATGCTAGAGGGAGAAAGGTATCTCTCCCTTCTCTCTAGTTCAAACTCAACCGAAGAGCCTCTGTTTTTGGTCAATCATTCAATTCTAGCGATTGAGCAATTAATACTTAGTCAGTTCAACGGATAGCAGAATATATTTTCATTGCAGGTCTTATGACATCGCAGAGAGCCAGTCCAAGTAAGGATTCAAAAACTTGGTATGAGTGGGTTAAGCACGGGGATGAACTCAATTAGCAGATCGAATATTAACAGAAACTTGCTTCTCTGGTTGTGTCAATTACTCTACTTGGCTTCCGTAGGCCATGGTACCGTACTCAGGGAAATGCAAGTTCAAAGGAATAAGCATATGTGTATTTCTGCTCCTAGAAGTTTAACAAATATAGGAAGTTCTTAGTTTTGTGGCGTTGCAAGGGTCTAGATGATCATCCCTCTTACTTCAAGAAAATGATAGTGGATGGATGATCTAGCAAATAAAATTGAAAAATTCCTGATTAACGGCTATTCGCTTCCAGCAGAGCCTGATTTCTCAAATTGCAGAGCACATATGCTGATGCTGTAACTTAAGTTTCAGACATCAGGGTGTGCTCCAATAGAATTTGAACGTGAATGGGTGTACAGAGCCTTTCTTTTTATTGGTGGATTAGAGTACACGGTCTTCCACTCCATTTATCCTCAAAAGATATACTGAAGGCAATTGGGGGAATATGGCAAGGATGGCGAGAAACAACAGGGTCAGATGGGCCCAAATCATGGTTAGAGAATGCAAAAATTGTTCTTCACTCTATTCCTTTTTTCGGCACTTCAAAATTTAATTTGAATGCAAAAAGTAAATGTTGGGAGAGCAGTTGTTAAAGAAAGGTGAAAGTGTTTGAGCTTATTATGTTTTTTGAGAATGTTGTCATGTGAATTAAAGCAAAAAAAATTGTTGTCTTGAGGTCTAAAAAAAGGGAAAAGCAACAATGAAAGTTGACACACACATTTTAAATCAAACAAGGAAAATTGTGAAAAGGGTTAGAGAAAGGTTGTTGTGCTTAAGCGTTACAGTACTTGACTCACTCTTATCGATATGTATCACAAAGCCAACATTATAACCTTGAAAAAGTCCTATGATTCCAATTTAAAGACTTTTATATTAGTGGAGAGCCACATTATAGGTAAGCTTATAAAAAATTTCAACAACATGAGGTACTTCTTTGTTGACAATTTTATACATATATATATATACTGTGAAACATTGTGACTTCATACCAAAATCTACTTGTTTTCCAGGAAAATTTTTCTAGGAAAATATTTTCCTCCATACCAAACACACCCTTAGCCTCAAATGCATTTAGGCAGTCACCCACGAATGCATTTGGACATTCAGTTCTATAAATAGGGTAGTAAGATTGGTGGAATAATCATAACAACTCTGAATCTTCTGTCAACATTCTTTTATAAAACAATTTTCCTCTAATTAACAGGTTTTTCAAAATGGCAGATTAACATTCATAACAGTGGATATAAACGGAGCTGACGAAAGTGATACCAGCATAAGCCATCATCAGTGGCGGAGCCAAGATTTTCAATAAGGGGTTCAAAATCTGGAAAAATAGACACACGAAGTAGCCGAAGGGGGTTCGACATCTACTACATATGCCTAAAAATTATTTTAACCATGTAAAAATCATAGATTTTTCCGTCGAAGGGGGTTGAACCCCTAATTGTAAGGTGTCTCCACCACTGGCCATGATGTTTCTATTGTTTTTCAAAAGAAATTTGGTAAAAACGAGAATGCCAGGATTTGTCACACAGATATAAATCAACACAATACTATAATCTAACGCAAACAAATTCCTTTATGGATCATACTTTTTCTTCTCCAATTTCATCATCTCTTATACTGCAACAGAACCTCTTGTTAAAATAACAAGATGGGGCATTAAGTATAAAAATAAGTTTGAAGAGCTTAGATGTCAAGCAGTAGAAAGAAAAGAGTACCTTGTGGGGCAGACCACTGTGAAAAAGCTTTCCGGTTACATGAAGTTTCCACGGTATACCGCCACCGGTACCAATGCATGGTTGTTTATCTGCTGTGTCAATCCAGAATCTATATAGAGAAATAAACAATACAAATAAATTCACTATGTCTCTGCAATGAAACTTGATACTATAGCATACAGTTACTTACAGTGGGCCTTGCTTTAACTTATCAAGCAATCCATCCTTTACTAATGCATCGACACCAACCCCAGGGATAGATGAGTTCTCTTCACTGGCTATGAAAACAGCAACCACCGTGGATTTTAACTGTGGCTTTCTCTCCCCAAGCCGCCTCATAAGCTCCGATACAAGAGCCACATGACCTAAACAATCAGTAGTTCCACGTCCTCGAAGTTTATCACCATCAATGCTCAATGAAAAGGGATCAAATTCCTGAATACAGAATTGTTTTACCGTTATATGAGAGATCATTATCATTGCCGACTTATAAAGGAGCATAATTTACAATCTCAAATTTTGAACTTTGATGTTATGCTTTCTATGCCAATCTACATTTCAGTCAAGATTCTAATACTTTCTTCCACCACTATAAGCATAATGCTTAAGCCAGACCAACACCAACAATTAACAAACTCCCCTATTTACTATCCACTTAAACACCAACATATATAAAAATAAAGCAAAGTAGCACAAACTTTACCACCCTAAGCCAAAAAAAAAAAACTTTACATAGTAAAATCAAATTAACAAAAAGGGGTAGCAAAATAATTGCATTTACATACCCAATCATCAGGGTTGGCAGTGACAACATCCATATGCATTCCAACAAAAGACAAGATTTTTCCGGGCTGAGTACCCGGGTACTCCACAATAAGATTACCCCTATTAGGCTTATAAGTAACATGATTGATGATCAATGGTCCGCCGCCGGTGGTGGTGCTATAAGGAAGAAGTGTATCAAGAACGTGATTCACAATCCTGTCTTCCTCCGGGATAAGCTCCGGCGGATTGTTCTGTACATATTTGGACTCGCCGATTAGTTTGCCCAAAAGGGTTACGAATGAATCCTTGTTTAGATCGCCCAAAATCTGCTTAACAGAAGCTGAAGTAGCCATTGTAGTAGTTATCGGAGTAGTGATCTGATGCCTTAATTTTCGGAACAGAGCAAGCCTAGGAAAAATGAGCTCATAGTATCTTTCAAAGTTTCTAATAAAAAAAAAATAGGACAAGTGGGGCCTTTTATTTTTTTTTATTTTTTTATTTTTAATATTAATAAAAAGACTAAACTAAGTAATATTTTTGTAGTTGTCTGGATAATTATTGGAGTTGTTTGGACAACTTCTAAAATTGCTTGGACAACTGTTAAAGTTGTCGAATGACTAAAGAAGTTGTTCCGATAACTATGACAGTTATCGTACAATTAAAGAAGGTGTTCCGACAACTATGACAGTTGTTGAACTAAAGTATAAAAGTTAAAAGTTTGGACTATTGTGAAAATATCTTTTAATTTTATCCTTTTTTTTGTCACTTCAATCTAATTTTTAAAATTTAAAGGACTTTTACCTAATTGACAAATTACTTTATCTCTTTTAATAGACCTTTCCGCAAACCTAGGGGAAGAAGTTTGACGTTTTAACAACTCCTATTTTTCATACACAATTGACTTTATTAATCCCTCATTTTCATTTTCCTTTGATCTATATCAAAAATAGATAGTTTATTTTAATTTTTCAAAAGCAAATTAAAAAATGCTATAATGAAATGTGTTTGAGTCGACGAGAATCAATTAATATTAAAGGAAATGAGTATTAATTTACAAGGTAACCTTTAAGAAATCCAATCACTTCTACAAATTTAGAAATATTTTCATTAAATCATTCTTAATCATATAGTATATTTTTTACTATAATTACTTGAGTTTTTATACATATATTTTATGATAAGTATTTATTTTTGACTAAATATAAAAATTAAACTATCATAGTAGTATCGAATAGTACTTATTTTAATAGATCATTGTAAAACATGTATTTTGCATTACTTGTTCAAGGGAAGGTATGCAATTTCTCTTGATTAAATAAATATTAAATATAAACAATTTTAAAATATTTTTTTCAGTCTCCATTTGAATCATTTATATATATATAGGAGCTAAAAAGGTAAATAGGAGAAGACTATTAGAAAAAAATATTTTAAACATATGAAAATTGTTATGAATGATATTGGGCTTGGGCCAAATGAGAGTAATGGGCAGAAAAAAATTGAATCTGGGACACTAGGTTAAATGTTCGTATAATTTACATAAATTCCATAGTGTAAATCCTAAATTATATTCTATCCATATTCTTTTCTATTTTATAAAAATTTTCTAAAATATCAACAATCCGGATACATAATTACTTGTCGGATACATTGATTGTGATACATATATATGTGTTTGTTGCGCTTAAAAAGGAAAACAAATCAGAAAATTAAATCAAAATCCCATAATTTACGTTATCCAGATCCTCTTTATTGTGTCAATCAAATAAACATAAATCTAAAATAACAAATCAATTCAATTCAAAATTCAAAATCTCTCATCATGTTTATCTTTGTTTCAGCGAAGAAATTTTCGAATAGGATTTTCAAAACTTTTGATAAGAAACATAATGAATATTTTGATTTTTGACACTCTCAACGGAAGAAAAATTAAAGATCGTAACTTTTGGATTCTTTAAATTCTACACAAATCTCAAAGGTTGCCGATCAGGACCTGGGTTTCTTTGCCAACATTCTTGGAATTTTTATTTTTGTGTTGGTAATTGCTTACCATTGTGAGATGTCGGATTCCAAATATAAAGCGAATTGAAAGTTATTATTTTATAATTAGTTTGGACGAAAATAGTAATGTTTATTTAGCATGACTTCAATTTTCGGATTGACAGATCTGATAACAAAAGGTATGTAACACTTTTTTTTGTGCTTTAATCATTGTTTTTTCATTCATGAATTTGTATATTGACCGATAAGTCATGATACATTACTAATTAGAACTTGATACATTAAAACTTTCGACGTATATGTTATGGCTTTGCAGATCTGTGAGTTACTATACTATTAGTATAACGTATCGATTACATATGCATTTCTTTTTTGATTATTGAATTTGTGTGTGCATATATAAATCATGATACTTTACTTTCAACTTGATTTAGTTCTAGTTTGATGCATATGTAAAGAAATTTTATAGATGTGAGTTAATGTGTTGTTATAATAACGTATCAGATACATATGATTTTTTTTTAATGTATCAGTATATTAACTTTCTAATCGATATATGAAGGTATGTATCAATTTAAAAATTATCATGTATCTGGGGCTAGTTATCATTAGGCCGTTGTGTATCTTAAATTGAGTTAATTGATATGTGATGTATCTCTAAATTTCAAATGTATGTGTGCAGGTTTTTCATCCTCTATATTTATTTATTAAGTGTATAAAGGTGGACGAAGATACATTGTTTGTCTTGAGAGAAAAATATGTAATTGTATACCTTGTGAGCACGCAATTGTTGTTGTGAAAAGCAAAAAATATCACAGAGATACATATCCCCGCTCTGATTACTACAAACCAGCTGCATCAACAACTAAGAATGAAGTTTCAATGATTTCAATGTCGGATAAGGACGGTAAATCAATATCAAAATTTATTTTGGAAGAAATTATCTTGCCACCTTGGTACAAAAAGATGACTGGACGACCAAAAAAAAGGAGGGAAAAGACATATAATGGAAAGATAAGCACAAACACAAACATTTGTGTACATTCTGGACAAGAATGTTATAAATGAAGAACTTGTACTTTCTTTTCGAAAGAAGATTGAAAAACTCTTTTTTGGAACTATTGTTATGTTTCTGATACATTAAAGATTATATGTTTTAAACTTTTTACCTTTTTTACTTTTACCTTCATAAAACATTACAATTTACTATTAGGTAGTGAAATTTGATACAATAAATTGAAATGTTATGATTTTTAATCTTGTGTTCATTTTTGTAACACTTGGTGTTTTATACACCTTTTTAAAATAATGTATCATTAGCTATTTAATAATAATGTATCAGAGATTGTATTTAAAGTCGGTACCACTTAATATGGTTCTGATACATTTTTATATAATGTATCATGATCTCGTTGAAAATAATGTATTTGATATGATAAGATTGTAAAAAAGTAGTATGTAAAATAAATAAAGTGCATCTATAAATGTATCACAATATGTAAGAATTTATTTATCAATAAGATACATGTATCAAGAACTAAATACAACTAATTATTTAATGTATCAACATGAATGAATAAACAACTAACTAGAACTAAGTTATCAAGTAAATACATAATTGAATCAACAATCAAGTTATAAAATACATTGCATTGGTTAGGTGTCAAAATGTATCGACAATCAACAACTAACTAAAGCTAATGAGAAGAAATAATATTGTGTGTTTATGCATTAATGAATCTAATACTTAGTTTTATTCAAATTTTGTATCATTTATATCAGACAAATGTGTATTGTAAATAACAATTAAAAATAGTGAAAGTTAAAGTCAAAATAAACAACTTTTTTGAGAAGCACTCTGATACTTGAATACGAGTATCTTAAAACAATAACAAAAAAAAAACTAGAGTTAATGTATCTCAAAAGTAATAACACTATAAAAAGTATCTAACAACTGATAGATAATCTCTATTCAATATTAACCAAATCGTCTTGAGTTGGCGCTGTGAATTGACTTTTGTGCCTTGGTGGATCCTCATTTTCACTAACGTATCCTACCTTAGCCTTTTTAGTACCGTATTTTTATAATAAGGTTGCATATCATGCAGGAAGGTAAAATTTACCTATGTATCAATCTTTACTGAATTTCTTTTTGACTATTTAATTTTATGATTTTAGATTTATACATTATTGTTTGGTAAAAGTTAATATAATGTATCATAAAATTGAAATAAAGACATTATCAGTATCAGACAAAGTTGAACATCAAAATATCAAAAAAACTAGTAATGATAAACTATGAATACGATGAACAGACTTTTAGTTATAAAACAGTAAGATACATAATAATGTATGATACATTGAATGTTTAGCAACATGTTCTACTTCCCTTCACTTCCACCCCTCTTTTCAATGAATGTTTATCTTCAAAAGGCTATAATTGTTGCTAAAGCTTCTTCTGGCTTCAAAGTTGTTCAACTTCCTCTCACTTCTCCAATCAAGATCTTGCGTGTAATTACATTAGGAAGAAGGATGTTTGAGATGGAGCAATCATTTTCGATAAACTCAAAATCATCTACAAAATTAACTAAATCCTGTTAAATTACAACATTAAAAAAACTATTGAATCATTAATGTATCATAAAATTATTGAACTAATAAAATCAAGTTTAACGATCACAAAAATTGATAAAAAGATAAAATCTAACCTTAGGTAAAGGATGTCGAGATATTGCTTGATGCGATTTTTTGACACCTTTTTTTTGGGATTTTATCGACTACGATTTTGAAGAAGATTGACTATCCTTCTTCACCTTCTTAAAGTTTACTGTCGCCATTACGAAAGGATTATGTAATTTCTTAGATCAGTATTATGCCCAATTAATCTTTTCGTAATCATAATGCGATTAGTGTTAGATGATATTATCTGGATAATCTCAATACTAAATGAAGGTGTATCATCCATAATGTATCACAATTTTGATGAAGAAAAAACAAAAAAAAAAGTATGCATTGTGAGTGAAAAAATTTGAAACAATACCAGATGAATATTGACTAGAGAGAGAAGATCTTAAAATTTAAAATTGCAATGAGAGAATAAACTGATAAGATTGTGGGAGTAAAAAAGGGAGTGATTTAAGGAGTGAAAAGAGGAGAGATAAACGTGGGTTAGGAAAAAAAAATTGTTATGTATCTGTTAAATGGGTTTAGTGGAGTAAAAAAGGGATTTTAGTAATATTAAAAAAAGATAGGGAATAATAGAAAATATGTTAAATAATCTTGTGTATATAGGTAATTTATGTTTTTAGTTTTTACAGTGGAGAAAATGATCAAAATAGTCCTCAATGTATAAGGATTCAAATTATTTTGGTCCTCTATATATATCATGCTATCTAAATAGTCCTTAATGTATACAAAATCATAATCATTTTAGTCCTTAGCACTAAAACTAACCAAGAAAATTAAAAAATCTATTAACTTTAACAGTGAGTCCTTTGGAATTGAGATCCTTCTTCCTCAATCTGCTTTTTCACCATTACCACAAGCCCACCCTTTTCCTCAAATTATTTTTCTCCATTGAGGTCATGCTCCATATACATTATATCCATTTCTCATCTCCCTCTAAAAATCTATTAACATAAATAAGAAGAAAAGTATCAAGATTACCAAAACAAATAGGAACTAAGTGTTCGCAACAAATTTTCGTAATCGTGGAAAATTAACTGCAAGCAAAATAAATAAAAGAAAAACGTGATTTTATTAGTGAATCGTTGTGAGTACAATTCCGTTGTTTTCTTGATTCTCTCTCCTAAGTTTATCCGCGGTTCGAGGGCCTTCAGTAGCGTATTTCTCGAATGTACGATGACGTAGACCTCCTTGAGATGTTGTCAATCTTCGAGACGTCGGAAAGCGCTTCGTCGTTGTAAGTCGATCTACTGGAAGAACTCCGTTGATCACTCCTTCAAAGAACTATCAATGTTGATGTTGTAGTTTTCACCAATTTGCTGAATGCTTGTTGAAGAGTTTTTTTCGATCCCCTTGAATGTCATGTTCATCCCCTATTTATAGTTGTAGGGGGTGGACAAGGTTGCATATGATTGGCCAAAGGATATCATTTTGACACTTGGCGTGCTGTAATTGGTTCTTGCACTTGAGTGGGACTAACACCTCATTTGGACATGTGGCGTCACCTTGTTGATTTCGGATGCCCAGTCACCGTGACACGTGGCATGAGTTTGGGCTTCAAGGTGAAATGGACCTTGGATTTCAACTTTAATAAAATGAACTCATTTATTTGTAAAGCTCAAATTAATCATTCAGCCCAAATGAACATGGATTTCATTCAAATTTTGTATGGATTTGATCCAATTATAATTTATGTGTCTACAACTGCCCCTTACTTCGAGACTTGTCGACATTTAGGCTTGCCGAAGTTTGGCGACAAGACTTGAAGTATTCATGAATGTGTTTTCATTATTTTTTTTGAGACTAGTGGACGTTTAGGATTGCCGAATTTGACGACAAAAGTTGAAGTCTTCATGAATGCATTGTTGAGACTTCAAGAGTATGTGTTTCTTGTCGTCTTAGTCTAACTAGGCCACCACAAATGATTTCCTTGTAGTGATCCCAATCATTTAAAAAAAAAAAAAAAAAACCTTCTTGCTCGACAACCACATGGACCCTCTATATCAATTTCAAATAGATAGGTCTAGTGGGTAGTAACATTTTTTTCTGTCTGATCTTCCTTGTAAGGTGGGGAAAAAAAAGATCAAGAAAATTGATTGGATTTTGTTACAAATAAAAAGAATATAAACTTTCCTTTATCCAAGTCAATGAAGATAATATTCTTTCCTTAACTCTTTGGTTCATCCTTCCATATTGGTATGACTTCAAAATGGAAATGAAATATTTCAATCCAAATCAGATTTTTAATTTCCAAATTCACCTTACTATGGCTTATGGGAGAATTAGAAGTTATTCACAAGAATCCCCATATAATCCCTTCCAATGCATAAAGAATTTCATCACACAAAAATTCAAAATGCTACAAGCAAGTTAGCCGAGTGTATTGAACTCTTAAAGTGCAACGTCTTTCTTTCAAATCGATAGACGTAACTTCCCTCATATCTCAAAAGAAACTTCAAGCAAGGTGTTCTTGCTACTTTCTCAGGTAAAATAGGATTATTATTTTTTTTGCAGTAACCCGTTTTTATGCTTCAGCTTTGCGCGCCTGTAGTGTAAAATCCATATCTAATTGTAGAAAAAGTTGAAATTGCAATTCGTTTGATTTTTCCGAAACTAGAAACACGGGCCTATAACGAAGAGAAAAAATTGCAGCCAAACTTTCAATCCATTGCTACAGTTTTTATCTTCAATGCTGGACCTGCTTGAGATTGACAGATTTGCGCGTCCGTAGTATAAAATTCATTTCTAATTGTAGAAAAATCGAAACTGCAAGGAGTTTGGTTTTTCCGAAACTAGAAACATGGCACTACGACATATAAAATATTTGTAGCCAAATTCTTTTTCAATTGCTACAGTTTTGATCTTCAAGTTTGAACCCGTTTTTGATTGACAGATTTGCGCGTCCGTAGTGCAAAATCCATTTCTAATTGTAGAAAAATTGAAATAGCAAGCCGTTTGATTTTTCCGAAACTAGAAGCGTGGATCTATGATGTATAAAATATTTGTATCCAAAATCCTTGTCAATCGCTACAGTTCTAATTTTCAATGTTGAACTCATTTCTGATGGTGAGATCTTTTTGTCCTTTGATTACTCCAATCGTGTTTTGCCAACGTAACCTCTTTATTTATTTTTTTCCAGATCCTCATTGTGCGATCTTGATTTCCAGCAACGATAATGGACTTTAGTGACCGAGATGCGCCGTACCCTTGCCTTGAAATCGTTGAGAACAAGCAACATGTGGGCGCCAAAGTTCTCACTTTGAAAGTTCATCCTCCGGTGATCGGCGACTTCCCACTCATTAGGAAGATGCTGGATACGTCTCATCATCTCCCGGAGTGATCGTCAACAGAAAGGATGTTACGGATAATTTCCCCGGCAAGGTCACAACTGACAAAGTTCTCCTTTTGTGGTCTTCTAATCATCAAAACGTTGTTGTTATCGTCCCTCCTCGTTCACATCTACTCTGACTTGTATCTTCTCATCGTCTTTGGATTCAACAGCTATCTTTGCATTTTTAACGCGTATCAAAGATTCATCATCACCCAAATCTGCCTCAAACCCTGAACTAGCAGTCGATACTGGTTTCACCACAGATCTTAGGCATCTTTGCGAGGATATACAGTGCTTCAATAACCCCTGATTTGTAACTGCTGTTGCTGGGTAAATTGCCACATTCCTGGGGATAGTGCAGAAGGTACTATGTCGAGACTCGATAAGCAGCCGACGCGACGGCGATGCCATTGCAGATTTTGTCGTGTACTATAGAAGCGGGTTTGAATTTCTTTGAGTGCTTCCATACCAAGTTCCAAAGCATTGATAGCCTAACCAATGAAAATTTTAGTAAACGTATTGTGCTAACTAAAAGACTATATTTTGTTTTTGTCAAGAATATTGTGCCTCCAATTATTTCTCGAGAAATACAAGAACGAAGACGGATTCCTTTACATAATGTATATTGATAGAAATATGTTATATCACTACAATAAAACTGTGAATTACATGGGGATTTTCATGGGAAATAATATGAAAATTGACAGGAAAATAAGTTTCCTGCGAATTTTCATACTAATTACCAGAAAAATCTCCATGTAATTCGCAGTTTTATTATTGTAGTGGTTTGGGTTCCTAGCTCTTGTGAATTAATATTTGAAGTTAGACTTTATATTTTTAGTTAAGAGAATGCTATATATATATTATTTTTAAAATAAAAGTTTGATTTTTCGATACACCGAAGTTCTGTAACATTTACACCGAATTAAAAAATCGAACTTTTAAGAAAATAAACCGACACCAAAAAGAAAAACTAAAAAACAAAATTAATTTGATTCAATTAAATTTTTTCGATTTTCCGATATTTATGTATACCTTACTTGAGTATCTCCAAGATAATATCACAACCTTAAAAAGTCCTATGATTCCAATTTAAAGGGTTCTACTTTTTTTTTTTTTTGGGAGAGCCACATTATAGATAAGCTTATAATAAACTTAAGCGAACAAATTCATGGTTTTATTCGATATTTGCCCTAATTTCTGGGTTTTCCTTTTTCAAAATGAAAAATACTAAGTCTAAAGGTTTAGTCCTTCTAACTTAATAGAATTTACAATGTATTTTTAGGGGTAGACATAAATATCAAAAAAATTGAAAAATTAAACCGACGAACTAGTTTGATTCTTTGGTTTCAGTTCCTCGATTTTTCAATTCGGTGTAGGTGTTATTTTATTAAAAGTTCAGTTCGGGGTAAATCAAAACTTTGGTGCACCGAAGAATCGAACTTTATATATATATATATATATATGTGTGTGTGTGTATATGTATATATATGTATATGTATATGTATATGTATATGTATATATTCATGTCGAGACACAATACTTACTTTTAAATTTTTAAGTATCTTATACTTTGATGTTATCCTCATTTAATTTTTTATTCACATCGAAAAAATAATTTTAGAACACCAAATCAAATTAGTTTGGTCTGGTATAAGGTACCTACTTTTCTAAAACCAAAATTTGATAAAACTGAATCGAAGAACCAAACGTTCACTCCTAGACTTAGGGGCTATAAAGAATTTTTTGTAGGGGAAAATTTGTGGAAGTGAATCTCTTTATACTTCGAGTGAATTGTGTGAGCTTATTCCTCTTTATATTTTGTACTTTTATTAATAAAGTGGATTGTTTATCTCCTCTTGTCAATTGATCGTACCACATTGAACATTTGTATCTCTTATAGTATATATCTTATTTGTCTTATTACTCATGATATTTCGAAATTTACTTGTCCAATGACAACAAGATGCGGTATTAAGTTTGAAAGAGTACCTTGTTGGGCAGACCACTGTGGAAACCCTTTCCAGTTACCACAAGTTTCCGTGTATAACACCACCAGTACCAATACATGGTTGTTTATCAGCTGTGTCAATCCAAAATCTATATACACAAGTAAACATTTTAAATAAATTCATGATATATATATCAACGAAATTTTATACGATAGCTTATATATAGTTACTTACAGAGGACCTGACTTTAATTTATCAAACCAACTATCCTGATCTAATGCATCCACACCAGTCCCCAGGATAGATGCATTCTCTTCACTCGCTATGAAAATAACAATCACCGATGATTTTAATTTTGGCGTCGTCTCTACTAATTTCTTCATAAGCTCAGTAACAAGCGCCACATGACCTAAACAATCCGTAGTTCCACGTCCTCTAAGTTGATCACCATCAAAACTCAATGAAAAAGGATCAAAATCCTGAATATTATACACACAAAAATATATTAAAAATGACCGCGATACAAAAATTATAACTATTTCAATTTTACTTAAATTACCCATTGATCAGGATTCGCAGGAACAACATCCATATGCATTGAGACAACATTTTTTGGGTCAGTACCAGCATACTCAACAATAAGGTTACCCCTATTAGGAGTATAAGAAACATGATTGATGATCAATGCTCCGCCATTGTTGGTGCTATATGGATTAAGGATTTCAAGAACATGGTTCACAATCATGTCTTCCTCCGGGATAAGATCCGGTGGGTTGTTCTGTACATATTTCGCTTCGCCGATCAGTTTCTTCAAAAGAATTACAAATGAATCCTTGTTTAGATCACCCAAAATTTGCTTTACATCAGCCATCCTAATATTATGGGAATGCAAGTGTTAAATTTTTGCTATGATATATTGTAGTACGTAAACCAATATGGGAGCTGTTCATTATATAGTAGGTGATTCTTTTTGCTTTGATATTGTTGTAAAAATCCATGTCCACATATTATATGTATTGTGTAAAACGTGTTGTATAGTGACGCTCGATATTTTTCTATTATATTAAAACTAGTTGTTAAATAATATTTGTTCAGTTTAAAAAATCAAGAGATAATTTTGTTCTTTTATATCTTGTTAATATTTAATATATCTGATATACTTCTCAAAGTATTAAATTTAATATATTCAAAAAATAATATGATAATGTTATTTCTATTACCAATTCTAGGAAGATAATTATATACTCCATATGTTGATTAATGATTATCATGTATATATAATTTAGACAACTCCCATTCATTTGGCTTTATTTTCTCCTATTTTTTCATCTTTAATTTTGAGTTAATTCATTTTTATTATTTATGTTATTTCACTTATATATACATTACTAGACATTGGAGCTCATGTCAGCAGGGGCTCGATATATAGTGATTTTGTAAATTAAATTTAAGTTATTAATCATTGTTATTTATAATATTTTAAAATAATATTTAGACACATAACATATATTATTTCTTTTGTCCTAATTTAGGTGACACCGATAAAAGTTCGAGAGTCAAACAATTTCTTTATGTCTTATACATATTATTGGTTGTTAGTTATTGTGATTTTTAAAATTTTTACATCATTTAAAAATAATATTTGTTATTCACTTTGTTCTCAATTTATGTGACATAGATAGAATTTTGAGAATCAATCGAATTTTTATATATTATGAATATTTTAAGTTGCTAATTATTTTGATTTATATTTTTATAAAACTTTATATTATTTTCAAATAATATATGTTAGTCACTTTGTCTCAATGTGACAAAATATAATTTTTGAGAGTTAATCAAATATTTACATAGCTTTTAAATTTTTAAATTGTTAATAATTATGTTATTTATAGTACTTTTAAATTATTTTAAATTATATATGCTAGAGTATGTTATTTGTTTCAATTTACATGATATCAATAAAATTTTGTAAATTAATTTTTTAATATGGAACACTAAGCTACTAACAAAACACCTGTGGAATGCAAATGAGAGAGACTAAAAAAAAAAAAACCTAATTTCATGCGCCTTCCTCCAATTTTTTTTAAAAAAATTCTATTTCATTCCGATTAAGTTAAAAAAAAAAATCACGTCATTTACTATTTTTGTCGCAGCTTTATTTTGGTCCTACGCTTTACAACTTCATTTAAATTGTTTGTTTCTATTATTTCTTTTGGTTAAATTTTGTTTGTTTGTGATTTTTATATATATATATATATATATTTTCTAATTATTTTTTTGTTCAAATGCTATTTTTTTGTGATTTATATATATATTTCAAAATTATTTTTATTCACTTTAATATGAATAAATTATGAAGAAAATAAAATTCTTTTATCATTTTAATCAACAATTTTTTATTATTAGTTGAGTTATTTTTTTTTTTAAAAAAAAATTTATTGAAACTTATCCACCGTATGTACCCATGTGAAAGTGTTGGTTTTCAACACTCTACAACTTTGATGGTAAATTAACATATTCTAAACAAGGCGCTTGGACCCTGCGCCTTGCTTTGAATTAATTGTTGCCTTGTAATTTTTATTCTATTATTTTTTGGTAGTAAAATGAAGTAAAAAAAATACTTAAATGTAATCACCCTTCTGCTCGTGACATTGACAAAACTAACAGCACCACTATGTGGTCCATTTAAAGGTATCTTCTGCTCTTGATGAATGATATGGACAAAACTAACATCCCCACTACGTACGTGGTCCATTAATTTGTATTATATAATATTAGTAATATTGGTGTATCATCGAACTGAAAAAAAATAATCAAATTTATAATGCAACCGTCCAAATATATTGAAATCGATATGTAAGATTCGTTTAATGTAATTACTAGATTAATTCCATGTACATCTGATAAAATACAAAATGTCAACTATGCTAAAAAAACACACACAATGTGTTAAGTAATTTTAGTGATGTGTTTTATAATTGTGTGAGTCTATTCAAAAGAAATGGTTACATTTTGGATTAAAAATATCCCGTCGTTATCCTAGGAGATCATAAATATCCTCAAGAGTGAACACACTAATTTTTTAGTGAAGTGGCAAGCCACATAGGAGCGTTGCCAAGTAAGATTCACTACAAAAGAACTTGACGCTTTGTTGCCACGAAATTCCAAAATTTTGCCACTAAAGGTATAGTTCTTCTGACTTTTGTAGTGAATCCTAGTTGACAATGCTTAGGTGAAGGATTTGTTCCACGTGGCTTGCCAAGTCAATAAAAATGTGGGGTGTTAAATCTTGACGGTATGTGTAGTCTCTTAGGATAACAGTAGGGACATTTTTTTATCCCAAAGTGTAACTAAGGGTATAAGTGGTTCTATTTTACATAATTCAGGGATAATTTTGATCCTTTTCCGCAAAATAAATAATATCACTAGCCACTTTGCCCCTAATACATCACTTACGAATCAGATTGTCACATAAAATATATAATTGGATCCGAAAAAATCAACTCACAAAACATTGTTTTTACAAGATAAAATTGGCGCAGACAGAAAAAATTACATGTAAAATTTTAGAAGCTTAAAATTATTTTTTTATTAGGGTAAAGACAATGGCGTGGGGGAGGCCGGTGACTTGGAAACCTTTGTCTGCTTGCGGCTTGTAAGGCGCATGGGACCTGCACCTTGCTATTCTAATTTAGATATTGTCTATTCTATTTTAAATGTTATTTTTTTATTTTAAACTTATTTTTATTGCCTTTTTGAAAATTTTGATCAATTTCTTGTCAATTTAGGCTTCAAACTCGTATAAAAGGAGTTTAAAATATAATAATGCGAATTTTAACAAAAAGAATATAAAAAGATAAAATTGTGTTTTTTTATTTCTTCTATTTGATTATAATTAAAGAGAATAAAATTATATATATATACATACACGTACTTTAATCACAAATAATTACTTATATTTTCTATGAAAAAATTAAGACATAAAAATAACTCACATATATCAGGTCACTAAGATTTAGACCTCCACTAAACAAATGATGTGTTATTTCTAATCAAACAAAATAATACGACATTCTTATCTAGATCAATGTAGCTTTTTACACTCAATATAAATGTGCTGTAAAATAGGCGGTGTATATATGAGCACTTGTTTTTAATAAGACAATTATAAGTTGTTTTTATCTACATCTGTACATGTAGTGTTTTTGATGAAAGTTTATTGTTGTGCACCGTTCGATAAATCGAATAAAAAAAATATTATTAATTTATTTTATTGCGACTAAGGATATTTTTGATATAGTGTGAATATTGGTTGATTTTCTGATTTAGTGTATTTCATTTGTGAAAAAGTATATACGGGCGTATTTATGGGAAAGGAATGAGGAGATGCACATGGAGCGTAAATAAGTTAAAAGGAAGTAATTTTGATATCTCTCTTAAATTTGCATTGGTATTTATCTTTTTTGGGGCTAAAATTTTAACCTTTTTTGTAATTATTTTCACCTAAAAATATTTATTACAATTATATAAACACCCAATATTAATATCTTTCCCTTGAATTTCTTTTATTAATATCTGTATGATTAGAATTAAGAAGATGAAGTTTTGAAGAGTATGCTTATTTTTGAAAATCCATGTATGCCTATATATATCAGTTCCTTTCATTAATTACTTATTATTATATACAAAAATATTATTAGTGGCAGAGTCAGGATATCTGTGAAGGGGTTCGAAGTATCAAGCAAACGTGTAAAAATCACAAGATGAAAAATAGTATAAAATAAAAGTCAAGATAGTATCTTGGTAGGTGAAGTTTAGGCAAACCATAAAATGATTTCATATTCTTAACCTTAACATTTTTGACATATAGTGATGTCATTGGAAGAATTCACTCCTATAAATAGATAACTCTTAATTCATTTTCAAAACATTTTCTCACTTGTCTTCTCACCTTCTAAGACATTTGTGTGCTCTCTCTTATAGTATTTCACTTGTATTCTTTGTAGAGTGAAATAAATATTGGTGCAGTTGTTCTTTAGTGGACGTAGGATATTTTGATCCGAACCACGTTAAATGATGTTGTTCTTCCTTGTTCTTTAATTTGATCACATTTCCACTAACTGTGTGTGTGCGCGCGCGCGTGTGTGCGTGCGTGCGTGCATGCGTGTGTTTGTGTGTGTATGTGTGTGTGTCTGTGTGTGTGTTAAGGATGTGTTTGGTACAAAGTGAAATGTATTCTTTAGAAAATGTTTTTCTAGAAAATATTTTCTTGGAAAACAAGTGGATTTCTAACTTATTTTCTCATGTTTGCTAGGTCAGTAGAAAATAATTTTAATGTTTGGTTGGTGAATGAAAAATATTTTTCCATAATTATCTTTTATTTTTGGCTTGAGACTAGAAAATACTCTTTTGAACATAAATTTTTTTTAAAAAATCAACTCAGATAATTGATTTAGGACCCAACCCTGAAACTCGAACTAGGACAAAACACAGATGACCATTATAGAATTCAACCTTGAGATCTCACCCAGGACGAGGCCCAGAATTTTGACCCAGTACCTGAATAACGATATAGGGACGAGTTCAGATAACTCAAGTCTTCATAAATTATGTAGTCATCGTGGGTAGAAAGGGTTATACTTTTTAAATGATTCCTTAATGCTTTTAGCATAGACTAGTGAATTCACTTTATTGAGAGGTTCTATACCCCGGCAACGTATAGGATAGTTCTGACAGCGTGGGCGAGACGTTATATCATCACGTAGCTCAAACTAATGATTATCGGTTAGAGAATCTCCCACATAATTATACTATAATTCTATATAAAATGAGTTGTTATTGTATTCTTCAATGCATTGAGATGCTATCTACTGTTTCAAAAGCTTTTCATATATTGCATATTTTATTGTTGTTTTATCTTGAGTTGAGTATTCAGAGTTCAGTATCTTGAGTTGATCAGTATCTTTGAGTTGGATATCATATCTTTGAATCAAGTATCTTATTCTTGAGTTGAGTTCAGTTGAGTGAGTTGAGAAGAGATAAGTATGTTTCCTTTTTATCAAGTTCAAGCTTATGTTTATACTTTAGAATTCCCTTACATGCTCATACATTTTATGCACCGAGTCATTTGACCTACATCATGAGATATAAGTATTCAGAATCATCAATGGGCGTTTCGTTGATACTGTTGACACCCAATTTTGACCCTCCCCTACAGGAATTAATTCATGAGCTTCTTAAATTCTCAAACAATTTAAAATAATTAGTTTTTATAAATTTGGGAAGTTTACGATTAAATTAATTATTTTATCTTTTGTTAAGATTAAGAAGCTCGCTAAATTAATTTATGTGAATTCATCCTATTAATCAATTACTTTAAACCATTCGAATAGACAAATTTTGGACTTTTTGCATTTGTCCCACATTGCTTCCCACATCTATTTTGAACCAAAAATTGGTCCTATATAAGCCCCTCTTCATTGCACCAAAGAGGAGGAAAAAAAAAAAGGGAGAAAAAGAAAAAAAAAGAGAAAAAAGAAAGAAAGAAGAGAGGTCGGCTTTAGATAAGAAAACATTAGAAAATTTTGGGAGAATTATTGTTAAGTAGAGATTTTCTTAGGAACAGATATTTTTTTTAGAGGTGGAAATTTTGGAGATAAAATATATATATATATATATATATATAAATACCTACTTATACTCATAGCGATTTAAGCAAGCAATTTCTCAATGTTCATTAGAAACTAGAGTTCTATTTCGGGATCCTTCGTTACGGCTTATGTTTGCGTATTGTGTGGATCAGTTCTTCGCGCACCTCTGCTCGTTCTTGTCCACAGTCGCTGCCCGGAAAAAGGTAATAGTTCCTTTTTCACTTACGTTAATCGTTGTGTTATGTGTTGAACTTATCTCGGTTAGAAAATCCAAATATTGGAATGTGCATTTATTTTTCCTTACACAATGAAGTCATTTAGCTGAATCATGCTTAATATGCTAGTGCACTGGTCTCTCTCTGTTATTTTAATGAAGTTGAAGCATTGTTCCTTTACAACTCTAACATATCAGTGGATTAGGATGTTTAAGTGGTCCATTTTAATAGGCTTATGATGTATTCATGTGTACCTTCTATGTGTATATGTTTATATCATGTGTTATGGCTATCATTTTACTTTTCTATAGTATGTAGCTTGAAGAACAGACCCGAGCATGCTTAAATTCATTGATTGTCATATTCTGTTATAAGTTCTTTTTTTTTTATGTTATGAGTGTAGTCTTTAAATCAAAGTTTGTAATGTGGGCTCTCCATTTTTCTTATGTGTTCTACTTTCTAGAATGATGGAAATAAATGTTTTATATTTGAAACAAGTTGCTTAGTAGACTAAAGGGTTGGCTTTGTTAATGACAAGTTTTAGTGTTACTTCTTGTTTATATTGAGATCCTCCATTGCTCTTAATGCTATTTAGTTATGCTACTCGATTGTTTAACCCACATCTTTGCTAGACTTTGACAAATTTGAGCCTCGCTAATTTGTTTATTTCGTTTTTGTTGCATGTGATACCACCCGAGTCCTCTTGGACTCCAATCTTCTTCCCTCATATTCCGGATGGGCCATAAAGGCCCCAAATCCCATTTTTCCTTCGAGTCAGCCTCCTCGGCAAGCTGCAAAACTGGTGTACAGGTCAAAAAGCAGCAAAATATGTTGCTGGGAATTAATTTGAAGGTCTCCAAAAGCCTAAGAAGGGGCTAATATACTGTTGTATACACTGATATATATTCTAGAGTATGATATGCAGGTTCAAAAATCAGTACAGGTGCTTGAGAGGCTGAATCGGGGTGTATATGTCAAATACACAGTTCGATATACAATGAAAAGGGTCGAATGCAGCCCCATATATAGTGGTATATGCAACACGTATACACAGTTTTTTTTGAAGAAAAAATGAGGCCAAAACCCAAAGAAATTTGCAGCAGGCCCAATTTTCTTTGGGTCCATTTTAGAATGAGGCAGACTTCCAGATTCAGTACTTGGGCCTGGCCCAAGTTCAAATATCTTTTCTCCCTATTATTAACTACTTGTTATTATCGTTATATTGACTTACATTTTGGTGGAATTTTATTAATTCCCACGGACAGCCATTTCTTGCTATATTTAGATAGTCATAAATATTTATTTTATCTTTTTTAATTATTATTATTATTATTATTTATTTAGTTTATTTTATCGATTTTTGTCAACACTTAAGTTATGTCCCTTAAGAAATTTTCCTTATTTCTTTTTCCCTTAAGATAATATAATTGAGTAAAACAAATAAATAATTTTTTATTAAAAAAAAAACTGAATTTCTTTTATTTTAGTTTAAATTTTAAAAGATGTTTGAAAGTCATTTTAGTCAAATCGCCGGTCAACCG
Source organism: Solanum sitiens (assembly GCA_016801875.1). Classification (NCBI taxonomy): domain Eukaryota; kingdom Viridiplantae; phylum Streptophyta; class Magnoliopsida; order Solanales; family Solanaceae; genus Solanum; species Solanum sitiens. The sequence goes on along the minus strand of JABWTJ010000013.1, from coordinate 5,996,595 downwards.
CGAGTCAGCGGGCATTTCGAGGGCCTAACACCTTCTCGGAATGTACATTGAACTTTGAACCCTTTTCAATTGATTTTTATCTGTTTTAAATCTTTTGAAAAATAAATTGTAAGTTTTCTTGATTTTTACTAAAAAATCAAGTGGCGACTCTGTCAATTTGGAAAGTTGATTTTTCTTAAATCATAAGATTAATTGACTTTTTGAAACTTAGTCATTTCTCTTTTTTTTTTACTTTACATATATATATTTTTCGATAAAACAGAAATGGCGACTCCGCTGGGGATTAATTAAGTTCTAACCAAAATGATTTGACTATTTGAACTAATTGTATTATTAAATTGCTTACATGTGATTAATTTGTTTAAATTATAAACTGACATTGCATATCATGACATATTTCTGATATATTGTATAGTATATTAAAGGACGGTTTGCGGAACCGCAGCCGGACTTTTTTATACTCACCCTTTTTGGAATTAGCGATAATTTATTGGTTCGTCATGCGTCCAATGGTTGTCGCGAGGTCCAGCCCAAATTGTCCGTTTGGGTTCCCGGTCTTTTCAAAAGCCACTCCTAGTAAACTAGCGTAGAGCCAAGCTAAAATCCCGAATTTAGGAGCATTTAAACTAAGATGACCCAAAACCCAAGGCGTGTTGGGCCCATTAGAAAGACCACCTTGAGTCCAAAATGGTTTACGACCTAAACGGACGTTCATACTTATGTGTTTAAATTTGAAGGATGTATACGTTGTTTGAAAAATCATTGTCTAGTAGGGTAAGAATTAGATCATCGTTTATACTAGTTGAAGAAAGAGTTTCACAAGCTACTATCTGAAGACGTTGGCACCCGGAGACGACAAGAAGTTTAAAGGAGGCATAGTATAGGATTGTACCCCTGCGTGGGACTGATTGTTTTGTATCCCGTTTTCCTCGATATGTATCCCCATTCATTTTTATTCATAAAATTTGTATAAATTTGAGTTTTGGGGCAATGAAATGTTTCAAATAAAGTATACATTCCTCAAATCGCTAGGCTACCCTTGACACAAAAGGGTCACATATTTGTTTAGAACGCGCAATAACTGTTTATGTGTTATAATTATTTGTCTGATTGTGTTGCTTCATTTGGATATGTTCTAGCCTACTCATTCTCTAAAAATATTTTCTAGAACTCCTTAAGCATAAATATCAAGCCACTATCAAAAGTACGTCCAAATACTCTTTGAATCTTTACTTTCCCAATGAAATTCGAACTTTATCTTTCAAAAAATTACTCTCGCACATCAGAAAAAAGATCCAGCATTTCAAAAAAAAAAAAAAAGAGGTTCAAGTGGGTCAAACTACGTAGGACCTGAATTCTCTTTTGTGAGATACGTAGGCAACCTTTCAAGGTTCGGTCCCCATTCTGAGAAATTTTATCTTTTCAATTCTTACAAAGAATTAGAGTTACATCTCAGTCAAAAACCAGAAGAATCAATCGACTTTGTCCCGTCTCAGGTCGACATTTTGACTCACAAAGCTAAAAATCAGAGAGACAAATTTCTGTCTATCTAATCATTTTTTATATATATGTGGGCTAGTCTTTCTTCAAATAAAGCGACTTTTGTGTGCTTACAGCTTTGTGTGTGATATCTTGTATTACCTACTACCTACACAAACTAACACATTTGTTGTTTGAGTTATTTTTCTTTGTTAGGTACTCAAAACTGATTTGTGTTGATTAGTGGTTGAACATTCAAAGTTTTCAAAGATTACTTTCCCAATCGAAATTTATTGAAAGAAAGAAGAAAAATGACAGAGAATAATGAGAATACCAGCCTGACTGAAGTTGCTATAGTTCAACGGCCTGTCGTTGAACAAAATGAGTTAATTGCACAGTTGATGCAACAGATTGCTGAGTTGAGGGTTGAGCTCCAGAAAAAACAAGATTTGTCAATTTCGACTATCGATGTCAACACTCTAGGCAATGGAAGGATTCCACTCCATTTTCCTTCTCTGACTTCAAATTCGAAAGATGTCCTAAATAACCACCCTCCAATCCTACTCAAAATTCTTCTACCATTGACCTAACCACGTCAAATCTTCATCATGCCAGCACTTCATATCAAGCACCGCATCCTCTTCAAAACCTGAATACCAATCCTCAAGTTTTTCCTCCTCTTCAAAATCAGAACTCAAATAACTCTCAAATACTCCCTCCATTTCAGAGCTTAAACATCAACAATCATCAAACACCCTCTTTCATGTATCAAACCCCTTCTATAGACACTCAAAATCTACAAAACTCTCAATCCTTACCTTCGAAAGTGACTTTTAATATTCCAGTTCGAACCAAACCACATCTTCACTATACTGCATATTCCGAACTTGACCACTACAAAGAGAAGGAGAAGGAGTGGAGGGCCAAAGAGGACAAGACTAAGCAGATCATGAAGGAAGAGATTGCGAAAGTGATAAAAGAATTTGATTACGCTTCAAAAGAGGTGGGGCTGAATTATGAAAATTTATGCATTCATCCAAATTTGAATCTTCCAGAAGGATTTAAAGTGCCAAAGTTTATCACTTTTAATGGAACTGGAAATCCTTTAGCACATCTAAAGATTTATTGTGATCAACTTGTGGGAGTTGGCAAAAATAAAGCATTGTTGATGCGTCTCTTCAGTCGAAGTCTAAGTGGAGAAGCTCTGGAGTGGCCTACATCACAAGAACTGAAACAATGGAAAAGTTGGAATGCACTGGCAAAGGATTTCACGAAAAGATTCGGATATAATGTAGAAGCTGCCCCAGATCGCTACTATTTGGAGAAGATCAAACAGAAGTCTATAGAAAATTATCGAGAGTACGCTCTTCGTTAGAGAAAAGAGGCGGCAAAAAGTTCAACCTCCCATGTCTGAACGTGAGATCACTGAAATGTTCATTCGAATTCAAGAGCCTGAGTACTATAAAAGAATGTTGTGTATGATGGGACAAAAATTTGTCGAGATTGTCAAAGTGGGAGAGGCTTTGGAAGATGGTTTCAAGACTGGAAAAGTCACCAACCTTACCGCATTTCGAGCTAATGGAAAATATACCAGAATTAGTGATATGGATACATCAAAAGGAAAAACAGAGGAGGTAGGTATGGTCACGGCTACCCATATGCGGTCAGCTTCTCAAAGGAAATATCAAAACCATAATGTCAATCAGAAAAAATTTTCCCGTCCAACCTTTAGGAAGGCTGCTAAAGTATTTACACCATTAAGAGAATCTCAAACTCAACTTTATGAAAGGTTGAAAGCAATGGGTATGCTCTATCCTATAGAAGGAAGACCAGCCAATCCTTTGGGGAAATTTTACAGAGCTGACCACAAATGTGCTTATCATTCTGGAGCTGTTGGACACGACACAGAGAATTGTTCAACCCTCAAGCACAAGATTCAAAACATGATCAACAACAATTTGATCAATATTGATTAAGCCTTTCCAAATATCTTTGAACAGAATCATCTGAAAATATTCGTCATCAAATGGTTGGAAAGAAGTATGCCCAACGTCGGCCAGAGTTCTGCCTATAAAGCTATATTATTTCTTTTAAAAATGCACATTTAATCTCATTTGTCCATTTTGTCGCACCTCCCCTTGTAATGAACTACGTCTGACCTGAATTCTCAAGAATGAGATACGTAGGCGGCCTGTGTCATCCTCGGTCATTTCCTTATTAAAATTTCCTATTTTCAGTTAACCTTTGAGAGGGGAACTACGTTTGACCTGATTTCTGCTACAACGGGATACGTAGGCGCCACAATGGCTCGGTCATATATCCAGTAAGATTTCCATTTTCACTTTATAAAGGAAACTGGGACAGAATTTTTGAGAGGATCTCAAAAATTCATTTGAAGATGGACTTCTTCAACAAGTCAAAACAGAAGACCAAAATGCTACGGAGTTAGCTTTGGGTGGATCTCAGAAAATTACGATAATCAAGTTTGCAACTAGGATCTCAAAAAATGCCACAAATGTTATTTGTTACTTATTGAGGCAAACTGGGACAGAATTTTGAGGAGGGACCTCAAAATTCTCGAATGGGCAACCTCAGAATGAACGAAGCAAGTTACGAGAGTCAAATATATGTCAGACCGGGACATAATTTTTTAGGAGGGTCCCAAAAAATTCCATGAACACTGATTTATTAAGGAATGATGAGCATATAAGTCAATCGCATGAAGGATAATGGAGACAAGATCAACACAATTCAGCTTTTTCCAACTTAAGAATTTTTCTTTGAATGCAGGAACAACGAAGTCACAAAACGACAATGTCAAAACTGCGAAGCATGGAAAATGACATCATTCACGCCTCTCGTGGCCTCATCAACATCACTAGAAAACTTTTCATCTCAAGTTTTCTTTATTTTATCACGTTACCTCAAGTGATTTATACACAATGTCTTTTTATGTTGCAGGAATATTGAAGCCAAACACTAATAGATTCTTTCAAAGTTGTAAGAAACAAAGTGTTGGATGATCACTAGCCACGAGTCATGATTGAAGTTATAATTAGACTCATCAAAGCCTAATCTCGATAAGTCAAATAACTTAATCTAGTTATTTATCTTTACTTTTATTCTTTACTTCATCGTCAATACTGACTTGGTGTCGAGCTTTGCAGTTGATAGTATGAGTAAAGCCAGTATCGTATGTGAAATCGACATCAGATCTGCAGATGATTAAAAGTAACACTATCTTAGAAGTGCTGCAAGAAATCAACGAGTTCATCACATCACAAATATGTTGGTGACCGCAATATTTCCTTGATAGTCAAAGTTATCGAATTGTTACAAGTTTTTGTTAACAATTAGAAACGTCAACAACAAACTTAAGTTTTGTTGAGTTTGTCATGGAAGGCAAAAATGTCTTTAATCTTCATGTGAATGAATTAAGTCATTCACCTCGATAATTCTGTCTTTTAAAGAGAGAATCGTAGTCTCGACGTGTATATACGTCAATTTAGAATGTTCATCACGTAGCAAATTAGGCGTACGTGTTTCTTGATTATTGTCAGAGTCAAAATTATAATTTGTTGGGTATCCACCCCATAAGTGGATTATGTGCTTTGATTGGCCAATCAAAGACTTTGCATGTAGTTTTGTTGGGCGATCCACCCCATAAGTGGTTCATATATTTGTTTTTCCATTTCAGGTTCCTATTCTTGAATTATATTAGAATATTATCGAGCATCCACCTCGTTATAGTTGGAATATTATCGAACATCCACCTCGTTACAGTTGGAATATTATCGAGCACCCACCTCATTACAGTTGGAATATTATCGAGCATCCACCTCGTTACAGATGGAATATTATCGAGCATCCACCTCGCTACAGTTAGAATATTATCGAGCATCCACCTCGTTACAGTTGGAATATTATCGAGCATCCACCTCGTTACAATTGGAATATTATCGAGCATCCACCTCGTTACAGATGGAATATTATCGAGCATCCACCTCGTTACAGTTGGAATATTAGCGAGCCATCCACCTCGTTACAGATGGAATATTATCGAGCCATCCACCTCGTTACAGTTGGAATATTATCGAGCATCCACCTTGTAACAATCCTAAAAGTAGATATGCTAAGTAATGCTTAATGTACCAAGAATGCCTACGATTAGACCAGGGTTCACACAGATTGATGCGCGTAGAACCAGATGGATCCCTTGGTATAGCCAAGACAACTAACTTGGGGAGTTAGTTGAGCTAGGAAAGGTTAGGACCAACCATGTAGGACTCTCAAATACGAAGATTTACTCGAAGGAGTCTTTACCGAACTTAAAGAGAGGAAATCTTAAGTTTTGAGGGTCTAGGGGTAAAATAGTCTTTTACCAATCTAAGGGTAATATCATAATTACCCTAAATATATATTTAATTAATTATTTAATAAGGTGGAGGGGCAAATTGGGGAGAGAGAGACGAAATGGAGCTCTTGAAGTTAAGTCCTGCTCCACCCGGGTTCGAACCTAGGTGGAAGCAATGAATTTATATGATTTTTTATTTAAGCTATTGAATTAATGTAATTAATTAATAATTATTATTCATTAGCTGATTTAAAATAAAAATAAAAATCAGATTTTTAATAATTAACTAAACCTTATTTGACTAAGTCCTAAATTAGACTCCTAATCCTAATATGACTCCCACTCTCTTACGTCTATCTCTCAACTCTCACACTCAAACTCTCCCATTCTCTCATTCACGTTTTTCTCTGCCAAAATAACTTCAAAAACAGTAGGTAAACCAAAGTTCTTCACACTTGAAGAACTCACAACGAAAATTACAATCAAACAACTAATCAAAAACGTTACGCAAGAGGGAGGATTATTCCGTCGAATTGGTGTTGAAGTTGAGGGGATTTGAACGTGATTTTTGGAGAAAGTTTTAGGCAGCAAGTCAAGGTTTGAACTACATAAAAGGTATGGGTTTTCTTCTCTCTTGGTCCCTTTCCCAAGAGACCCCTTAAGATTCAATAAATTCTAATTCGAAAACTAGGATTGTTCCCGTTGCATGTCCCTGTCACTAGCTCCCAATGAATCATAGATTGGGTATGTTTGCTGGTAGTTTAAGTATGAAGATTGATGTTCGTGATAATGTGTTCATGTTTATGTGTTTATAATTGTAAGCATGTTAAGTTATGTCAACCGAAAGTATGTGAAAAATGATATGTTTTTATGGTTGAATTTTATGTGAGAATGTTTGTGTAAATCATGAGGTGTAAAAGTGGTGTAATGTTGCTGTATGTAATAGTAATTCTTGGCTGAATATAATCATAAAAAGATTACACTTAAAGATGCACCAAATGATCCACGAAATGCCTTAAGAATTAACGTATGAATGATGATAAAAAGAAGCTGAAAATAGTGAACAAATTTCCAGCATTTGATAGGTTGGGTTCAACCAAATAAAGTGGTACAAAATGCAATAAAAAATGAATGTAAAATAAGTGAAATCAGTAAGGATTGAATCCAAGACATCATTACATGAAAGCTACAAAAAAATCAATAAATGATTAAGACAAAAATGGATTGGAAGAGACTAAATTTTCAGCCTGCTGGAAATTGTAGTCTCGGCCAATTTTTAAGAAAATGAGCTTCGTTTAAAAAAAAATTATTTAAAATGTGAGGTCATTGGGGATTGAACCCATGACCTCACTAAATGAAAATTTCGTGAGAAAAATGCAAGGAAAAATAGATGTGGTGAGTGGGGATTGAACCCCCAACCTCTTGAATGGATGAGAGAGTTAGGAGAAAAATAAAGGAGAGAAATAAATGTGGAGAGTGGGGATTGAACCCCCAACCTCTTGAATGGATGATAGAGTTAGGAGAAAAATAAAGGAGAAAAATAAATGTGGAGAGTGGGGATTGAACCCCCAACCTCTTGAATGGATGAGAGAGTTAGGAGAAAAATGAAGAAGAAAAATAAATGTGGAGAGTGGCGATTGAACCCACAACCTCTTGAATAGATGAGAGAGTTAGGAGGAAAATAAAGAAGAAATATAAAATGAGGTGAATGGGGATTGAACCCACAACCTCTTGGATATGTGAGAAAGTTAATAGATAATTTAAGAGAAAAAAAAGAATGAGCTTGTGGGGGATTGATCCCACAACCTCCTTGACTTAAACGGCAAAAAAGGAGGAGAAAAAGAAAGGAAATATTATGGGGTTGATGGGAATCAAACTAGGGTCTCCCAAATCTGAGAAATGTAATTAACAAGTTTAAAATAAGATTAAGTGTTGTCCAAGGGATTCGAACTTGGGTTCCCTTGCCCAAATTCTGTATTGATACATAAGTCATACGTGAATTAAATGTTCAAGAATAATGCCACCTACTTAGATCAAAATCGAGATCTTGGCATACATACAAGATACATAAGTCTTGTACTATATAATCTTAGGAAGATATGAGTCACTTAACGAACTATGAATGAAGCCTCATGGCTTGTATGTATAGACCCATAAGACTAGCATACGTTTAAAAATAAGTGAACCTAAGATGTATGAAATGAAATGATGAAACCCTAGAAGGGTTAAGTAAGAGTGTGAAACACACTAAATGGCCAAGTGCATTGGCCTATGATGAAATGAACAATGAAATGATGAAATGAACAATGATATGATGAAATGAACAATGAAATGATGAAATGAACAATGATATGATGAAATGAACAATGAAATGATGAAATGAAAAATGAAATGATGAAATGAACAATCAAATGATGAAATGAGAAATGAAATGATGAAACCCTAGAAGGGTTAAGTAAAAGTGTGAAACACACTAAATGGCCAAGTACATTGGCATATGATGAAGTGAACATTCACGTAATAAATGGTGAGTAATTATGAAGAGCAAATGTGCTAATGTTAATGAATGTGGTGACAACATGATACGAGGCTAATGTAAAAGATAAGAGCAATCTCAAATGAGCCTAAGTAAATATTACCGATACGTACTCACCTATGAGAGTGTAAGATAATGAAGAGATCAGTCTCTATGAACACTCTAATTAGAGTATTGAGCTTAACACACTCAATACGAATGATGAGATGAGAAATCATCTAATGAGCTATGATGTCCTCATACTAGAAGCCAGCTTCCATGACGTATGAGATGAATGTAATGGAACTTTATACTAAGCACCGATAGACTGGCTATGAGCGGTGATGCCTTCTTTTGGGAAGGGCGGAGGTTCACGTAACTCTCATGAGATGAGACTGTCCGGCATGCCGGGTATGGGTCTCCTTATATCTCCTAGTCTTCAAACCTATACTGCCAATATAGGGATCTGGCGGGGTTAAATTCCCATGTACGCTAGCATGTTTTGGGTCACTTTGGCCAGTGATTCCACCTCTTTTCGGTGTGGGAGAGACACTGGATTTCATGATGCTCACATGATCTATGTCGGTTAAAGTTAAAGTTCTCAATCAATGAATGAGGCCAGCCTCAAATGATGCACATAATGAAATGAATGAATACCAAAGGTGTTAGGATAGGATAATCAAAAGGTGAGTTAGATTCAAGTAATGACATTAGGTCATTCTTGGTCATTGCACAACGAACATAATGAAAGTCTTAAACTACATCCTAGGTATAACCGGTGATTACACTGGACTATGAACGAAATGAAATGAAGTACGTATGAATGAATGAAGCAGACTCTGTGTTTGCTAATAAAGACTCCCTAGTTGAGGTCCCATATGTTGAGCCCTCATTTCTCGGATGTCTTAATGTCAAGTCCATGATTCCAAGGTCTAATGGCATATGAATGAATGATATGAAAGAAGTTATGTGCTACATGCAAAATGTACTGTATGCTATATGATATGTGCTATATGTAAATGTTATGTGCTGTGTGCAAACGTGAAAAGTATGATGATGTATGTTATTCTCATGGCATAACTTTCCTATTTCCAATCTGGAAAGCTCACTGACTTTCCTAATCCAAATTTGGAAAGATCATTTACTTTCCTAATCCAAATTAGGAAACTTTTCAAATCTCAATTTGGCAAGTCCACTGACTTGACTTCCAAAAATCATGTTGTTAGGAAAGAGCTATTCTTTCTCATGCATGTCCTTGGTGTGTGCTTGCATATACCCATACTTAGTACAAGTGTGTACTAACCCTATACAAACTCTACTATTTTAGGTGCAGGCACAGGTGGACGATAAAGCTACAGGATCATCGCTGCGGTTATCCGGACGTCCAGCATTCATCCGATTTTGGTAGGTCCTCATTCTTTCGAGGATGCTACTGTTTTATATTCTAGCTTAGTTTTAGAGTTGAGCTAGTGGAGTATGTTCCACTAGCGTCTCTTTCCTGTTTTTATTCAGACTATGTATTGGTGCCATTTTGGCAATTATACACTTAATAAGAATTGAACTATTTCTTTCAGTTGCTTATCTCTTAATGTTAGATGGTTGATGGTGAACAATTACGTATTATGAGAATGTTTTTATAAGTATGTTAAGAAATAAAAAGTTTCAAATTTTCCGCTAAAATTAACCTAGATGAAGTAAGATAGACGTAAGTAGGCTTGTCTGCGACCTCTGAGAGGTCAACGACGCCGGTCTCATCTGGGGTCTAGACTCCGGTCGTGACACACCTCGTTACAGTTGGAATATTATCAGGCCATCCACCTCGTTACAGTTGGAATATTATCGAGCATCCACCTCGTTACAGTTGGAATATTAGCGAGCCATCCACCTCGTTATAGATGGAATATTATTGAGCCATCCACCTCGTTACAGTTGGAATATTATCGAGCATCCACCTCGTTACAGTTGGAATATTATCGAGCCATCCACCTCGTTACAGTTGGAATATTATCGAGCCATCCACCTCGTTACAGTTGGAATATTATTGAGACATCCACCTCGTTACAGTTGGATAATTATTGAGCTAGCTTGCTTGTTGCAAAGATCACCAGAGTTTGCCATGCAAAAAACAAGCAATGATATCTCCGAATCCTCAACAAGTCAAGACTGAAGATATTTCGATATTTGCTACTGGGATAGAATTTTTGAGAGGATCTCAAAATTCCACGATTTGCTTAGAGATAGTTGAAAGATAAGCCGACACCGTTAACTGGACAGAAATTTTGAGGATGGACTCAAAATTTCAAACATAGGTTTATCGACAAGTCTAGATTGGCTTTGAATACTTCCCATCGCATAATCAGATATACCTACAAGCATCAGGCTCAGAGAAGTTCGCTAAGCCTGACGTGACATGACACTTGACAGTGACTTTTTTCAAAATCCACTTTTCAAAAGTCTATTTTTTAAAGTTTTCCTTTTACGTTTCATTTTTTTTTTGGCATAAAGTATTTTGTCTTATCTATCAATAGTTGGGAGATCAGGAAGATCAACCGGAGATAGCAGAACAAGGAGCAGACAACTGAAGAAATCGATACATATCAGTTCATTTTAAAACTAGCGATTTTTCTGTGGATGCAGACTTATAATATTGCTCAGAAATCAGCAAATTCCTCTGATCGATGAATATGAAGGAGTCGAGAGAGGAGAAATCTCTCCCAAATTAATGATGTTCCTGTAGACGCAAGAATTATTTTATTGCTTATACTAGGGTCTTGAAAATATGATTTGTTTATTGCAGTCAATTTAGAACGTACAGCTAGATTCGAAGGTGAATCAAGCGAGGAAGAGTTTATTATTTTCGTAAAGGACGTCATTTGCATCATAATGTCAGATATGATATAATACATTACCCGGAGGGGTCATTTATTTTCAATCGAGACGATACACTATCGGGAAGGTCATTTTGCCATTATCGTTAATTGAGGCGATATGATTATCCAGAAGGCAACCAGAAAATCACTATGTTGCTCGATTGAAGCACCATCTTCATTTGGTACCAAGGATGGCATCAAGAGTTAGTATTTATGCATCGCGGGAAGATATTTATACCCCGCAAGAAAGTCATACATCGCGAGAAGATTTCATACCTCGCAGAAATTTATGCATCGCAAGAAGATTGTGTACCTTGCGGAATTTATACATTGCGGGAAGATATTCATGCCCCGCAGAAAATCATGCATCGCGAGTTAATATTTATGCGTCACAAGTTAATCGCGAGAAGCTATTCATGCCTCGCAGAAATTATATATCGCGAGAAGATTTCATACATCGCTGAAATTTATGCATCGCAAGAAGATTTCATACCTTGCGGAATTTATGCATTGCGGGAAGAAATTTATGCCCCTCAGAAGATCATGCATCGCGAGTCAATATTCATGCATTGCGGAAGATCATGCATCGCGAGTCAATATTCATGCATTGCGAAAGATCATGCATCGCGAGTTAATATTCATACATTGCGGAAAATCATGCATCGCGAGTTAATATTCATACATTGTGGGAAGATACCCATGCCCCGCAAGAAATTATGCACTGCCAGAAAGGGAATCGTGCATCTGAAGAAAATATTCATCCATCGGCATCAACTGTATCATTTTATTTTTGACAAAGTAAACATCAAAAAGAAAATCAAAGGCGACATCAGGATAAATATCAGCACTACATCTATTTTTATTTATTTCAACATCAAATGAAGAATACATTGAAGATTGCATTACATACATAAGACATAAGCTCTATTTGCTTTACGTCAAATCGATCGAGTTGATGTCAAATGTCGAGGAGAACAATTAAGTGTCGACATGGTAAAAGACATTGTCTCCCCTTTTAATTGAGTTTTTATGCTAATGAGTTTTATCTCAGTCTTTGTCGAGAGCATCCGAAAGGATGAATTCTCCTAAAACAACAAATCACAGGTGCGGACGACATCAAAAAGGATGCAGCACAACGTGGAACTTTTTTCTTAGCAGCGAACTGGAACATAGTCCAAAGAGGAGTGTTAAACTCTTAGGACGCGAGCAGAGGGACGACTTCCACCACAATCAAACCACACCCCTATCAGAAGGCATGTGGGTTTTTCTTTAGGTTTTGTCAGTTTCGGTCTCGCATCCGGAAATTTTGATCTACCAGAAGCAAGTTTCCAATCTGAGTGACAATGCGCCGAGAGCTTTGGAAATTATGTCCATGTGAGATCTTAATTATGGGTGTGAAGTGCACCACATTCATGGCTAAGAGGTTACAAGCCTTTTCATGCTCGTTTAATTTTGTCACTTATCCAGAACCAAAGGTTATCTAACATAATAGATTCCCTTTTCAATCAATTGAGTCAAACTACAAACAGCCTGATTCCTATGGTTTAAGGATATGTAGGCGAGCTCAATGACTCAGCTGTATTCCAACATTCGCTCTCGAATTGTATTCTCGAGCATTTTAATACCTTCATAACTCGGTATCGAGATGACTTTTGATTATTTCTAAGTCGTGCGTTAAATCTAGCATATTGAACTACACATGGCCTGAATTCTCATATAGCTTGAGATATGTAGGAAACCCATTTTCAGGGCTCGGCCATAATTTCTAAAGTCCATACCAGATCCCTTTTCTTAAAAGATGAATATGTGGTCGGTCAAAATTGGCTTGGTCAATTTCATTTTCCTCGAATTTCTTGCATCAATCCAAGTAAAATGAGGGACAGTTGTTGACACCCAATTTTGACCCTCCCCTGCAGGAATTAATTCATGAGCTTCTTAAATTCTCAAACAATTTAAAATAATTAGTTTTTATAAATTTGGGAAGTTTACGATTAAATTAATTATTTTATTTTTTGTTAAGATTAAGAAGCTCGCTAAATTAATTTATGTGAATTCATCCTATTAATCAATTACTTTAAACCATTCAAATAGACAAATTTTGGACTTTTTGCATTTGTCCCACATTGCTTCCCACATCTATTTTGAACAAAAAATTGATCCTATATAAGCCCCTCTTCATTGCACCAAAGAGGAGGGAAAAAAAAAGGGAGAAAAAGAAAAAAGAAGAGAAAAAAAAAAGAAGAGAGGTCGGCTTTAGATAAGAAAACATTAGAAAATATTGGGAGAATTATTGTTAAGTAGAGATTTTCTTAGGAACAGATTTTTTTTTTGGAAGTGGAAATTTTGGAGATAAAATATATATATATATATATATATATATATATATATATATATATATATATATATATATATATATATATATATATATATAAATACCTACTTATACTCATAGCGATTTAAGCAAGCAATTTCTCAACGTTCATTAGAAACTAGAGTTCTATTTCGGGATCCTTCGTTACGGCTTATGTTTGCGTATTGTGTGGATCAGTTCTTCGCGCACCTCTGCTCGTTCTTGTCCACAGTCGCTGCCCGGAAAAAGGTAATAGTTCCTTTTTCACTTACGTTAATCGTTGTGTTATGTGTTGAACTTATCTCGGTTAGAAAATCCAAATATTAGAATGTGCATTTATTTTTCCTTACACAATGAAGTCATTTAGCTGAATCATGCTTAATATGCTAGTGCACTGGTCTCTCTCTGTTATTTTAATGAAGTTGAAGCATTGTTCCTTTACAACTCTAACATATCGGTGGATTAGGATGTTTAAGTGGTCCATTTTAATAGGCTTATGATGTATTCATGTGTACCTTCTATGTGTATATGTTTATATCACGTGTTATGGCTATCATTTTACTTTTCTATAGTATGTAGCTTGAAGAACAGACCCGAGCATGCTTAAAATCATTGATTGTCATATTCTGTTATAAGTTCTTTTTTTTATGTTATGAGTGTAGTCTTTAAATCAAAGTTTGTAATGTGGGCTCTCCATTTTTCTTATGTGTTCTACTTTCTAGAATGATGGAAATAAATGTTTTATATTTGAAACAAGTTGCTTAGTAGACTAAAGGGTTGGCTTTGTTAATGACAAGTTTTAGTGTTACTTCTTGTTTATATTGAGATCCTTCATTGCTCTTAATGCTATTTAGTTATGCTACTCGATTGTTTAAACCACATCTTTGCTAGACTTTGACAAATTTGAGCCTCGCTAATTTGTTTATTTCGTTTTTGTTGCATGTGATACCACCCGAGTCCTCTTGGACTCCAATCTTCTTCCCTCATATTCCGGATGGGCCATAAAGGCCCCAAATCCCATTTTTCCTTCGAGTCAGCCTCCTCGGCAAGCTGCAAAACTGGTGTACAGGTCAAAAAGCAGCAAAATATGTTGCTGGGAAATAATTTGAAGGTCTCCAAAAGCCTAAGAAGGGGCTAATATACTGTTGTATACACTGATATATATTCTAGAGTATGATATGCAGGTCCAAAAATCAGTACAGGTTCTTGAGAGGCTGAATCGGGGTGTATATGTCAAATACACAGTTCGATATACAATGAAAAGGGTCGAATGCAGCCCCATATATAGTGGTATATGCAACACGTATACACAGTTTTTTTTGAAGAAAAAATGAGGCCAAAACCCAAAGAAATTTGCAGCAGGCCCAATTTTCTTTGGGTCCATTTTAGAATGAGGCAGGCTTCCAGATTCAGTACTTGGGCCTGGCCCAAGTTCAAATATCTTTTCTCCCTATTATTAACTACTTGTTATTATCGTTATATTGACTAACATTTTGGTGGAATTTTATTAATTTCCCACGGACAGCCATTTCTTGCTATATTTAGATAGTCATAAATATTTATTTTATCTTTTTTAATTATTATTATTATTATTATTTATTTAGTTTATTTTATCGATTTTTGTCAACACTTAAGTTATGTCCCTTAAGAAATTTCCCTTATTTCTTTTTCCCTTAAGATAATATAATTGAGTAAAACAAATAAATAATTTTTTATTAAAAAAAAAACTGAATTTCTTTTATTTTAGTTTAAATTTTAAAAGATGTTTGAAAGTCATTTTAGTCAAATCGCCGGTCAACCGCGAGTTAGCGGGCATTCCGAGGGCCTAACACCTTCTCGGAATGTACATTGAACTTTGAACCCTTTTCAATTGATTTTTATCTGTTTTAAATCTTTTGAAAAATAAATTGTAAGTTTTCTTGATTTTTACTAAAAAATCAAGTGGCGACTCTGTCAATTTGGAAAGTAGATTTTTCTTAAATCATAAGATTAATTGACTTTTTGAAACTTAGTCATTTCTTTTTTTTTTAACTTTACGTTTATATATTTTTAGTAAAACAGATACCACTTACAATGAGATATAAGTATTCAGAATCATCAATGGGCGTTTCGTTGATACCACTTACAGTTTCAGTTAGCTATGGTGAATCCTTTTTCTTCAGGAGGATTTCACTTACTTTTCAGTTTTGTCAGGATGTCATGGGTCTTGTCACGACTTTTATATTTGCCATTTAGACGCTTCATAGATAGATAGTAGAATTTGAGAAGTCTTTTTCATTTATCTTGTAAATGTTTTAAAGACTTGAGTTGCCTTTTTCTGGCGAGTTGAATATATTATTTTTTTCAGAGTTAATCTTTTGAGTTAAAGATTTTGTAATTGAGTTCAATGAATTTTATTCAGTTTTAAACTTTGTATGCTTGAGTTAGTCTTCCGCTTGCAGTCATCCAGGATGAGAATTTGCTTGCGAACCAGAAATGTTTCTCAAGTGTCTGTCACGTCCACGGTCTAAACTCGAATTGTGACATTGTGTATAAAATATAGCATGCGAAAGCAATTCAATTAATTGGCGCAGATGTTGATGTTATTTGATACAAGTGAGAAAAACAAATCATATTGCTTGTTAACTCTATTTTGGAGATTGAAGTAAGAAAAATTAAACTTCTAACTAGTGAAAAAAAAATTAAACTTCACCTAGTTATGTAAATGTTTTTATCATATTTATTGATTCTATTTATGGTGTGAAATAATTATATATATTCTCACTAATTAATAAGTTTATAACAAATTTCAAGTTAAATACAACTAAATACATATATTTGGTGCACCAAATACATTTTTTAAAATACATATACATAGGCAGAGGCAAGCAAAAAAGGAGGGTGAAAGAGTTGCCGTATCTCAAATACATATGTCAATCCACTAGATACATATATCTAAAATACCTGATACATTCTCATTCAAATCCACTTGAATATAATGTATTTTGATTAAATTATACCTAATTTTAAATCAACATATTTGTGAGACATGTATTTAAATGCATCAGATTAAAATCTAACACGAATAATAATCTTAGCAACTCAAATAATCAAATAACAAACTAATAAAATTTGTAACTTGCCCTATACTTTTGGTTGTGGACAAGTACAATCTATTTTCACTAACAAGGAAGCATTGATTTTGCTTACATCAGAGGTTCAGACATGATCCGCATCACCAAGGTGAACAACTCGCAAATTAATTAGATGAGTCTATCATAGATTTACAAAGTAAAATTTAGGAAAAAATTATTTTAATAAATAATCCAAATTTTTAAATATTAGAATAAATTAATATTTGGATCAAGTCTCATTACTTGAGAGTTTTAAAAAGTTCAAATTTTACACAAATTTTTTATCTTTTACAAAAACATCTGATAGTATTTGTTTGCGTTGTATTACATAATTTTTGTGAATATGAAAGTGATAATATAATTTAATGAAAATGATAAACAATCGATTCAAAATAATAAAGTCATGTGTTTCGTCTACTTCGCTATATTTGTTTAAAGCAGATTGGATGTTAAGGAAAAAATAGAGCAAACTATTTCACAGATTCTGAACGCGCATTACTCCAACTAGGAGTGACAAACGAGCGAGTCGAGTCGAATATGAGTCTATCAAAAAATGAGTTAAATAAAAATGGATAAGTTATCTGACTCGACTCATATTTTAAATGGATAAAACGAGTTTAGCCAATGAATAATATGGATAACCATATTACCCATATTATATTAGAGATCTTGTTAAAAGCTTAAAAAAAAAAAAAAACTTTACTCCACCCCTACCAGACCCCCCCCCCAAAAAAAAAATAAAAATGTAAAAAATAAAAAATTCCACCCCCCACACCCCATCCCAAAAAAAGTTAACAAACTTTTTTAAAAATTTCATTTTTTTTATATTTTTTTTAAAAATATCACCCAACCCCCTACCAGCCCCCAACACCCCATCCAAAAAAAAAATCATTAAATATTTTTAAAAAGATTACCACACCCCCCTCCCCCCTGGCCAACACCCCATCCCAAAATAAATTTAACAAATTTTTTAATTTTTTCATTAATATTTTTAATTTTTTTTTGAAACTTTTTTACCACCCCACCCCCTTACCCCCTACCACCACCCCTCCCCCATTACTACCACCCCTATCCCAAATTAAATGTAAAAAAAAGTTTCATCTTAAAAATTTCTTACTACCAACCCTCTCACTTTTTTTTTTCTTTTACCCATTTTATCCATTTAACTATCCGTTTTTAAATAGATGATATGGGTATTACTCATTTTTTTACACATTTTCAAATGAGTTGGATACCCAATTCATTTAATATGAATAATATGATTAAATACCCATATTATTTACCTATTTTGCCACCCCTAACTCCAACCTTGGTGGCTATAGGAAGCTAATGACAAACAAATGATACTGTAATGCTGGGTATTTAGTTTTAACAAGCTAAAATTTACTTCAAATGTAAGTTAAAACGTCAGCTCAAGTACTTAGATTAGTTGCCGATTCATCAAAGAATCAGCACTATTTATATAGCAGGAGTCATCAGCGAAAGAGATGTACTTTTCCTGTATTAATATCATAAACCTAATTGTGTCAACCAGTCTCTGAATTGTGATGCAATCAAACCTCAGATCAATCTTCCAACTGCGCGATGACGCTTGCAAAGACCCGGTAACCTTGGCACATGTCAGACAGTAGACAATATTCATTCTTTGCATGGTATGTAGCCATTAAGCCTGCATTTCAAAAAGTTCAGATTTGAACAGAAGTTTATTAGACTCTATTAATAACAAGAGAGAAGATATAGACAATATTAACAAGGAAATGAATTACACAGAATAATTTTAAGCAAATGCAACGGTATCAAAGTAAGAAAATATGTTACAGATATCGATAAAAACATATTCAGACACCCATTCCGGTATGAAGTATTACAATACATGTCGATGATCTATGAAGGATCTAAGCTATAGGCTGAATAGAGCTCCACTAATGAGTTGGAGTACCGATTTTATAGATGGAAATGATGTACACATATTCATGCTGAGCTGAAGATACCTTGGTTCTTTGTGATGCAGTTCAGAACATGTAAGGCACTGGAGGTGATTTTTGAAGCAAATCTGGTCTATAAAAATGGTAAAAAGTCACATCTTCCCAATCAATAATACTCTGGACGTACAAAGGAGCTTGTGAAGCATATATCCGGATTATCCATAAGGAACTAAATCCAAATCTAAAAGGATGTGACAAGAGATGGTGCAAATTTTGAGAAGCTCTCCAGGTAGAAAAAAACAGTTTTGGCAATCTCTTTTGAGGAAAGAGAAAACTTTGACTAACAATAGGCCGTGCATCACCAACTCGACATATCCTTACACCCAATGCTAAAAAAAGGTGAAGAGAAAGGTCAAACAGACGAACGGGAAAAGGAATATGTTAAAATGCACTCGTCTCCTTCATAGTTAGGCATGCAAGTTCAGTCAATATTTGCACTCCTAGTTTTTAATCATTGAACATTTACTACTCAAACTTATCAACACCAACTAATACCCAATTGGAAGTTTGAAACTGTGTGTCAAAACAGAAAAGTCAGAAGGTTTAGTCACACAAGCTTGCATCCAAGTTGATGGTTGCAACTTGCAAGTAATGTTTTCATTGTATATCTAGAAACAAAACCAATCCTGATAGTATTGTATGATTCATTCAGAAAGCCACTAAATTTAACTCTAACAAAGGAAACAGAGAATGATGCAACTACAAAAAATGAAATAAAAACAGAAATTGTACCGTAGCCAGAAGTTTGAACATCAAAACCCTCGTCCTGCCAACAAATAATGAATAAGATATTGCAAAGTTGAGATTCAAGAAGACCAAACAAGTAAATTTGAAAAAAAGTTATGCACCTGTAGATCTCTTATCAATGGCAAAGTACCAGTTATAGAATATGGTTTTACATGCCCAACTTCCTCTTTGGTAGCTTTGCATAGTACATGAAATCCCTGAGAATTGAGATCACAAGCAACTCCAGACGAACCTTTGTCGAAAGTTATAGTGATTCTGATGGGGATTAAAGTGGACAATTAATTACTAATGAAAAGTTGGAAGATAAAGATGGTGAGATGAACTATGGAAGAAATTACTTGATCTCTAGCTTTTATGGAGAATTCCCAGTAATCATATGATTTCTCATCTTTTCAAAGAGGAGTATAGCGTACCTGCCCCTTAAGTTCTCATCTGGCAGAACATATTTTGAAACAGGGCCTCGACCATCAATTTTTTCAATGTTGGCATTCAAGTCATCAACATATTCTTGTAATTTCTTCATAGCATCTGATACACTGAACAAAGATGCATTGTTAGAATTCCTATTACTTTCATGAGATTCGTCGGCTATTCATTTCCTGTTTTAAAACAGAAGCTCAAATTTTTTTGATTTTGGAGAGATGAAAAAATGCCACATACAAAGAGAGACATAACTAAAATTCCAGATAAAAAAAGAACAAAACATATACCTGTAAAATGGAGTCAACCTGCAAAGAAACAGATGTGATTAGATATCATCATTTGATGAAAGATCTCAAGGAGACTTTGAAGAACAAACTTACCTAACATCTCCAGAAACAGTGCACTCACCAGGAATTTGGTTGATTCCACCCCCAGGATCTGCGTGAGTGAATAATTTAGCACATAATAACAACTGGAGAAGATAAGCTCAAAATTTTCAAATTCATCCTACTAAGACTTGAGAACTTACAAAACCACTGAGTTGGTTTCATGGTCGATGGTGTAGCAAATTCATAGACTTGTTCTTTTGGATGCGCAGGGAAATCTCTATAGAAGCGGGACTGAATTTCTTTCAGTGCTTCCATAGCAAGCTCCAGAGGATTGATAGCCTAACATTTGCCATAAATGTCGTACAAAGTTACAAACTCATTGGATTATTAAAAGGTATCCATGTTTACTGTATTCCAGAACATAAAGTTGTATTTATCCAAGGAGGTTTCGTGAATAAAATAGATATGCTAGAGGGAGAAAGGTATCTCTCCCTTCTCTCTAGTTCAAACTCAACCGAAGAGCCTCTGTTTTTGGTCAATCATTCAATTCTAGCGATTGAGCAATTAATACTTAGTCAGTTCAACGGATAGCAGAATATATTTTCATTGCAGGTCTTATGACATCGCAGAGAGCCAGTCCAAGTAAGGATTCAAAAACTTGGTATGAGTGGGTTAAGCACGGGGATGAACTCAATTAGCAGATCGAATATTAACAGAAACTTGCTTCTCTGGTTGTGTCAATTACTCTACTTGGCTTCCGTAGGCCATGGTACCATACTCAGGGAAATGCAAGTTCAAAGGAATAAGCATATGTGTATTTCTGCTCCTAGAAGTTTAACAAATATAGGAAGTTCTTAGTTTTGTGGCGTTGCAAGGGTCTAGATGATCATCCCTCTTACTTCAAGAAAATGATAGTGGATGGATGATCTAGCAAATAAAATTGAAAAATTCCTGATTAACGGCTATTCGCTTCCAGCAGAGCCTGATTTCTCAAATTGCAGAGCACATATGCTGATGCTGTAACTTAAGTTTCAGACATCAGGGTGTGCTCCAATAGAATTTGAACGTGAATGGGTGTACAGGGCCTTTCTTTTTATTGGTGGATTAGAGTACACGGTCTTCCACTCCATTTATCCTCAAAAGATATACTGAAGGCAATTGGGGGAATATGGCAAGGATGGCGAGAAACAACAGGGTCAGATGGGCCCAAATCATGGTTAGAGAATGCAAAAATTGTTCTTCACTCTATTCCTTTTTTCGGCACTTCAAAATTTAATTTGAATGCAAAAAGTAAATGTTGGGAGAGCAGTTGTTAAAGAAAGGTGAAAGTGTTTGAGCTTATTATGTTTTTTGAGAATGTTGTCATGTGAATTAAAGCAAAAAAAATTGTTGTCTTGAGGTCTAAAAAAAGGGAAAAGCAACAATGAAAGTTGACACACACATTTTAAATCAAACAAGGAAAATTGTGAAAAGGGTTAGAGAAAGGTTGTTGTGCTTAAGCGTTACAGTACTTGACTCACTCTTATCGATATGTATCACAAAGCCAACATTATAACCTTGAAAAAGTCCTATACGATTCCAATTTAAAGACTTTTATATTAGTGGAGAGCCACATTATAGGTAAGCTTATAAAAAATTTCAACAACATGAGGTACTTCTTTGTTGACAATTTTATACATATATATATATATTGTGAAACATTGTGACTTCATGTGAGACAAACTTCAAATAAAGAAACATTCTGATTCAGTTTTTAATAGGTGAATATGAGAACATTCAGAGCTTGTTTAGATTTGTGAGTTGTCTTAGTTGATACTTGTTTACTTAAAGTTGCATAATTTTGCTTAAAATGTTCCTCTACTATGTTATTTGTTTCAATTGCTTAAGGACAAGCAAATATTTAAGTGTGGGAGAATTTGATGCATATAAAGTATTCATAATAATTAAATAATCGGAAAAGGGTCAAAATTGCCCCTGAACTATGTGAAATAGATCACTTATACCCTTCGTTACATTTTGGGATCAAAAATACCCCGGCTGTTATCCTAAGAGACCACAAATACCCTCAAGAGTTAACACCCCAATTTTTAGGTGACGTGGCATGCCACATAGGACTAATCCCTCCACCTAAGCGTTGCCAACTAGGATTCATTCAAAAGAACTAGACCTTTAGTGGCGACAATAGTTGCCACAAAAGCCCAAAAAATCGTCACTAAAGGTTATGAGTGATTTTTAGTGACGACTAATAGTAAAACCTATTTTTTCAAAAAAAATATATGATAATTAATTTTCGATCACAACCTAATTTTCTAAAATAAATAACTTGCAATATTAATATTAAAAGCACCCAATATTATCACGAAAAATCACGAAAATTACTTCTCGATTCACATCTCCTACTATATAATGCATCATTGTACATTTTATACATTTTCATACAACATAAAAATAAAACAGTGTCTTCAAACTCCTACTTAATCGATATTATTTGCGTTTTTTTTTAAAAATAATGAAGAAAAAAATACAAAATTAGAATTTAATGTTAAAAACTTTTAGTGATGATTTTTTGGGCTTTTGTGACAACTATTGTCGCCGCTAAAGGTCTAGTTCTTTTGAATGAATCCTAGTTGGCAACGCTTAGGTGGAGGGATTAGTCCTATGTGGCATGCCACGTCATTAAAAAATTGGGGTGTTAACTCTTGAGGGTATTTGTGGTCTCTTAGGATAACAGCGGGGGTATTTTTGATCCCAAAATGTAACGAAGGGTATAAGTGATCTATTTCACATAGTTCAGGGGCAATTTTGACCCTTTTCCGATTAAATAATACAATGTTTTCATACAAATCAATGCTCAAATACCACATTTTCTAATAAACTTACAAGAAGAATTACTAGAGAAGACAAAAAGAAGGAAGAATAGAGAGAAAAATGAAGTGCATAAATAAAAGAAGAAAAAAACAGATGTGTCGTAGGAAAGCCTATATGCATCTAGCTTCTACCCCACAGATTCCTCCAAAAGAACAACAGCCTGATGCATCTAGGAGAATAAGAGCCCAATGGATCTAAGCATTTAGAGTGTGTTTGGTATGAAGGAAAACATTTTCCGAAAAATATTTTTCAATTTTCTCATGTTTGGTTGAGACAAAAGTTTTAGAAAATTTTTCCAAATCAACTCATTTTTCTCAAAATTAAGGAAAATTACTTCCCTTCAAAAATTAAGCAAAACATTTTCCAAAACTCTCCTCCAATTTCAAATTACATTTTTTTTGAGAAAAACATCCATTTAAAAAAAAAATCAATTTCAAAAATTTATTTTTCACCCGATCACTAACATCCCCCCACCCACAACCGGCCAGCCCCTCCCCATAAAATTAATTTTGCTTTATTTAAATATTTTGAACTTAAAAAATTTATTTTTAAACTCTACCCCCACCCCCAACTGCCAAAAAAATTAATTTTGT
The DNA here is from genome assembly GCA_016801875.1 of Solanum sitiens. Lineage (NCBI taxonomy): Eukaryota > Viridiplantae > Streptophyta > Magnoliopsida > Solanales > Solanaceae > Solanum > Solanum sitiens. The sequence goes on along the minus strand of JABWTJ010000013.1, from coordinate 5,972,969 downwards.
TTTTTAAAAATACTATCAACTTTAAAAAAAAAAAATCACACTCCTCCCCCTTCCCCCCACCCACTACCACCCCCCACCCCCACCCCACCACCACAACCACCCCAAAAAAATAATAATTTTGTTTTTAATTTTTTTTTCAATTTTATAAATTATTTTTTACTCTAATAAAAATAAAAGATGTCGCTCAAAAACATTTTTCATTCATAAATCAAACACTAAAAATCATTTCCGGAAAATATTTTCTACTCACCAACCAAACATGAGAAAATAAGTCCAAAATCTACTTGTTTTCCAGGAAAACATTTTCACGGAAAACCAAACACACCCTTAGCCTCAAATGCATTTAGGCAGTCACCCACGAATGCATTTGGACATTCAGTTCTATAAATAGGGTAGTAAGATTGGTGGAATAATCATAACAACTCTGAATCTTCTGTCAACATTCTTTTATAAAACAATTTTCCTCTAATTAACAGGTACTTCAAAATGGCAGATTAACATTCATAACAGTGGATATAAACGGAGCTGACGAAAGTAATACCAGCATAAGCCATCATCAGTGGCGGAGCCAAGATTTTCAATAAGGGATTCAAAATCTGGAAAAATAGACACACGAAGTAGCCGAAGGGGGTTCGACATCTACTACATATGCCTAAAAATTATTTTAACCATATAAAAATCATAGATTTTTCCGTCGAAGGGGGTTGAACCCCTAATTGTAAGGTGTCTCCACCACTGGCCATGATGTTTCTATTGTTTTTCAAAAGAAATTTCGTAAAAACGAGAATGCCAGGATTTTTCACACAGATATAAATCAACACAATACTATAATCTAACGCAAACAAATTCCTTTATGGATCATACTTTTTCTTCTCCAATTTCATCATCTCTTATACTGCAACAGAACCTCTTGTTAAAATAACAAGATGGGGCATTAAGTATAAAAATAAGTTTGAAGAGCTTAGATGTCATGCAGTAGAAAGAAAAGAGTACCTTGTGGGGCAGACCACTGTGAAAAAGCTTTCCGGTTACATGAAGTTTCCACGGTATACCGCCACCGGTACCAATGCATGGTTGTTTATCTGCTGTGTCAATCCAGAATCTATATAGAGAAATAAACAATACAAATAAATTCACTATGTCTCTGCAATGAAACTTGATACTATAGCATACAGTTACTTACAGTGGGCCTTGCTTTAACTTATCAAGCAATCCATCCTTTACTAATGCATCGACACCAACCCCAGGGATAGATGAGTTCTCTTCACTGGCTATGAAAACAGCAACCACCGTGGATTTTAACTGTGGCTTTCTCTCCCCAAGCCGCCTCATAAGCTCCGATACAAGAGCCACATGACCTAAACAATCAGTAGTTCCACGTCCTCGAAGTTTATCACCATCAATGCTCAATGAAAAGGGATCAAATTCCTGAATACAGAATTGTTTTACCGTTATATGAGAGATCATTATCATTGCCGACTTATAAAGGAGCATAATTTACAATCTCAAATTTTGAACTTTGATGTTATGCTTTCTATGCCAATCTACATTTCAGTCAAGATTCTAATACTTTCTTCCACCACTATAAGCATAATGCTTAAGCCAGACCAACACCAACAATTAACAAACTCCCCTATTTACTATCCACTTAAACACCAACATATATAAAAATAAAGCAAAGTAGCACAAACTTTACCACCCTAAGCCAAAAAAAAAAAACTTTACATAGTAAAATCAAATTAACAAAAAGGGGTAGCAAAATAATTGCATTTACATACCCAATCATCAGGGTTGGCAGTGACAACATCCATATGCATTCCAACAAAAGACAAGATTTTTCCGGGCTGAGTACCCGGGTACTCCACAATAAGATTACCCCTATTAGGCTTATAAGTAACATGATTGATGATCAATGGTCCGCCGCCGGTGGTGGTGCTATAAGGAAGAAGTGTATCAAGAACGTGATTCACAATCCTGTCTTCCTCCGGGATAAGCTCCGGCGGATTGTTCTGTACATATTTGGACTCGCCGATTAGTTTGCCCAAAAGGGTTACGAATGAATCCTTGTTTAGATCGCCCAAAATCTGCTTAACAGAAGCTGAAGTAGCCATTGTAGTAGTTATCGGAGTAGTGATCTGATGCCTTAATTTTCGGAACAGAGCAAACCTAGGAAAAATGAGCTCATAGTATCTTTCAAAGTTTCTAATAGAAAAAAAATAGGACAAGTGGGGCCTTTTATTTTTTTTTACTTTTTAATTTTTAATATTAATAAAAAAACTAAATTAAGTAATATTTTTGTAGTTGTCTGGATAATTACTGGAGTTGTTTGGACAACTTCTAAAGTTGCTTGAACAACTGTTAAAGTTGTCGAATGACTAAAGAAGTTGTTCCGATAACTATGACAGTTATCGTACAATTAAAGAAGGTGTTCCGATAACTACGACAGTTGTTGAACTAAAATATAAAAGTTAAAAGTTTGGACTATTGTAAAAATATCTTTTAATTTTATCCTTTTTTTTGTCACTTCAATCTAATTTTTAAAATTTAAAGGACTTTTACCTAATTGACAAATTACTTTATCTCTTTTAATAGACCTTTCCGCAAACCTAGGGGAAGAAGTTTGACGTTTTAACAACTCCTATTTTTCATACACAATTGACTTTATTAATCCCTCATTTTCATTTTCCTTTGATCTATATCAAAAATAGATAGTTTATTTTAATTTTTCAAAAGCAAATTAAAAAATGCTATAATGAAATGTGTTTGAGTCGACGAGAATCAATTAATATTAAAGGAAATGAGTATTAATTTACAAGGTAACCTTTAAGAAATCCAATCACTTCTACAAATTTAGAAATATTTTCATTAAATCATTCTTAATCATATAGTATATTTTTTACTATAATTACTTGAGTTTTTATACATATATTTTATGATAAGTATTTATTTTTGACTAAATATAAAAATTAAACTATCATAGTAGTATCGAATAGTACTTATTTTAATAGATCATTGTAAAACATGTATTTTGCATTACTTATTCAAGGGAAGGTATGCAATTTCTCTTGATTAAATAAATATTAAATATAAATAATTTTAAAATATTTTTTTCAGTCTCCATTTGAATCATTTTCATATATATAGGAGCTAAAAAGGTAAATAGGAGAAGACTATTAGAAAAAAATATTTTAAACATATGAAAATTGTTACGAATGATATTGGGCTTGGGCCAAATGAGAGTAATGGGCAGAAAAAAATTGTATCTGGGACACTAGGTTAAATGTTAATGGTTTTAGTTTTTAGAGCGGAGAAAATGGTCAAAATAGTCCTCAATGTATAAGAATTTAAATTATTTTGGTCCTCTATATATATCATGCTATCTAAATAGTCCTTAATGTATACAAAATCTAATCATTTTAGTCCTTAGCACTAAAACTAACCAAGAAAATTAAAAAATCTGTTAACTTTAACAGTGGGTCCTTTGGAATTGAGACCCTTCTTCCTCAATCTGCTTTTTCACCATTACCACAAACCCACCCTTTTCCTCAAATTATTTTTCTCCATTGAGGTCATGCTCCATATACATTATATCCATTTCTCTTCTCCCTCTAAAAATCTATTAACATAAATAAGAAGAAAAGTATCAAGATTACCAAAACAAATGGGAACTAAGTGTTCGCAACAAATTTTCGTAAGCGTGGAAAATTAACTGCAAGCAAAATAAATAAAAAAAAATGTGATTTTATTAGTGAATCGTTGTGAGTACAATTCCGTTGTTTTCTTAATTCTCTCTCCTAAGTTTATCCGCGGTTCGAGGGCCTTCAGTAGCGTATTTCTCGAATGTAGGATGATGTAGACCTCTTTGAGATGTTGTCAATCTTCGAGACGTCGGAAAGCGCTTCGTCGTTGTAAGTCGATCTACTGGAAGAACTCCGTTGATCACTCCTTCAAAGACTATCAATGTTGATGTTGTAGTTTTCACCAATTTACTGAATGCTTGTTGAAGAGTTTTTTTCTATCCCCTTGAATGTCTTGTTCATCCCCTATTTATAGTTGTAGGGGGTGGACAAGGTTGCATATGGTTGGCCAAAGGATATCATTTTGACACTAGGCGTGCTGTAATTGGTTCTTGCACTTGAGTGGGACTAACACCTTATTTGGACATGTGGCGTCACCTTGTTGATTTCGGATGCCCAGTCACCGTGACACGTGGCATGAGTTTGGGCTTCAAGGTGAAATGGACCTTGGATTTCAACTTTAATAAAATGAACTCATTTATTTGTAAAGCTCAAATTAATCATTCATCCCAAATGAACATGGATTTCATTCAAATTTTGTATGGATTTGATCCAATTACAATTTATGTGTCTACAACTGTCCCTTACTTCGAGACTTGTCGACATTTAGGCTTGCCGAAGTTTGGCGACAAGACTTGAAGTATTCATGAATGTGTTTCATTATTTTTTTTGAGACTAGTGGACGTTTAGGATTGCTGAATTTGACGACGAAAGTTGAAGTCTTCATGAATTGAGACTTCAAGAGTATGTGTTTCTTGTCGTCGTAGTCTAACTAGGCCACTACAAATGACTTGCTTGTAGTGATCTCAATCATTTTTTTTTAAAAAAAAAAAAACTTCTTGCTCGACAACCACATGGACCCTCTATATCAATTTCAAATAGATAGGTCTAGTGGGTAGTAACATTTTTTTCTGTCTGATCTTCCTTGTAAGGTGGAAAAAAAAAAGATCAAGAAAATTGATTGGATAATATTCTTTTCTTAACTCTTTGGTTCATACTTCCATATTGGTATGGCTTCAAAATGGAAATGAAATATTTCAATCCAAATCAGATTTTTAATTTCCAAATTCACCTTACTATGCCTTATGGGAGAATTAGAAGTTATTCACAAGAATCCCCATATAAACCCTTCCAATGCATAAAGAATTTCATCACACAAAAATTCAAAATGCTACAAGCAAGTTAGCCGAGTGTATTGAACTCTTAAAGTGCGACGTCTTTCTTTCAAATCGATAGACGTAACTTCCCTCATATCTCGAAAGAAACTTCAAGCAAGGTGTTCTTGCTACTTTCTCAGGTAAAATAGGATTATTATTTTTTTGCAGTAACCCATTTTTATGCTTCAGCTTTGCGCGCCTGTAGTGTAAAATTCATATCTAATTGTAGAAAAGTTGAAATTGTAATCCGTTTTATTTTTCCAAAACTAGAAACACGGGGCTATAACGTAGAAAAAAATTGCAGCCAAACTTTCAATCCATTGCTACAGTTTTTATCTTCAATGCTGGACCTGCTTGAGATTGACAGATTTGCGCGTCCGTAGTATAAAATTTATTTCTAATTGTAAAAAAATCAAAACCGCAAGGCGTTTGGTTTTTCCGAAACTAGAAACATGGCACTACGACATATAAAATATTTGTAGCCATATTCTTTTTCAATTGCTACAGTTTTGATCTTCAAGTTTGAACCCATTTCTGATTGACAGACTTGCGCGTCCGTAGTGCAAAATTCATTTCTAATTGTAGAAAAATTGAAATAGCAAGCCGTTTGATTTTTCTGAAACTAGAAGCGTGGAACTACGACGTATAAAATATTTGTATCCAAATTCCTTGTCAATCGCTACAGTTCTAATTTTCAAGGTTGAACTCATTTCTGATGGTGAGATCTTTTTGTCTTTTGATTACTCCAATCGTGTTTTGCCAACGTAACCTCTTTATTTTTTTTATTTTTTTCAGAGCCTCATTATGCGATCTTGATTTCCAGCAACGACAATGGACTTTAGTGACCGAGATGCGCTGTACCCTTGCCTTGAAATCGTTGAGAACAAGCAACATGCGAGCGCCAAAGTTCTCACTTTGAAAGTTCATCCTCCGGTGATCGGCGCCTTCCCACTTATTAGAAAGATGCTGGATATGTCTCATCATCTCCCGGAGTGATCGTCAACAGAAACGAAGGATGTTACGGACAATTTCTCCGGCAAGGTCACAACTGACAAAGTTCTCCTTTTGTGGTCTTCTAATCATCAAAACGTTGTTGTTGTCCCTCCTCGTTCACATCTACTCTGACTTGTATCTTCTCATCGTCTTTGGATTCAACAGCTATCTTTGCATTTTTAACGCGTATCAAAGATTCATCATCACCCAAATCTGCCTCAAACCCTGAACTAGCAGCCGATACTGGTTTCACCACAGATCTTAGGAATCTTTTGCGAGGATATACAGTGCTTCAATAATCCCTGATTTGTAACTGCTGTTGCTGGGTAAATTGCCACATTCCTGGGGATAGTGCAGAAGGTACTATGTCGAGACTCGATAAGTAGACGGCGCGACGGCGATGCCATTGCAGATTTTGTCGTGTACTATGTAACTTACTCCAGATGCCGGACAACTTTCTCCCAAAATTTCAGCTTTGAACTCTTATGTTAAAATTCTGTAACTCGTAGTAGGATCACTCAAATGAAGAATGCGGAATTTCATTAGAAATATAACTCATACAAATATAATATATGTGAAATTCATGACTGAAAGATTTCCGGGTTAGTACGCCTACTATTCCAAAGTTAGCTCAAATGTTGCCTTAATAGACTTTTCAGCTTATAGCACCTGCAGTAGAAAACCAATAACTCGATGTGGGAGCATCAAAATAATGTGATTCTGTTATAATTGGAAGCATAACTCATAGAAATATAACTCATGTAAAAATCATGGCCAAAATCCTTCCAGATTAGTACATATGTATTTTCAAAGTTGGCTACAGTTCTGTCTCGCTCAACTTTTTAGCTTTTAGCAACTTCGGGAGAAAATCAATATCTCGGCATAGGAGACTTGAAATGATGTGATTCTTGATCCGTTTGAAGCTTAACTCATAGAAGTAAACCTTCATAAAAATCACATCCAAAATCCTTCCAGATAGTACATATGTATTTTCAAGGTTAGCTCCAGTTCTATCTCGCTCAACTCTTCAGTTTTCAGCAACTTTGGGATAAGAATCAATATCTTGGCATAACAGCCTCAAAATGATGAGATTCTCGCTCCGTTGGAAGCACAACTCATAGATGTACATCATATGTAAAAATCATGGCCAATAGCTTTCCAGATTAGCATAGATGTATTTTCAAAGTCAGCCTGAATTATGAAATTATGAGCTTCTTATTTCACTGTGACGAAACTTCTAATGTTCATCTTGATTGGCTGAATCCGAATACATTGTTAATAATTTTATCAGTAATGATGTTGCATTTGAGTCGGTGAACGACAATCCTAAAACCTTAGTGAAAGATAATTCTGCTGATGAAAAAGTCCAAACTTTGGAAATGATGTCGTCTCCAACTCATAGAAATGCTGGAGCATATCAGATACTGAGAATTCCTCACTTGCACCGAGTCTTCTTGCTGCTGATAAGACTATGCATCCAGTAGCAGTTCATGCTGATCAAGTCTCAAGTAAGAAATGTGCAACACACCATGTTGTCAAGGAGAACTATTTCTCTCAAAATTGACCCACAAAAGTCGATGTCACGGCAGAGTCTTGTCCTTCATAAATGAGCAGCTTTCGGATAAGGTCATCTTATAGCAAGAAAGACCTTCTTATAAAAGTTTCACTACATATAAAGAATTTCTGTCAAGTATGCAAATGGAGAAGAAGAAGTCATCACCCCTGTAAGGCTCTCTAGCAGAATTAGAAGACATGCCATTTCTCCCTGAAGATTCCAATGTAATGTCACTCTTGTATTGACAACTGAAATAAAAATTGTCTCTTGACCTTGGAGTGTTCGTACCATGATCTTTGCGGGTTTACCATTTCAACATAGAGCTTTGATCCTAAAGGGTATCTAGATTTGATGTTATAGGTAAATATGCCCCTAATTTTGAGTAACTTACTGAAGCATCAGTGAATTACAAAAAATTATCACTATCGTAAAAAAAACTCAAGTAGAATTGCAAGTCGCTTGATCCAATGCTAATGAACTCCTTGGCGAGCTTCTTCTCTTTTTTTTAATTGCGAAAAGAGATTCAAGAGCTTCAGCGTGTGTAAAAATGATGATCAAGATCTTTATGAATTCCCATTTTAAATGCTCATATCAGCTCAAATATGACGATTTTTTTTTGAGTGATCGGGGTAGAAAATTCATAAGTTAGCAAAGAAGTGTTTGAACCACAAGCTGATTTTCACGTTAGGAAGTAAGCTCCAACAATCTTTCCCCTTACTCATCTGTGATGCATTTGAACTTCATGTGCTAGCTACATAAAATTTAAAGAGCTAGTGTGATGATCACGCAAGCCACCAAATCTTTTTTCTTCCTCATTTGACTGAGCTTAGAGTGATTACTCCAAGTGCCTACGTACCTCGGTGAAGAGGATCAAGTCATATCATAGTTCAAGATGATGAGTTTTTTTTTTCTCTCTTTTTTGGGCCATACACAGTTTATACTCTTGCGGGCCAGGAGTAACATGCAGTTTATGCTCATACCTTAAGAAGCGTAGACGACTTTCATGGGAAGTATTGCTTCAAAAACTTGGAATTGATGGGACCAACTCTTACACCGTCTTGGTCTAAAATTTTGTAAGCACCACTTGAATATGCTTCCTTCACAACATACGGTCCGTCCCATTTTGATGTGAACTTGTCCCTGATGCGTTTGTTGAGGATTATGGGTCTCCGGACTGCTAATACCAAGTCTCCCACTTGAAATGATCGAGGTCGCACTTTCTTATTGAATGCTCTTGCAAGTCGAGCTTGATAACACTCCAATTTTTGTTGCGCTTCCAATCTCTTTTCATCCAATGCCTCTAACTCTGCTAGACGAAGTTGGGCGTTGCTTTCAGTTGTAAGTCCCTCTTGGACTGCTATTCGCAATGATGGAATTTGCTTCTCCAATGGAAAGACTGCTTCTACGCCATACACCAATGAAAACGGCGTCACTTGCGTAGCCGTTCTAAAGGTTGTACGATATGCCCATAAAGCTTCATCAACTCTTTCATGCCAGTCCCTTTTATTCTTTACAACTACTTTCTTCAATAGGTTACCAAGTGTCTTGTTAAAAGCTTTAGCAAGACCATTGGCAGGTGCATTGTACATTGAAGATTTATGTTGCTTAAAACTGAACTTCTCACACAAATTACTCATGAGTTTATTGTTGAATGGTGTTCCATTATCAGTGACTATACATCTTGGTATGCCATATCTAAAATTTATGTTTGATTTGATAAAATCAACAATATTTTCCTTATTTACCTCTTTTAATGGTACAGCTTCAGCCCATCTAGAGAAATAGTCAGTGGCAGCCAAGATATACATTTGTCCTTTTGACGACTTTGGAAGAGGTCCAACAACATCAAGTCCCCATGCATCGAAAGTCCACGAGGCTACAGTCAGATGCAAAGCCTCTGGAGATTGATGAATGTAATTAGCGTGGAATTGATACGCTTGACACTTTTTGGCATGCTCTAAGCAGTCCATCGCCATTGTCGGCCAATAGTAGCCCATCCTCTTGATGCGAAAATAAAGTTTTGGTCCTGATTGGTGTGCTCCACATGTGCCTGAATGTGCCTCTTCCATTGTTTGTTGAGCTTCTTCTTTGTCAAGACACCGCTGGGCTCCGGGGCATTACTACCACGGCTACCCGATGCTTATTCCCCAGATATCGTCATTGATTCTACTCCGGGAAAAGAAGTTCACGACCCGTGGGCAGGAATAGTCCCTTAAAAGAACGACGAAATAGTATTTCATCGTGAAAGATAAATCGTGGTGCCCTTCTCTTAATGTCTGCTCTTACTCGTGGATCCTCAGGCAGCCTTCCATGTTCAAGATACACAATCAATGGTTTCCTCCAATCTTCTTCAACCACCCGAACAGATATATGATGGCTTTCATCGATTTGAAGATCAAGACAACTAGGAACAACCCATCGATGACATACACGTACCTTTGTTGTCTCATTTTCTCCAAGTGCCGTTGTTGTAGCCAAGTTAGCCAAAGCATCTGCCATGCAATTTTCTTCTCTTAGGACGTAATTTAAGAACACTCGATCAAACCTTTCAAGTAAGAAAGTAGCATATTAGTGATATGACAAAAGATCTTCTTTCTTCACCTCGTAACTCCCCGAGAGTTGATTGATGATCAATTGTGAGTCACCGTATACATCCAATTGAGGAATCTTCATATCTGATGTCATTTCAAGGCCCACAATCAAAGCTTGGTATTCTGCAATATTGTTGGAACATGTTTCACCTAGAACAAAGGAGAATGGTAAGATTAGTCGTTCTGGAGATATCAACACCACTCCTGCCCCTGCTCCTTCTCAGCGTGCAGATCCATCAAAGAACATTGTCCGATGGCAGCTCTTTAGTAAAAAATGTGTCTTCATCAGGGAACTCATATGAAGTTTTCCATTTTCCCGGAGGAGGATGATCGGCAAGAAAATTAGCAAGTGCTTGCCCCTTCACAGCTTTTTGAGGTGTGTATATGATCTCATATTGATTAAACAATGTAAACCATCTTGCTAGACGTCCTGAGTGAACTGGTCGAGTCATTACAAACTTCACGGGATCAGCCTGAGAAATTAGCTTGACGGTGTAGGCTTTAAAATAATGCCCTCAATTTGTTTATTGCATAAAACAATGCTAAGCACATCTTCTCGATAGGTGTATAATTCAACTCAGCCCCTATCAAAGTCCGACTCAGATAGTATAGTGCTTGTTCCTTCTTAGCTTCATTATCTTGGGCAAGAAGTGCCCCAAGTGATCGCTCTTGCGATGTAATGTATAGTATCAATGGCTTCCCAGGAGCTGGTGCCCCTAATACAGATGAATTCAACAAGTAACTTTTGATGCTTTCAAAAGCATTTTAACATGGTTAATCCCAGTGGAATGAAGCATCTTTCTTCATCAAATGATTGAAGGGTTGACATCGTCCAGCAAGGTTAGAAATGAACCTACGGATGAATGCCAAATTTCCTTGTAGACTGGGGAGGTCTCTCAAGTTTTTTGGCTCAGGCATTTTTTGAATGACATCAATCTTTGCAGGACCAACTTCAATTCCTCGGTGACGCACAATGAAGCCAAGAAACTTTCCAGAAGTAACCTCAAATGCGCATTTGAGAGGATTCATCTTTAGGTCAAACTTCATTAACCTTTCAAAAATAATTTGAAGGTATTCAAGATGGTGTTCCCTTTTCTTCGTCTTTACCACTAAGTCATCGACGTAACATTCCACCCTCTTATGAAGCATGTCACCAAATATGTTCTGCATTGCACGTTGATAGGTGGACCCAGAATCTTTTGACCAAAGGGCATCACTTTGTAACAATAAATCCCTTTTGGAGTTCGAAATGCAGTGTATTCTTCATCTTTTAGAGACATTCTGATTTGATTATATCCAGAAGACCCATACATAAATGACATAGCTTCATGCCCAGTTGTAGCATCAACCATGAGCTCAATGATTGGCAGAGGGAAGTCATCTTTTGGACACGCCTTGTTCAAATCTCGAAAATCAACACAGACATGTATTTGACCATTCTTCTTCTTAACATGCACAATATTTGAGATCCACAAAGGGTATTTCACTTCTCGAATAAATCCAGCTTCGATGAGCTTGTTGACCTCCGTTTCAATTTGTGTGACCAACTCCGGACGAAACACTCGTTGTGACTGCTTTATAAGACGTGTTCCCTTTTTGAACTATGCTGGGACTAAGGCCTGACATTTCTTTGTACGACCAAGAAAAAACATCCTTAAACTCAACCAATAACTTAAAGTATTTCCTCTCTTCTTCTGGTGTAAGAAGTGTGCTAACGAAGATTGGACGCGGATCTTCTATAGTTCCTAGATTTAGTTCCTTGAGGTCGTCTACGGTCGATTGTACGCCATTCTCCAATTGAGGGGGAGCCTCTTGGACATCATCATTTGCATCATCAACGTCTGGACCTTCTTCCACTGTTATGTGATAGGATGATTGTGTCAAGTTTGAATCTTCCACCTCGTTTCTCATGAAGACTGTGATGGCTTTATCTTCTTCCTTTTTGGTTTCTCCATGAAATTGGTTGGTGACAACAATTGTGCTTTTTTTCACCTTCAAAAAACCATCAGTGGTGATTGACAATACAACATTTCTCTTCATACGTGATGGGAAAACACTATGAATATCCTTATCGTCAATTATATCACCAGAATCTTAATTTTCATGCTTCAAAAACCTCCTTTTAGATAATGGCTTTCTTTTGGTTCCCAAGCAATGAAATACAGAGGTATTTGAGGTGGTGGCATATTCATCCACTTGTTTAGAGGATCCTCTCTCGCCCTTGCAGCCCAATCTTTCAAATGCAGAGACACGAGGTGTCAATCTCCTAATGCGTTCAAACACCAAAGTCCGTCGTGGTGTTTTACCCTCCTTAGTTTCCTCTGTCTTTTCTGTAGAGGTGTAGTGGGATGAAGTAACTTTTTTCCCCTTCTTAGACAAAATTCGAAGAGGCTCTGGCAAGCTGAATCCTAACCCAAACTTAGGAGTTGCGACATGATATCCTTGCTTTCTTAACTGCATTTGAGACTTTGTAAGCCCGTGTATCTTTTCACAAGTGACTTCATCCCTAAGTTCTCCTAACTTCACTGGATTTGAGAAATCATATCCTGATTTTTCAAACAATGTGAAGACCTTTTGATCAAAGTTCCCTTTTATCTTACCAACTTGGATATTGCCTTTGGAGGGCTCCAAAGCGACACACGGGATTTGCGTGACTGGGACAGTCATTTTCTCCTTCAAATCTTGGAGGTTTATGTGACTAAGTTCCTTCCTCGGTGGTTGGACTTGTTGAGTGCATTCCTCTAGCGGTGATTGTCTATTTTTTCGATGTTCACATGGAATATATCAAAAAATTGGTTGCTCATCATCCATATTAGTCTGCACGTCTCCTTTAGATGGTGAAAGCTTGATGGAAACCTCTTCCGTCCTCTTCTTAGACATCTTGATAGCAGCTCATTGAACTTTACTATCTTCAAAATCAATTGAGTCAGCTTCTTCATGTTTTTCCATATTTGATCTTCCAGAATCTAAGTAGAATTTTATATCTGCAAAATATGACTCTGTCTCAGTGAAAGGATTGATGTCTGCATCAATTTTGACGACTTCACCATCTTTCATGTACTTCATGCATTGATGCAAAGTAGATGGCACCACTCCATTTTCATAAACCCAAGGACGTCCGAGCAACAAGTTGTATAATGTTTTGGCGTCTATGACATGAATCAAAGTGTTTAATTTCACATCGCCAATAGACAATCCTACACGAATTTTCCCTATAGATCGTTGTCCTCCTTGATTGAAATCTTGAATCGTTAGGTTACTTTTGGATAATTCATCAATAGAGATACCAAGTTTTTTAAGAATAACTTTTGGCATGATATTGATTGCCGAACCACCATCGATTAGTATGCGATTGAGACGTTGCTCTCGAATAAACCCTACAACAAACAAGGGTCTATTATGTAGCTTAGACCCTAACAACAAGTCATCATCTGTGAAGGATATTGTAGCACAACATGGGGCAACTTTTTCATCACTTTGATGTTCTTGTGTTATTGTTGGATTATGCTCACCTTCGTTTCCCTTTGTTTCATCTGTGCTGGAAATAATATGTGTTGCACCAATTTGACTACCACAAAAGAATTTTTTAGGAAAGAATTCATCCAATGTAATGGGCCTTCGAACCTTCTGCAATGAAGGACCATTGATCTTTCGAATAGTACAAGGCTTGACACTTTTTGATGGTTGTAGTTTATCCACATCGCTCCTTGTCGCTCTTATCTTAGGAAGTCGTATCCTAAGAACTACTTGATGTCTCCGCTTCTTACGAGTAACCAAAGTCCAACCATCACTTTCATTTTCTTTGTGGTTGTTTATCTCTAGTGAACCCTCAAGAGTTTTCCTTGGAACATCAACTTTAACAGGCGCTAAACTTCCAAATTGCAAAAAGGTGGCGTTTGGAATAGATGGTGACCTTGAGCACTTCTTTTGATTGGTGCTACACTAGCATGATTTGCCTCCGCTGTTTCATCTTGGTCAATGATGATTTTTCCTTCGCTTATCAACATCATGATTTTCTCCTTCAAGATAAAATATTTACTTGTCGGGTGGCCAAGAACGCGATAAAACTTGCAATATCTAGGATCACCAACCTTATTGATCTCTTCAGGCCTCTTAGACTCAGGAAGATCAATAACCTTCTTAGCCAGTAATTCCTCAAGAATCATAGGTACATCTGAATCTGGAAATGGGTAGACATTTGCCTCTAACTCCCTCAAGGTTGGACGCCGCCTCTCCTCCCTTGGATATTGACTTGGGGCTTCTTCCTCTTTTAGTTTACTCTTGGTGGTGACCTTTACAGAAGTTGCTTTCACCGCCATAGATTCCTTAGTCTGGATCTTTGAGGTCATACCTTTCTTGAACTCCTTCTTTTTCTTTGTCAAATCAGCAAAATGAGATGTCTTCCCATGACTTGCGATGTTCAACTCCATGTCATGCGCTCGTGTAGCAAGTTCTTCAAAACTTCGCGGCTTGATTCCTTGTAGTATGTATAAAAGTCCCCAATGCATACCCTGAATGCACATTTCCACAACAGATATTTCAGAAAGACGATCTTTGCAGCCTAGGATCAACGATCTATAACGATTGATGTAATCCACCACAGGCTCATCCTTTTTTTGCTTAGTGCCAGTCAACTCTATCATGCTTACGATTCGGCGAGTACTGTGGACACGATTGAGAAATTCCTTCTCAAGTTGCTCCCAACTATAAATGGACTCATGTTCCAGGTCAATATACCAGTCGAAGGCATTCCCTTTCAACGAACGAACAAATTATTTTACCAAAAGGTCGCTATGTGTTCCAGCATTGCTACAAGTTTCAACAGAGTGGGCAATATGCTGCCTTGGGTTCCCTTTGCCATCAAAATGTTGTAGCTTTGGTGGTTAATAATTTGTTGGCATTGATAGACAATCAATCTGTCTGGTATATGGCTTGGAGTAATACAAGAAACTTTGTGGTGTTCCGCTATATTGAGCCCTGATAGTGTTCGTTATCATGTCTTGCAACTGTTGGAAAGATAGTGCAGCAACTGAAGCAGATTGTTTCTCCTTTTGAAACTTGGACTTTGCTAGAGATTCCTCAACGTTCTTATATCATTGATCAAAACCAGTTTGACAAGTGGGAACGTGACTTGACTCTCCAGGCGTAAAGGCCTCCAACTTGTTCATAAGTTGAGCAATATGAAGATTTTTGTCATCAACGGATTTCTTCAAGGCCTCAATGATTTGCTCCATCATCGCAAACTTCTCGTCCATGTCAGTTGAGTCAGCTATCAAAGCATTGATATTCATTGAAGTTGCAGAATCCATTGAATCTTCCGAATCACCAAAGTTGGAGCCAATTTGAGAAGATTCTCCAAAGAATATAGGCGTAAGATTTCCCCTAGATGTTGTACTTACGACCATCGTATGATAGTTGTTGCATTTCATCGCCTCCAAAGAAGTGAAGTATTCAGATCCATCTAGCCCACTGTTTTTTAACTTACACCGAGTAATAGGGCCAACATGACTGAGACCAGCAGACACGGCATCAGTAGACTTCTTGTTAGACAAATCACAACTCTTTTTAAATGTCATTGCAGTAGTAGCCTCTGTAGTTTCTGATTTGTAAGAGAAAGAGATGAAGAGCAGAATCGGTCCCACTGGGCGTGCTAAATTTGTTTGCAGTAAATTTTCGTAATCGTGGAAAATTAACTGCAAGCAAAATAAGTAAAAGAAAAATGTGATTTTATTAGTGAATCATTGTGAGTACAATTCCGTTGTTCTCTTTATTCCTCCTAAGTTTATCCGCGGTTCGAGGGCCTTCAATAGCGTATTTCTCGAATGTAGGATGATGTAGACCTCCTTGAGATGTTGTCAAACTCCGGGACGTCGGAAAGCGCTTCGTCGTTGTAAGTCGATCTATTGGAAGAACTCCGTTGATCACTCCTTCAAAGAACTATCAATGTTGATGTTGTAGTTTTCACCAATTTGCTGAATGCTTGTTGAAGAATTTTTTTTGATCTCCTTGAATGTCATGTTCATCCCCTATTTATAGTTGTAGGGGGTGGACAAGGTTGCATATGATTGGCCAAAGGATATCATTTTGAAACTTGGCGTACTGTAATTGGTTCTTGCACTTGAGTGGGACTAACACCTCATTTGGACATGTGGCGTCACCTTGTTGGTTTCGGATGCCCAGTCACCGTGACACGTGGCATGAGTTTGGGCTTCAAGGTGAAATGGACCTTGGATTCCAACTTTAATAAAATGAACTCATTTATTTGTAAAGCCAAATTAATCATTCAGCCCAAATGAACATGGATTTCATTCAAATTTTGTATGAATTTGATCCAATTACAATTTATGTGTCTACACTAAGTAAATTGGATAAGTCTATTTGCTCTCCGAGGAGATCGACATAAATAAATTCTTTTTAAATTGTAATCAGTTATTCTCTCTTATTAAAGTGGTCTATGATGAATATAGTTATCTTTTCGTTTTAACTTTTTCAAAAATAGTAATTTTTTCAAAGCATTGTTCTTCATTCCATTTTAAAAATAAAAGGGTAAAAATTGAACACACAGATAGGAAATAAACATCTTACAAATGTTCAATTAAAATTTAAAGAAATTTTTGCAAGTATGAAAAGATTTTTGGCAGTGGAAATTGTAAAAGAATTGGTAACAGAAAGAAGAAGAAACAGAAGAAATCCCAGAAAAAGACGATGAAGGAAGAAGGGTTCACCAAGGTTCCATTGTTAAGTTTAACAATTTTTTTTTTTTTTGTTAGTTTTTAGGACTAGGATCAAAATGATACTCTTTTATAGTATACATTAAGGACTATTTCAATAACATGAAATATATAAGGGACCAAGATAATTCAACCCCTATACATGAAGGACTATTTTGATCATTTTCTCCTTTAGAGTGTGTAAAAACATATAGGTTACTTATTAAATATCACACAATTCACAATGCTAAAATATAAAGGTATGCCAATATTCTTAGATCCTGTTTGAACATTCGATATAAACTCATAAATTAAAATTATTATGTGAAGTTGAATTATTTGGATATGCAATTTGAATTTCTTAAGTTAGTATTTTTCCCCACAAGTAATAAAAACCATCAAAAGATTTCAAACTCTTATACAATCTTATTAAATAAGTCAACCATTATTCCACGGTCTCATTTTTTAACCTTCTATGCCTTTTTTTGATTTCTCACCTAGTGTTTAGAGCCCATATTAGAGCTCCAACTAAATTCGAATCGCGCACTACAGCGCCCATTCGGAGGATGGCGCTCCTTACGGAATTTTCTCCATACACAATACTCAAACTCGAGATCTTTGGTTATGGGTGAATTAAGCATTGTGCCCTTTAATTTCATCTTCTGGTATATAAATTGACTGGTGTTGTTTTCCTCATTAATATCATTTTCCAGTGGCAAGAATTTCCCCTCACATTTGTGTTGATATATCTTTGTTGAATTTCACTTGCATTTATTTTGATTTATATGACGTAATTTGATTAAACATAAAAAATTTAAAAAGAAAGACTTTTTGACATTTATTATACAAGTATTTTAATCGCCAGATTTTATATTTGAAGCACACAGTCTATTGATATTTTTTAAAGCATATTAAAGTAAAATTTATTTGCACGATTATGATATTTAGCCCTCCTTATTTTCTCTCTTCTCCTATTGCAAATGCGTCGATTTTCAAAATTTACTGACCCAACTTATTCAAATTTTCTCTTGTCAAACTCGAAATCCCTGAATATATATAGTAGTACAATTCAATTATTATCTTGTCATAGAATTTTGAATTATATACCATAATCAACTACTATTAAAAAAAAAAAGGAAATCTAATTATGATATTGTGTTTGGAAGAAGTGTGTCACTGTTCCAGGCTTGCAACATTCATTGTTAATTTGTTATATGGAAAATTACACTAAGAAAAGTGAAAAAAATAAAAATGAAAAAAGGTGTTTATACTAGTGTCCAGTATATATGCAGCAGACAGGGCTATGGATAAGTTGAGTGGCCATATTTGCAATGATTACAATTCTTTTAATTATTGATATCCTAGCCCATACATTTGAACACGACTTCACCTTCATTACCTACTTTTTCAATTCTTCACTCCACCACCCTAGTGGCTAAATTTGAGATAATGTGTAAAAACACATAGTTCAGATAAGAAAAAAGAACAATTATCGTATTGAATAGTTGATCTAGTTAATTTCATTGTATGTTTTAATATATACACATAATGATATAGTTTAAGTTGGAAATAGGAACAACGAACTAAGATAACTGATTGTTAGATAATCAACCTCATGAAAGATTAATAATTTAATTGTGTTTTTAACTATTAACTCTCTATATTATTTTTTTTAAGGAACACTAACTACCCTTGAGTTCCACTAGCCCACCGGCTAGGGGTGTGCAAAAATCAGTTTAAGTATTGGTTATTAGTTTGATTTTTTATTTTCTAATTTTGGTTAATGATTAAATCAATAACTCAATAAAATTATTTTGAAATTACTAGTTCACTCTATCTTTTTTTTATTTTATTTTATGTATTGTTTTCCGTTATAGACAATACAAACTAGCCTCTATGCCTTATTATTACGATACCTTCTCTCTTTTGGACAGAAATTAATATCTTCTCTTCTCAATTTTAGATTTGATTAATTCGGACAAAGATAAATATTTGATGTTGTTTCTGCAATTTATCGTCTGATCTTACATAAAAGCGATCAATGTAGATAAATTTGTGTTGCACTTTTATTTTTGCTACTGTTTCTATTTTATGAACATCAATTATTTGAGCATTCTCCTATCGATTAAATAAAAAAAATTAAAAAAATCAAACTACTAACAGCAAAAAACCGATAATAAATATTTTATTGATATAATTATTGATTTAGCATATTTGAAAAATCAAAATCGAATCAGTAATAATAAAATTAAATTAAACCAATCGATGCACACCCTCAAACTCCCCCACCCCTGCCCCCAACCAAAACCTAGCTGTTCTCTTTCTGAAGTAACTAGCTAGATCTGTCAATTTACAGTACAATCTCTCTGGGACCAAACTTTTTTTTTTTTTAACTCACAAAGATACTCCTTATAAGCTCTTTTTACATTTCCAAATCTTTGTCCTATATTTGTCAGTAAAAAACACACACTAGGGTTTTGTATTGTGAAGTTGTTTTCTAAGATTATTTTGTTAAATTTTCTTACTTTTCATCCTCCAAAGTTATGTACGTGTCGATTAAAAAATAAATACCTATGGTGGACATGCACTGAATTCAATAATATTTTTGTAAGTTGAATGAACCATCTCATTCACCTCAAGGAAATATTAATTAATGAACCAATACATGTTGTGACTTGTGGTGTACTGGTAGGACTGTTTCACACTCTTAACCTGAAGTCTCAAATTCCAGTCTTGAGATGGAGAAACTCTTGTTGCGAGCGTCAGTACCCCTAGATAGGCCCTCCAATGCACGATTCAAATTTAGTCGATGCTCTAATGCAGACTTTAAATACCAAGTGAGAGACCAAAACATACTAATTAATGAGAGGTTGATAAGAAATTGATATTGATAGTGGAGGAAGAAAAAAATGAAAGAAGAGGGGACCAAATTAAAACATGCATGTAAATGTTCTGTCCTGCAAAAGTATACTTAATTAGAATCATGCAGTGCAGGCCTTATTACATATATATATGTTGTGATATCTCTTTAGCCAGATGGTCCTAAAAGGCTCAGAATACTCAGTTGATTTTTGCTTACAAAGATTTGTGTTTGTGGGGGTCCAAGCCAATGGTGAATTACTATTTTTTATTAAAAAAATTGAACACACAAACTTCAAAGTACTGAACTACTATATGAATGAGGCAGTTCCTATGAAATTTTTGGACCACCTAAGCTATTAGTTGATTGTGTAGGTACATAGCTACTATTTTCTCAACTGTAAATCCAAAAGGAAACAATTCAATATCTAGTTTAAGCTAACGTTTGATCATAAATTCTAACACGTGTTTGATCATAATTTTAAAAAATATATTTCACTCTTCAAAAAACAAAGAATGGAACATGCTTTAAACTAATAAGTTCTAAAAATTATTAAAAATACTAATAAATGTGACACAAAATTATAGTTGTTAGAATGAACTAGACATATAATACATTATCTAAAAACCAATACATGATATTTTAATAAAAATAGAAATGATACAATTACCAACTACATAATTTGTTAAAATATAATTCGTTACGAAAATTCACCAATACAAAAATGAATTAATAATAATAATAATAACTAATTATTCTTTAATATATCAATCTTCTCACATTCTACGAATAATCTCTTTAACGAGAATACACTTAAACAAGGGGTTAGGTAGATAACATTGAGGGGTGGCTACTAGCCAAATAGATAGGGCGCATATAGATGTATTCAGCTACTTGTCTTATCTATGGTCGTAATCAATTTCATGATAAACTACCCCGCTATCGATGTTTAATTGAATTTGATTGAATTAAAATTAATTGAGTAAATAGACGATTAAACTATTGACACATCCCAAAGGTTACCTAGATTGAAATGAGTTAGAGTCAAAATTGATTAATTAAACAATAGGTTGTAATTCAACCCATCCAACTTCTTTACAAGTTTTAATGTCTTTATTTGTTTTTCTTATAATTTGTTTAATTATTCAAGAAAAAGAAGTTCTCATGAAA
The DNA here is from genome assembly GCA_016801875.1 of Solanum sitiens. NCBI lineage: Eukaryota > Viridiplantae > Streptophyta > Magnoliopsida > Solanales > Solanaceae > Solanum > Solanum sitiens. The sequence goes on along the minus strand of JABWTJ010000013.1, from coordinate 5,952,136 downwards.
AAAAGCTTTCTTTATATTTTATAGAATTTTTACATAGATCAATTTGGGCTACAAATCAAGCCACCTTTTAAATGACCTAAATTGAACGTGTCAAACTTATAAATTAAATTAATAAATAAGCAGGTTATTAATTAATCCGTCAAAACTAATAATTGTACGTATTATATTTTCATAGGCTACTTTTGCCACCGTAATCATAGTTAATTTGTATTGGTGGTCATAACTCTAAATTCTAAAAGCAGAATAGGAGGACGTACGATGGCCTAGGTTTGTTAATGAATCTACTAGCATATTAACTTTCAAAGCAAAAGAGTCTATTGTCAACAATGCAACTTGACAAGTTGTGCGATATATATTTGAAAGCCCTAAACTAATTAATTCTATCATATTCACATATAACAACTAATAAAATGTGTACGTCTGCTATCAGTCAATATGGATCAAGTCTCTTGACTCAGCAAGAACAATAATGAATAGTAAATAACAACAAGAACACAACACAAACAATTTACTTAGAAACCTCCTTGCTCAAGGGAGTAAAACCATGATCTGTCTCACAGAATTTTTAACTGTTTCCAATAATCTCTTCAAGCAAAAGTGAAACTCAGTTACAACCAAGTGAGAAAAAGTTAATTAATCTCACAACTAAGTAATATCTCTATTACTTAACGAGCTTAAGCAGATACCACACTACCCACTAAGCTATCACCATTAGACATCTTAGAATTTGACTAAGCAGTTAATTATCACACTGCCACTAAAATCAACTAGCACCTAGAAGACTTAAAATTTTGACTAAGCAACAAAAAATGTTGTCCACTAAATTAATTACCCTTAACTGATTTAGACTTTTACAGCCAAACACACAATCTTAGTCTTAATAGATCAGGAACAGATTTACAATTTAAGTGCATCCGAAAAAGGAAATTACATTTATTTAAAAGGTATTTATTAAAGGTAAATTAGTACAAACAAAACATACATCTTACATTTTAGGAATGAGTAGTTTGCTTAAGAAGTGTGCCCGACTTAAAACCACCATTTATTTTGAAACGTTTACTATTTGTGTTAATGGGCATAAAAAGGGATTAATACGATAATTAAAATAGAACAAAAAAAAGTATATATTGATGAGAGACAACATAAATGCAGCAATAAAGAGTGGTAACATGACAGATACAATAATCCCCACGGAAATATATGTTGTCTTTAGAAATGAGCAAACTAGAAAATGACACTGCACTGCAAAGCTCTTTTTTACGGTCTAGCTCGCACTCCAACCCTAGCCAAATTACTTTTTTTTTAATCAATTAATCAAATATGACACATTCTTTTATTATTATCACACTTAACCCTTCATTTCTTTTAAATTTACAACTTGCTCTTTTCTTCTACTTCTTCTTGCCTATTCACTCAATTTGCTTCAATTAATAGAGTATATTGCAATTCACACAAAACAAATTAATTAATCCATATATATAAAAAGGAAATTTGAGTCTAGGGAAATTGATTAATTAATTAACCACAACATGTTGTATATGATCGATATTCGACTTGTGTGTTCATGGTGAAGATGTTGTTGTTGTTGTTGAGGATGATGATCTCCATCCTAGTCGAAGCTCGAGATCAAGTTCATCTTCAATGAGTGAATCCCTCCTGTTGCTACCATAATCATGGTTGTTATTATTATTATCATCATCATTACTAGTGTTAGATGATGTGTTGATGCTTGGATTAGGCTTATTTATTGGGAAGTTTAGAGATGTAGGAGGAGGGTATGGAGTAGTTGGAGACATCAAATTGTTATTTGTTGGATATGGTGAGATTGAGAGATTAAGAGTACTAGAAGATGATGAATTGTTATTCATAGTACAAGATTTTCTTGATGTGGGGTTATTGAAGATATGAGTGTTACTAGGGTTAGGCAAGGAGTATAAAAGACAAAGTCCACCATTTGTCACAAATTCTTGAGTTGGAATTAGGAAAGTGGAATTAGAATTTTGTGAAGAAATGTGGTTGTGGTTGTGGATGCTATTTGAAGCATATTGTGGTGGAGCTTGGTGGAGCCTAGCACGGTCGCGACGATGAACATTCATGTGTCCACCTAGGGCTTGAGCTGACCGGAATTCCCTCCTACAAAAGGTGCAAGTATAGGACCTTGGTGGCCAAGTGGTGCCCATGGCATTGCCTGTGTCTTCCTCAAATGCTCTAACTTCCCATGAATCATCGTCATCCTGAGTTGCTTGCTTAGCGTTCCACATCCAACAGTCAGTGACAGAGTCAGGATTGAATGGTGGTTGGGGTGATGACAATTGTTGTTGGTGATGTTGTTCTTGGGATTGAGCCAGTTTTTGGAGTTGAGTCGAAGACAGAATCCCAAGTTCAGCAGCCATAATACACAAATAGTAATTTTATATATAGGGTGATAAGAGTTATGATGTGGAAGAAATTATGAAAAGGGTTAAATAGAGGATGGGCTTATGAGTGAGGGAAAATAGAGACAAAAAACCCTAGCTACACTGAAGATATCTACAATGTTTACAAGTACATAGTTGGAATTTAGTCATCAAGACAAAGAATAGAAAATTTAATAAATTTTTGCACTTGATTAATTAATAATTACTAACTCTAATCTTTAATTTGTAGAATACTTGGTCTTTGACGTCCTTCATTTCTTCTCTGCTTCTGGAAGGGATAAGTTCACACTACAAAAGACAGAAATCACATACTTTTAATACAAAATTATCATTTGTCCCTTATAAGTTTATAATGACAAAAATCCCTCAAATGATACAATAATATAAGCGCTGATATACTAATCTGATACGCGAGATACATTAATTATTAAGTAAGATACATTACATCTTATACATGATACACTAATTTGACGTACATTTTATATATGATACATTAATTTGTTGCGCGAGATACATTAATTTGATGCGCCGATACATTAATTTGATGTGTGAAAATAAGGAATTTTGGGAATTTGTAAAACTAATAGGGGATAATGGTAATAAGAGAACTTAAAGGTGGATTTCTGTCATTTATCCATAAAAGAATGGAAGGTCATAACAATATGAACATCCAAACAAAGACAGATTCAAAATTTGAAATATATAGATTTCTATAACGACCTCCGTAAAATTCTTTGAAATATATAACGAATTTGAACGAAAAGCTTTGTAGTTCATATGAAATCATAAGCAGATTTGTAGATCCGCCCCGGATAATTTATTTGACTCTTTGACTTATGTGCTAGCTATTGATTTTGACCAGGAGGAAATTAAAGGAATTTATTGGATTAACCGAAATGATATTAATTAAATTGTAATTAAGTCTTTGTCATGGAATGAGATCTCTACAAATTTTATGATGTGACTTGGTCTAAATTTTTAGGACAAGATACATAGGAGTTGTTTGAGAAACAACTCACTTTGCTTTATTTGTCTATTGCCATTTAACAATTATATTCAAATACATATTTGTCAATTTCATTGTCAAATTAAGAGACACCCCCTAAAAAAAAATTAAAAAAAAATGCTTCCTTGTATTGTTCCACTTGTACTTTATTATGAAAATGTTATTTATAGTAAAGTATTATATTACATTTAATATATGATGTCGATCGCTCTAGTAATTAAAAGAGAGAAGGATGTCTCGTTGAGGTTTATACCTTTTGATTTAAAGTTCAAAATAAATATAAGGGGAACTTCAGTAGGTGTTACGTGCAAAAATTAGGACCATCAAATGATTTATTTTGAACATGATAGGATAAGACTAAGATCTGAATAAAAAATTTAAAAATAATTTAGCAGATATATTTTGTCTATAACGCAATGTACCTTAGCAAATCTCACATCGAAAAGGAAGAGGGGAGTGACATGCCAATATACACATTTTTAAACTTGATATGACTATATACATGTAACAAGTATATATATATTGGGCGAAAATGGACAAAACATATACCATGAAGGCGAATGATAGTGTTATCCAACAATTCCCCTATCAACACCGGCTACATCTAACATGTTATTAATGAGAATTGAACTCACGATCATGACTCTAATATTATATGGGGAATTCGCTCTTCTCCTTTGAATACCGGCTACATACAACATGTTATTCATGGAAAATGAACTCACGATCGTAGCTCTGATATCATTTATTAGGATAAAATGTTTATACCATTATACCAAAAGTTGTTGTTGATATAACAAAGATAACTTTATTCGTAATTAAAGTTATCAAGCAAATGTCATGTTCGACTATGATTTTAATCCGGATTATCTCTGACTATCACCTGGCCTCGCCATAGACAAAATATTTAATTACATTACCCAACATTTCTCATGATTCGAACCTAAAATTCTAGTCAAAGAATGATGGATGTCATCCACCAAACTACCATCCTCTGTGGTACAATTTCTAGTTTTCTAAAATCATATATTTTAAATTTAATTTTCTGATTAAAAATTAATAAATAAAAAGAACCAAAAGGGATTAAAGTAGCAATAAGTAATTGATAAATTCACATTTTTTGTCTTCTAGATTTGAAATGGTATCAAATCTATCGTTACTGCTAACCAGCTTTGATATTATCGTGTTACATTTACGTATTTAAAACATCCATTCTTTAGTGTCATGTTTTATTCTTTTCATATATTTTGCTTCAATTTTTCTTACCAATGACCTATAAGTAAATATAAAATTGTCATCAATCAATTTATCCATGTGTGAAAATACTCAAAATTATCAAACTTAATTTGACATTCGTAAGTATAATCGAGTTGATTGAGCAGGTAATCTTCTAAATGAGTAATTTTTTAAAACTTGATTGAGCAGGTAATCTTCTAAATGAGTAATTTTTTAAAACTGACCCCTTTTACATTTTTCAGTCGAGTTCATTACACAAATCTTATCTAATTATTACACGGAAGCATGATTTTGCTATACACATCTCAAAGATGGATGTATTAACAACTTTGTAGTTAAGTACTACAATTATATCATAAACTTTTTCTTTATTATTTCATATCCTTTATGTTGTTTGCTTCCTAATTGTCCATATTGTGTGCTTTCTCGTAGAAAATAAGAAGAAGAATATTATTTGTAAATTAAATATTTGTACTAGCAATTAAAAAATGGAAAAATAACCCGTACTTAATTAGCTGTCCATTTCGATGAAATGAAAAAAAAAAAAAGAAGATAATATAATATAAGAGATTAAATTAATTGCTGTCTTAATTGATGAAATTTCATAGATATTTACATCTTGTGTTTGGCCTAGGAGAAATAAATTAAATAATACTCCAATAATCTTACTTAGATACTTCTTAATTCCCTTGTTTACATCGTTTCAACATACTACCAGGTTTCTAGGTTGCAGCTAGCTAATCTTCCTAGTAAAATATAAATATATTTTTTTAATCAATTATCAATTTATTTATTTTTTTGGAAAACAAGATATTCTATATTATATGAACAATCCTCGACTTAAACAAATTTAATGTGTAATTTATTGTACTTACTTTCAACACAATTACGTACTTTCCTTTTTAGCCTTTAGTTTCTAGTAAGTACCAAAGTTTCGTTATCAATACTATATAAATTGTGATTGTTTTTATAATTAATTTTAAAAAAAATCGAATTTGTACACTAATAGAACTAGAGGGATTTTTTCATCACGAATCTGTCAAAAAATTATGCTATAACATATTATTTTTTTTACCCAATTTCCATTGAATCAACTTACTGTGATAAAGCAGAATTTAAAACAAATTCCGTTGAAATATTGAGAATAGTCACTGAAAACTATATTAAAATGTCTATAAAATAAACCACTGAATATTCTTTTAGTGTAAAATAATTATTTTTAATAATATATATCATATCGATAAAATTAGTTCAATGCATTTAGAATAGACATAAGCAATAGTGGTACATACGTAAGTATAACGAAATTAACATGATAGACACAATTAGTTGGATCTTGATATAATCAATGAGCTTTGCAAAGGTATACACATGTATAGGTTAAGATTTATGAATAGGGCAAACAATAACTTTGATGGTATATTTTTTATTATATGTATCTGTCACTAATACTCAAGTATGTATAAATTGTACATGTATTCCAAATACATGATTCATAGCAACATAATGACAATTGACATTGTTGAACCAAAAAAAGTTTAGAAATTATCGCAGAAGAATTTTGGAGAAGAATAAGTAAAAGTTTTCTGACTTTCAAATATCTTTTTGAAAGAAATTCGAATATTTTGAATTTTTAAGTAGTTGTGATATCGTGAGATACTCCAAAAAGTTGTTTCACATGTGATTTCCTCTTTAAATTATGCATTATGCATTTCAGTTACATTCCTTATTTAAATACACTTGATTATGTACGTAACTTATTAACATGTCCATGTACATGTATCTGCGAATTATGTTAGTATTCTCACAATATAACAAACTGAAAAAAAAAAAAAGATAATTAGCTACTAAGCTGGAGTAATAAATTTTGTATTATTTACCCATATACATTATATGTCATTTGATTTGGGCTTTAGTTGAAGCCCAATACATAACTTGGTGTCGTTTAGTGGATATTGTTACAAACGGGAAGTTATTGGGTTAAAAGTTGCTAATTGTATATAACTTTTGTACTTCTTGTCAATTCCTCCACATATGTAGCTGCCTGGCATTAATTTAAGATATTTGCTTAGTTCAACTAACTCTAATTGCAAGCCAATAAAATAGCACATTTCTTACATTAAAAAGATATTAAATAAACTATGTATCAATATTTTATAGATAATACATAATTTTGTATATATAATGTATAATTGTGTATTAGAGATGTATATAGATCTATAAGTATTCATCTTCCTCAAAGAGTTTTTTTTTTCAATCCTTACCAACTCAAATCTCCTCTAAACAATCTCAAATTATATATATAGTTGTTTTTACCAAATATAGCCTTGTGGTTAGTGATTTTTGGAGAATTTAGAATTTTCGTCTCATGGTATGAAATCATGAGATGAAATCAGCGAGAAATTGCAATTCAAAACTTTGATTTCATCTCATGATTTCATATTTGTTGTTCAAATGTCTACGAAATATACATCATAATACACTCAAAAAGTTGCATATAACTTAATTATATAAGAAGCATACACTAACTACACAGAAAATATACACGGACTATTCAATCTCGATCAACTCAAAATCACCTCTAAACAATAAAAAAATTATATAGGAAATCCTCTCAATGTATCGAATATATTGATATATAATTCACGCCATTTTCTTGGTAATTAAGTTTTGGGGCAAGTATTTATGTTCGGGACCGGCCCAATACGAGCCACGGGCCTTGGATTGGAAACTACATTTTAAATTGGGAAAATTATATATAATAGCAAACTATTAATTCAAATTAAATATTATGATTATAGTTTACTTTATTTCCAATTCGCAGCTATTGTTTCATATAATTTGCTATAGCAACTTCTCCGAGCAAAATGACTGCTTCTTCGCTTTTACAAAACTAAAAGGGATTCAGAAATAAGCGTATATAATTAAATGGCTCTGCTTCAGGAAAAAAAATCATAAATTTTCTTATACATAAATAAATTCAACTAATACAAATTTTTATTATTATATACATATTACACATATATACATATACAATTGAAAAGCACAACAAAAAGAACATATATTTATACAATTAACTTGTGTTTCTATTTTGTATAAAGTAAGAGAAAATTATATCTACACATGCAAAAACATATATTTTTTTCCTATACACGTATAATTATACAATATATAAATATTTTACTTCAATACAATTGTATACAAATCAAATTTTATACAGATATTGCAGCGAGATAGGCCAGCGAATTATACAATTGAAGAGAAATAGGCCAGCAAAATATACAACTGCAGCGAAATAGGCTAGCGAATTATACAATTGTATATATATAGCAAATTATACATTTATATGTTTGCTATAAAACGCAAATATGCAAACTTTGTTATAACATACAAATATAATTTTTTTGTTTGCTATATGTGAAAGTTACCCTTTTAAATTCTTTTTCTTTCAGCTCACAAATACTACAAAATATCTTGAGTAATTTCTGCAACTACAAAAAAAAAAAAAAAAAAGATTATAGGGCAAAATAAATTATATTTTTCTGAAATGATTTTTCCAATTACAAAGTTTGAAGTTGAGACAGCATCATTAGCATATCTTAGTCTGTTTCTTTACATTAATTTGTAGCTAATGGACTCTAATGATGTAATTAACTTTGAATTAAATTAACTACCAGATATATTAGAGTGATTTTGTGGCTATATATTCCTTTTTCAAAAAAGAAATATATATGAGAAAGTTGGAAATAAGTAATTCAGTCCATAAATTGATTGTCATAATATAACGAGAATTTGGTCCTAATAAACATGTGTTCCTTTTTATCATTGCCTAAGCAAAAAAAAAATTCCTTTTAGCAGTACCTTTTAAAGGATCGAAAAAAAATTAATTTAGATATTCGTATATTTAACTGTAACTAAAAAGAGCTTATAAATATATAATATAGGCATAATTCATGTATATTATTTATGTAACTATGTATAATTGGATATAATTTATGTATCTACGGAGAAAAGTTAAATAATGACTTTTAGAGTAGGATGGTAATACTATCAGTTTAAAATAAGGATGGAGGGTATAATATATTATGATTTTATTTTCTCATTTCTTTAAAAAATAAAATATTTTTAAAAAAAAATATACATAAGTGAAAAATTCTAGAGTCAAGATATTGGTCGACAAATATAAAAATTAATTCAATTTACTTTTCTTTCTTTTGATGCGTTTCTGTCCAATATTATAACGAAACTTTCTTTTAAACTAATATATCGTGCAAAATTTTCAACTTCTATAAAATCAATTTAATTTTATAGTATTTGACTTTGACTCTGTGGCTTTTATAAAAAAAAATATAATTTTACTGCACAATGTAGAAGCTGTATATAGAAGAATAAAAAAGAGGGACAAATATTAGAACCACATCAATTGATAAATAAACTACAAAAAGAACATGGTCAGAATTATAAATAATAACGAAGGATCTAAGTAAGTCTTCTTTTATTTTATTTTTCAAAAGGAAATAGAATATAGTAATTCATTAATTAATTATGTTTCGTGTGTATAAAGTGCTTATGATTAACTGATATGACTAAATAAAAGATCATCCGAGGTTAAATGTACATAGATTAGACATTTTTTAATTAGAAAAGTACTTAGAGTTATTGAAATTATTTAAATATTCGAGTCTTTAATTTTTGTTCACTCGTTTATTTATTTATAGAAAATAATATGTGGCTGCAAAATCTTAGTACCTTGAAGTATGTGTGTTCATTACATTTTTAAAATTTTTATTTTTTGGTTGTGTTAACCGGCATTTTTTTAATTTTAGGAAATGAATAATTAAAGAATTATTGTGAAATAAAGTATTAATCTAACATTTACGTTAATCATTAAGATCACATTATTAAACAAAAATTAGAAACAAATATAATATTCTATAGCTAAATAATAAATCCTACTGGTAATTTTATTTAGCGATGGATTATAAAAAAAAAGGATTATTAGATCAGATACAAATAATTTAATTACGAATTAGTGAAAAAGATTATGTTTATTTTATAGCGTTATCTATAATATCGTTTTTTTTTTTTTTTGAGGATCAAGTTTAAGTTGGTTACTAACTTTATCCATTTTCTTTGTTTTGTTAACCAACTCTTATCCTCAAGAATTACCAAAATAAGAAGAAGAAAAAAAAAACTATTTGCACTAAATATTCATACTACTTTTTATTACTTAACTCGATTAACAACTTAATATTCAATTAAGAATAATTTATAAAAGCTTGTGGGTCCATCGGATTTTAATCATAAACTACAGATAGTTAATGACTTCTTTAAAGTCCAATGTACGACAAGTTGCTATTAGGAATAGTGTTTATAAAGTTATCAATTGTGATTATCAAATTTTTTTGTCGTTGGTATATTAGTACTTTAATCAAAGTATGTTACGACAAATTAGCACATTTTCTTACATTGCATGTGACCACTTTGGAAAGAAAAATAAGAATAGTCGCTTTTTTTTTTTTTTTAATCTATAAGGTAATTTTATTAATCGGACAAATGATTTCTTAAATAAGAAGTTATAAATATAAATTTCGTTATATATTTTTTTACCCAACTCACTCTACAGGACTTGCATATGGGCTATTATATTGAATTCTGTGGATTAATCTTGTGCGCATTAAAAGAGTAATAATTACAAGTTTATATATTAAGCTAAATCATATTTAGTAAAGAAAGGACATATTATTTATTACTATAGGAAACCATTATATATATAACTATTTAAATGAAGAATTGTAAAAATTAAATAAAGGTAGTTTTTTTTATTATTAATACATGTTATTGTTACCGAAATAATGAGTTTAGTACATATTTTTTTACATACAATTTATCTCTTAACTATAAAAATTCGTATGTATTTTCTTATTTTTATGCTTTGTATATAACGACACTGTAATTAATTAAAGTGCATATTAAAAGACGTTGTTTTTGAAGTCCTAAAGTCTTGCACTAAAGTTAATAATGACATTGTTGTACTTTTAGTACGTTAATCCATAATATCCAATTCTTTAAGAATGTCTTCGAACCTTATGTTCATTTTAACCCAATAGTATAAATTTTCTCCCATGATATTTAATTCGTTAAGAAAGTACGATTTAAAAATAATAAATGAGAAGTAATCCTCTAATTTATAATTGTTTTATTTGTCAACCACACTAAAATAAAATGTCTATGAATACAAGTTGCGAATAATTAACGAAGATGGAAACTTAAAAGATGCATTTGACCGCAAATAATATTCTCCACATAGGTGAAACAATAATTAAAAGTTAAAGTAAAAACTACAAGTACTTGATAACCATAATAAACAAGTAAATAGCTACAAGAAAAGCTAAGCCTGTTTGAATTAATTGATCATAAATAGTTGAAGTAAAATTTAAAATGCATTAATTAATTTTATAAATAATCAATTATGAAAATTAGAATAAAAGTGTTAGAAACTGTTGATAAACAATTAATGTAAAGTTGGTGAATTTTTCTAATTTAACTTGACCTTGTTGGGTTATTAGTTTAATAAACCATTAAGAAAAAAAAATAAAATCGATGACCAAACTAATAATTAAGCCAATATGAAAAGACATAAAATATTTTCAAATCGTTATACCAAAATGCAATGTCAATAAACTAATTAATAACATTTTTTCCCCACCCAATTTACTATTGAACCAAAATTTGCACACCTATAGATTTCGCAAAGATAGGGACTACAAAAAACATTGGATTATATTAGCAAAAATCAAAATAGTGTTTCCGTACTCCTTAAAAATAATGTATGTTCAAAAACATGTAAAAAGAATAAAAAATATGTTAAAGAAACCAGAGAAGTAATGATTATCACCCAAAAAAGATAGCCATAGGGGATAGTGTTGATCAATAAGACCTTGAGCTAAAGATGTATGGGCAACTTGTTCCTAAATTTTGCATTGTCCATGGTTTGCATTCTAAGTACAATCATTTTCGAAGACGACTTTTGGTTCAAGTTAGTAAAATTAAGCTTTAGACCTCTTGTATATAATTTTAATCAGCTATTAATATCGGCCAAACATTATGACAAAAAAATATCTATGAATATTTCCCACTCCTCCCACCCCCACCCCCACCCCTCTTTATCTATCTTATTTAGTTGATGTGATGGAGACGTGAAAAAATAGAGGGAGTTGGTGGGAGGATCTTCAAAAATGACAAAATCAATCAAGAAAGTCAAGGGTCCTCAAACATTTTAGTGGCACTACATTATTTGATTATTGTTGTATATTGTTTTTCTTTTCAAATAATATGTTTAATTAGCTAATTGAAGCATTATTATTAGGCATAAGCAAGAAGAATATGGACAAAATTATCTCTCTTTTGCTTTGCTTTCTATCTAAACGGGACATTTTTCTAAGAGAAACTTACTTGTCCTTGTATACTTTATCTCTTAGTCCGTAATTCAAGACAGATCGAATACAGAGTCCACATGCCAACGTCCAGAATGCGCAAATGTCAATACACGCTAGAAGTGTGTACTGCCTACCACAATCAAGAAAATAATGTTTATATCAAAAGCACGGACTTTGACCACCATCCAATCCACACTGATCCATACCCCAAGTCTATCAACGGATTGGCTCATCACTATTCCACATCCAACCGGAGCACGAGAGAGAGTATGAGTCACGCGCGGTATGAGAGAGTAAAAGAAGTAGGGAGGGGTAGGTGGGGAGAGGACCCCCGAGTTTTAAGGGCTCAAGAAATGGTATTTGACCCAATTAAAAGCCTCGTGCCAGATAGCTAGGGGATCCCACGTGCATCCTTTAATTTGTTATAAAAGAATATATATATCATTAATTTTGTGATTTAAAAGAAATATATTCTTCATTAATATTTTTAATGCGCGTATATAATTTTGTCGTCTAATAAATAATGTATGTTTAAGTTGAAATCAATAATCTAATTCAATGGTTATATCTATTATTTTATATTGTATTGTATCATATTATATAATGATATAACATTATATTATATTATTTTGATATATATGATATTTGAATATATTATATATAATACAATTAGAATAATAAACCTAAAAAAAGTTGAGTACAAAGTATAACAACAAAATGAGAAAAAATAAATAAGATAATGAAACGATCACATTAAATCAGATGTTATCTATAATGAGAGCCTTTTATTGATACTTAACAATGAATTCAATAATATAATATTATTAAATTTAAATAATAATCAAATAAATAATAGTTTTAAATTAATAATATAATATAATAAGTAACAACCATCGAAACAAATTGTAAGTGAAATATTTTAGACGAGATCAATTCAAATTAGTTGAGCCTAAGAATTCAAATTCAAACTTGTTTATCTTTTTGTATCCCTCCTTAGCTTCCATTTGTTTTGCTATCTTTATAATTAGATGTCTCGAATCCACATCTTCTAATGTTTAAGGTGGAAAGTGCTTATCATTTGACTCATCTACTTTTATCTAAAAAAAAAAAAAATCATCTTAATTACTATTTGAGTCTAATAATATTTGTTTCAATCCACAATCTTTTTTCAAAATTTTTAAATTGTTAATTATTATGAATTACAATATGCTTAAAACTATCGGAGGGAGTAATTTATTTTTAAAAAATTAAAAATTATATAATTAAATTGACGAAAAACTTAATTAATTTTACTCTGATATTCTGAACTTAGTCATATAAATTAAATGGAGGAAATAGTATTATATGTATTTATTTAATTGATGTAAATCCCAAATATGAGTGTAATATTTTCATAAAATATCACTTTTTTTTTCTTCTTTTTGCTTTCTATTATTATGATGGGAAATGTGGCTTTGTCCTTTGGAAAATCTAAGGGAAAAGTTAGTAAGTGTAGAGAAGATGAAGGATAAAGACAAAGTGATAGTAGTAGGAGAAAAGATAAGACAAAGTAGATGAGTTTTTTTCAATTTTCGATTTGACATTTTGGATTCTCTGTCCCAAATCTTCAAGTAAAATAGTAGTATTAAAAAGCATATATAGTACGTGAGTTTTACTTTTTAGTTTTTATATCGAAGGGAAAGATTATTCTCATTAAACGATTTAAAAAATAATAATTCAAAGCAATTTAAAAAATTGAAACAATGCCCATTTCATAATTAAGAAAAGAATGTATCGGATTCTACTAGTCCATTCACAATTAAAAAAGAAATTACTGACCGTTTTGACAATTATATTCTTATTTATTATCTTCAATTTTTTATAATGTTAATTCTTTTCAATAAAGATTTATGTGTACTTTTTATTTAAGTTTTATCTAATTAATCAATATATAATTTGTATGAATAATATTGAGAAAATGAAGAAAAAAAATCATTATATATCTTGTATGAATTAGCAATTAAAGCCGTCAAAAATTACTTGGCCTCCATAAGGAAAAAAAAACATTTGTCTGACTTATGTTTGAGAAATCTTTTTGACTTAATCCATTTTTAAAATTAAACAAATAAAATAATTTATTTTAAAAAGAAGATTGACAAATGCAATAGCTAGCTTTAGATTATTAAAAAATAACTATCTTAATTATAATACAAAAACTTAGTCAAATGTAAGATGAAGCTTGTATATTGGCAGTTAGGAATGTCATTATATTAATTCATTTACTAATCTTATCATCACCAAATATATAGAAAAATAATAATCTAACTTGATATTCCAGAAAAATTCACAATCTCTGGCACAGTCTATTTTGCCTTTCGATGAACACTCTATAGTAACCTTTGGGCAACAATTTGCAAACCAAGAGTAGATGAACTTGTTTGTCAATAATTCTAACTTTTCCTTCTATTTATGTATACATACACTGAATCTATTTTTGTTTATATAACTCTATTAAGGTCTTAGGAGTGTGTCAAAGCATGGAATATTTGGACATGTTTGACTTCAATTAATAGAAAAACATGAGTGAGTAAAAGAAGTACTCATAATACAGACAGGTGGGACAACAAAAAATTCATGTATTGTTTTAAGTAATAATTGACAAAGGATTCAATAGTAGGGCAATATCAAATGAATAAAAAAACTTCATGAATTTTAATTTCTTTTATGTAACAAAATAATGTTCAACACGCTTATTGAAACGTTTTGATATTTTATATACTTATTTATATATACACTAAAAATTGAAAAATAGAAATATCAGTTGCTATCATATATGAAACCTTGCCTCCTATTATGACAGACAACCTTTTTTTAGTTCCATAATGGGTTCATATGGCTAGTTGTTCACATTCAACTTTAGACCTAGTTAAGCCTTAAACAAACAAAAAAACATAATTCAGTCCACTTACAAGTTAAGACTCCAACTTTGCAATGTGCTTACAGGTTGTTCTTTTCCCTTTTCTAAAATTATTTCGTGAGGTTGTGTGTATTGAAATGTGTGATCATCTTATTTAAAGTTCTGCTTGAATTATGATTTATTTAAAATTATATTAATTTTAAATTTTGAAATTTTGTTTGAACTTGTAACTTTTTTCATACAAATAGAAGTTTCATAATTTATAAAAATTATTAAAAGAATATCTTCAAATCTTATATAATACTGTCAAATAAGCAAATCATAATTCATAAATAAGACGTATATCAAAGACCATTACTTACTCTCCAACCATATTTCAATATGTCACTGTTTAAGTTTAAAATCTATTAGATTTTCATATATATAAGAAAATCTTTTAGTTATATATATATATATATAAAAGAAATTAAAGTGTGTGAGAAATTATTCCTTCGGGGACGTCCGATAAAATTGAAATGATACAAAAAAGATTAGCATAGCTCCTATAAAATGATGACACATACAAATTGAAGTGTATGAGAAACTTCATAAACTACAGCATTATTCTACTTCAAGTGTCAAAATCAAGACTATATAGAAGTTGAACCATAGAAAACTAATGTTGGGTAAATAAATCTATCACTGATTTTAAAATTTAATCAAGTGGTAGCTATTTTAGGGCAACTTATTAATCCCCCAAAAAATAGGACAAAGATGGCATTATCTTTGCGTAAGATAAGATGTTATTCACCTTATCACTCCAAATTCTGAAACGTTATCGTTATGTAATTATTTAATCAACTAAACAATTAATGGAAAATACTATTATAATTAAAGAAGAATATCAAAGAAAAGAACTCATGATTACAAGAATCAAATAATAATATTGAATTTAGGAATAATAAATAGTTAGTCTTCCGTCTGAAGAATATTTTTTTACGTTTATCTATATATTTATTTAACATATATCAATTAAATATTAAGTTGAATACCTTTAATTTTTTAATTTAATTTGTTATAACTTGTAACAGTATTCCTTTAAAAATATATTATCCACTTTTGCACGAATTACACAAAAGTCCAAAGACATAGAGTGTGTGTTCGTTGAAGAAAAAAGTATGGAGTTGAATTTTTTTTTAAATTTAGGAGAGCCAAACAAGGCATAAGATTAGGGTTAAATATTTGTTGATTAAAATTTTGATTAATTAATCAATTTAATTAAAAGCGAAATTAAGAAAGATGGCCGGCCAGGGAGTTGGGATAAGGACAAAAGTAGGACCCACCAGCCGCTGCACCATCTCCCACTTGCCATTAAAAATTAATTTAGACAAATTATTATTTTAATTAATAAATTAATTAATAATAATAACTGGGTCCCACTTGTTTCACGTTTTCTGTCAGCTTTGCATTTACATCTGCTCAACTTTGTTCTCCTTAACCATGATTAACTTCATGTTAAACCCTAACCACACATATGCTAATTAATAATTACTTCAGGTTTCATTTACGACTATATTAAATGCATCATACTCTACTCTCTCCATCTAATTTTATTTATTATATTATATTTTTAAAAAATTAATTTTATTAATTTTTATAATTAAATTAAATTACATTGATTAGGTATCTTAAAAAAAAATATTCAAAAACTATATAAATAATATTATAAAATGCAATTTTTTATATATTAATATAATAAAACAGTATATCGTAAATTGTTAATCAAAATTTTTATAATTTAATTCCAAAGAAAGAAAATCATGGCGATTTAAAATAAACCCTACTTAAATTGAACGAGTAGATTGGCATTTCAACTTTAACACAACTTGCTTTAAATTTCCAAATCATAGGCTTCCTAAAAAGCAATTTCGTGTCCATTTTTATTAGTCCATAATAAAGACTACTCTCTACATTCATAATTAAACATGGAAAAATTACGCGGCTAAGCAAATTTATACTATTTAATTACTTTTTATAGCTATAGTTTGCTATAATTACCACTTGCGACTAACATTATACATTAATTACGTGGGCTGACTTCGAGTTTGTATAATTAGTCATATTTGTATATGTATAATTCACCAAGATATACAAATACATATGTCTAATATATAATTTTTTAACCTATATACATATACAATTCACCTCTCTACCCTCTCTCGCTCGCCTCTCTCCTCCCTCTCTCAATCTCGCTCGCCTCTCTCCTCCCTCTCCCAAACTCGCTTGCCATTTATACAAATGTATATGTATAATATACAGTTATATACAATTATATATATTTACAATTCACCTCTCTTCCACTCTCTGCCCTCTCTCTCTCTCGCCTCTCTCGATCTCGCTCGCCTCTCTCCTCTCTCTCCCAGTCTCGCTCGCTTCTCTCCTCCCTCTCCCAATCTGTCTTGCCATATATACAAATATATATGTATAATATACAATTATCTAACCAATATACATATACAATTCACCTTTCTCCACTCTTTTCCCCCTCTCTCTCGCCTCTCTCCTCTCTCTCCCAGTCTCGCTCGCCTCTCTCCTCCATATAACATGTAGCTACAAATTGTAATTATCAAACTATAGCTATAGAGGGTAATTAATTATTTTTAAGTGGCTATATGTGAAAGTTTCCTATTAAACATTCATGATTAATTGTTACATTCTTTTTTTAGGTGTATGTATTTATCATATTGATATGTAAAAGTATAATTTATAGTACTTTTTGTATAGTTTTGTATATTTATTTATTTTTTTTAAATATGAAATTAACATAATCTAATTTATCTTTAAACTTAGTTAAATTAACTTTCGAAAAGCGTAATATAACAAATAAAAATAGACAGAGGGAGTATAACAATAATTTTACTATATCTTCAATTGAATATAACAGATTTAACGTTTTGAAAATGTAATGAGAAATAATTATAGCTAATAATAAGAGTAAATTAAGGATTAAATGATAAATTATCTCTTAAAATTTTCAAATCAGAAAAGTGAAAATAAAGATCTATTTTTAATTGAGAACAAAAGCTCATTATACACACAACTTTATTATTTAAAGCTGATATATCCGTTATTACAAATATAATAAATAATAATATTTGATTTAATGAATAAAATATGCACAAATTAATTCAAACACTCTCATTATAAAAAGAATTTTCCCAATATTCACATCTAGAAAAACTTCGATGAATTCTCAACCAAAAAAAGGAAAAAGAACACAACAAGTTATCAACAAAGAAAGGAAGAAACAACATAATTTCTAACGTTTTTTGGAAAAATAAGAATCAACTAATTAAGAATAAGATAGTACGATAGATATATGTTTACTTACATTACTCGACTATGCTTTGTTCTTCTTTCACACATTATATTATAACCACTTCCATAATCTTTCCACCTTTTTTCTTTCTACGTCTATTTCGAGTATCATATTATTTTATTATTGTTATTATTTATTTATTTTGATGTCTTTATAATGCTTTCTAAAATTATTTGTTATATCTTTTTTTAAAAAAAACTTTTATATGCTCACTTTCATACAAGTTTGATATATACTATATAAATTGAGAATTTTTTTAAAATAGTCATTCTGTTTTACGAGGTAGAAATAAAATTTGTTTATATTTTATTCTTTTAAGATTTTACGTGTAAAATTACCATGAATATAACTATTATTAAGATTGTTTAAGAGAAGATGTAATGACTTTGCACAAAGTCGTTGTTAATACAAGGATCCACTTGTCCTCGAACGTAATTCATTGTCAAAATTTTGTCTCTATTTTCAAACGCGCTTAGGTGCAAGTTTAATTTACCAACTAACCAAGCGATAGAGATGTTTTATTCATAATCAGAGGTCTCAAGTTTGAGATCTAGATATAAAGAAAATTATATTGAAAATTTCATATCTTATCATGCGCAATTTAGATATAAGCGAGGCTCTAATACAGACCGCGAACGTCAACAATTTACAAACTACTAATAAGAAGAAAAAATTACCAACTAATTATGTTTCTTCCTCAAACCCAAGAAATATATATTACTCTCAATCAACTTTCACAAGACACTTTCTTTTACTATTAAAAAATGAAAGATATCTTTTTTAGATAATTTTTAATTTTTTTAAAATGATATTTTTCAATGGATAAATCTTAATATTTGATTGGTTGAAACATAAAAATATATGCTTCGTAAAAAAAAATATCCTTAGCAGAATAGAAATTGACTTTCTCAATAAGTAAGAAAAAACCGACAACATTTTATAGGAATATTATCATTTTTCTAATGAAAAAATCCTTTTGACCCGTAGAAAATTTAGCCAGAATTTAATGAGAATAGTAAAATAATATACTTTATGTTATTCGGTCAAGTAATGTTCAATAGCATTATAGATTCATGACATGTGTACTATATGATAATTTATGGTTGAGATTCATTTAAATTATATTTTTGGGAGTAATTTTATTTTTTTCAAATTCTGAAGCAATCTCCAAAAATAGGTTAAATTTAAAAACACCATTGAGTTATAAATAAAAATTCAACTATTTAAGAACATGATAATACATTTAAAAAAGAAAAAGCTTATTTGGAGGTTTTGAAATAATTATAAAAATATATTTAATCAGATTCTTCAAAAGTGTCGAGTTCTTTAAAAGTAGTATTAATTTAAAAATCATATACAAATACGAGGTTTGGCAGGTAAAAAAGTCGGAAAGTCCGCATATCCACCGGAACTAAAGTCACGATTGAAGGCCTTTCCCGCTAGTCTTTTTTTTTTCTTGAAAACATGAGGTAGGATACACTTAATTGCTTTATTTGATAATTTTAAAAATAAAAAAATTGACAGCTTTGTTATTTTTATTATTATATTGAGTATATAATTTAAATGAATCTCAACCATAAATTATCATATAGTACACATGTCATAAATCTATAATGCTATTATGAATCTATAATGCTATTGAACATTAGTTGACCTAATTATACTTGACCGGATTTTTATCCCTTCATGTTATGTTATTTTACCTTTTTTTTTCTTTTAACTTTATCATCTTTTAATTAAAAAATCAAAAAAAAATAATATTATAAACTTTTTAAAATTTTAACCAGATTTTGACAAATTTTCTGTCATCTAGTATTATCCTAAATGACATAATTTTTTAACGAAAAGAATATCTCGACATGTTTTATCCATAAATCCCAAAAGTTCACAAAAGTTTATATAGAAAAGAGTATCTAAATATCATCTCTATTTTTACTAGGTAAAGAAAGGTTACACACGTAATTTTTTTGTCTCAATTTTATGATATTTTTTATTTTTCGAGAGTTTAAATTTGAACGAAGAATTGCGTGTGAAATTTTTAATTTTTTAAAATGAAATATATATTTTTGTAAACTATGTAAAAGGTAGTATAAATCAAATAATTGACAATTCAAAATAATTAAAAGATACATGAAAAATTTACGATAAAAAAAATTATTTAAATCTTAAAATTAAAAAAGAATCACATAATTGAAACAAAGAAGAAAATATCTTCTTTCTTAATCTCAATTATACAACTATACCAAATATATTATTGTTCCTACTGTAATTTAGAACTCAGGTAGTAGTAATACTTTATTGTTGATTAAAAATATAATTTTTAAGCACCATCATTTTTTTATGCATCTATTTAAAACTTTTTAGAGGTGAGAGAAAGAAAGAGTGCATTTGTTGAACAAGCCTTTAATTTGTCTTCCTCTCTTCCTTCTTTCTCTTATTATCACTCAACCAAATCCTCCCACCCACTTCTTTCTTTTCTCAAATCTAGGGTTCCTCTCCTCTTTCAAATATTCATTTTTTTTACTCTTATTTTTTTATAAATCTTCCCCCACACACACCAACATATTTTTTTATAAAAAAAATCAAAAAATCCTGTTGTTGTATACTCTTTTAATTTATTTTTTTCCTTCTAGGGTCATTATGGCTGGTCTTGATTTAAGTAGTGCATCTCGTTACGTTCATCAACTTCATCACCCTGAATTTAATCTCCAAATTCAATCCGAACACGATGAAAATACAAAAAACAATCCATTTTCAAATGACCATGACAATCATTTTGATTTAGTTGTTGGAAATTCATCTGGACCGGGCGACCTAGTTGGTCGTAGACCAAGGGGTCGCCCTCCAGGGTCCAAAAATAAACCAAAGCCCCCAGTTATTATCACTAGGGAAAGTGCGAATACGTTACGAGCTCATATACTTGAAATTGGTAATGGATGTGATGTATTTGAATGTATATCATCGTATGCTAGACGAAGACAACGTGGGATCTGTATATTAAGTGGAAGTGGAATTGTTACTAATGTAAGTATAAGACAAGCAGCAAGTAGTGGTAATAATAATAATAATAGTTCTTCATCGGTTGTTACATTAAATGGGAGATTTGAGATTTTGTCACTAAGTGGTTCTTTTTTACCACCACCAGCACCACCAGGGGCAACAAGTTTGACTATTTTTTTAGGTGGTGGACAAGGACAAGTTGTTGGAGGAAGTGTGGTAGGTGAGTTGATGGCTGCTGGACCTGTTATTGTAATAGCTTCATCTTTTACTAATGTTGCTTATGAAAGATTGCCTTTAGAGGAAGATGGTAATACACAAGGTTCTGATGGTGGTGATGGTCGTGGTGGTGGTGATGGGGTTGTTAATAATAATAATAATAATAACCCTTTTCCGGACCCGTCTAATCCTGGGCTTCCGTTTTTTAACCTACCGTTAAATATGCCTAACTGTTTAAATCCTGGATCTGCTTCTGTTGATGGTTGGATGGGGAATCCAGGTCTTCGCCCACCTTTTGGAGTTTAGTGCAGAGTTGCAGACACAGAATTCGAGCTTGTTCATATTGATCAGATGGAATGGAAGCTAATTTGGATCAATGAAGAAATATGGAGATTCTTGAATCAAAAAGGTCAGCTAAATTAGCGTACCATCTTTTTTTTTTTTAGTGTACCATCTTGTTTTAGAGATTTTGAGTTTTTTTTTTTGGTCTTGTATGTTATTTTGGGGTCTTGTAACTCTATGAATTCTGAAATTGGTCATCTTAATTAATGTTCTTTATGGAAACTTTCTATAAAGAAATATGGTTTGTTGAAATCAATATTTTGATCCATCTTTGTTTAATTCTCAAGGGAAAAAAACGGCGTAGTTGTTATAATAATTATTTTATATGCCTTTGTTTTCTAAATTATATAAGTTATTTAGTGGTATATTTTAATTTTAATTAGTTGATTTGTCTTCACCATCTATATGATTGAACATTGCTAGTATTATTAAAAAATAATACATATGCTAATAAATAATTAAATTAAAAAGAGAATACCATATATATATACATATACTGAGATTCTTCTTGTTGGATGAAAGCTGTTCTGGGAATTTTATTACACTAGAAGTAATAACATGTCCTTTTTTTTTTTTTTTTTAATTTTTTAAACATGTCTTGCATTAATGTTTGAGCTGAATATCTTGATATACTAATTAATTTTTGGGAATTTGATCCCACTGGTCATTACTGAAAACAATGTTTCACTCCTCAGTACTTATAATCTTTTTAAGAATTAGCATTTTGAATTGAAACTGTAAGAGAGTGACATATTTACACAGTGTACATGTCTATCAAATGTAACACTCAAAAGAAATTATTTTTAAAAAAGAAAATTTGAGACCTCTTTGTTAAATCTTGGTGTTAAGATTATGTAGTTAATAACAATCTTAATTGGCCCATTTCTGGAATGTGTTCTTAATCAAGTTTGGTTTTATTTGTTCTAAAATGTTATATAAGTTAGCAAACTTGATTGTATCGATGTTTTGTTTAACAGTAAAATTTATATGAAGTGGTTAAAGGCTAGTGGTTATGGTTCAATACGAAAATATCATGTTTTTTTTATGGAAAACGAAAAAACTACAAGCATGGGGAGGTCTTTTTTGATGTCTTCTACATAGGCCACAAAAATTGAACCATCATCTTGTGAAATGACGACATAATTGACATTGAAAAAACTATAGATCGATCTCATAACACAGGTGAACATGTGGCTCGAGATTGATGGTTAAGACCCCAAGGGTCAGAATTATGGGTGAAGCCTTTTTCAAATGCCAGTCCAACACAAATATAAAGTCATGACAATGTAATTTTCATTTTATTTGTCCTTAATTCTGCTTCAAATCTTTGATTTCTGACACACATATATATATATATATAGTGAGATGAGGCAATGTGTCAACAAATAATTTTGAACTACAAGGTCACACTTTGACTTAAAATCTCTGATGATTGATGCACTTTAGCTTCTACTTGTCTATCTTATCATGGTACCAAAATGTCAGAAAAATCTCATTTTTTTCTTTATAATAAGTCATTATCATACATCAACTAAGAAATACTAGAGACATATTGTTAATCATGATATTCTACTTGTACAATTTCCCATTCTATGATAGCAAAGGGTAATAACACAAGTAAGATTGAGGAGTATAGTCAGCACGTAATCTTGCGTATATAACTTATCCTAATATATTAAGTGAATTATTTAGTAGAAAAACAGTCCAATCCAAAAATTGTGGCATGATTTCATCAAAAACTCATTCTAAACTGTATGATTCATTTTATCATAAATTTTAAATTTTGAATTTGTCTTTCTGAAATACGTTATTCAAACCGTATTGTTCACTTCACCATAACCATTAGACCGGCATATGCTCATTCTATATATTCCTTGCATGTACTATAATAATCACTATTCATTAAAGTGACTGATTATATTATAACTAAAAAAATCTATTTCCCTCTAAATAAAGGTCTACGCATTCTACTTTACTTTATTCTCTCTATTTAAAATTGTATCGCGAATACAAGTGAAGACATTGATTTAAAGGAAAATGGCCAGATCCTTAATGCACTTAATTAATTAAATAAATTCCCTAAAACATCAGAGGTAAGATTCCTTAAAGCAAAATATACTTTTTATTTTTAAATAACTTCTTTAGTGCTTATAATGTTCAGATTCTTGGTGGGATCATTGTTTTTAGAAATTGAAAAGTCCGTGTTATTTTATGAGGCAGATAATTGCAGAGAAAGTTATGGCTGCTTTATTTTAAGCTTTGATTTAAGTTTAGATTTTATAATTTATTTTTCAAATGAAATATACATAATTCTAAATGTACTATGTCTACGTGCGCATAATATAATTTTATTAGGCTCCATAGATATAGTTTGCTAATTACCATTCTTAACTACATGTTAGAGGGAGGAGAGAGGCTAGTGAGAGAGGGCGGAGAAAAGTGAATTGTATTTGTATATCTGTCGAATTATATATGTATATCTGTCAAATAATTGTATATCTATATATGGTATACATATATATATCTGTATATTGGACGAGCGAGATCAGGAGAGGAATGAGAGAGGCGAGAGATATTGGGATAGGGAGGAGGGAGAACAGAGAGAGATAGGGTAGCGAGTGGAGAGAGGCAAATTGTATTTGTATATATGTCATATAATTATATATGTATATGTATTATATGTATATGTATTATTTGTATATGTATAAGAGAGGAGAGTGACGAGATAGAGAAAAGAGGAGAGAGGCACACATAATTATAGCTAAAAAGTGGTTGTGAGTAGTAATTGATTCAAACTATAACTATGTTAACTAATTAACTAATGTGTATTTACTTATTCGCGTAATTTCCCCTAAAAGATACTGCTTAACAAAAGCAGCCCAATCAAATTGTAGTTTGGATCGTTATAAGAAATGGGCTTGACTATTGGGGATTCAAATAGGGATCAGTACATAAGTAGCCCAACAGATATAGCTGCTTCTTACACCGGCTGGCCCATAAATTCATTCCACAAATTATAACAAAAAATATTGTTAAAATTACTCGAATTATCCTTAAAATGAGTTGGTCTTTAACCTTCGGTCATTATACTTATGCCGCTTGATTTGGCTGAAATAGACTAAGCTAATAAATGATGAGAGGATCAATAACCAATCTAAATTTGGGAGAGTTGAAGTAGATTTTCATTGGCTAATTTTATTACCTTTACAATAAATACATACAAATTATATGGCGTAAATTCGAATAAATCATAAAAGATAACAAAAAAAAGAGGCTTATTTGGAAAATTAAGTGGCTTTGAGATTTAGACAAAGTTAGTCGTTGACTGCCTCTATTATTAAAGCCTAACGTGCTTAAAATTTTTGACTACATAGTTGGACGGCTTTCTTGATTTATTCAACGCAAACTTGACATTGTTAACTTATTTATAACGAATTGAACAAATTGAGGCATCATTAGTCCAATAAAAATGTAAAGTTTAATTAACTAATAAGTATATAATAAGTACAATAACATAGATAATGTAATTTCACATATTGCATATAATTAATTTATTGAACAACTAATTAAATGTAATATAACTTTTTTTTAGGGTAAGTAACTAAGTATAGATTAGTATCCCCTACATTACACATGGTCATTAATGGAATTATGTATTCATGTCTCATGTTTAAATTTTAGTAGAGTCAAAAAAAATTAGGTGATTCATTTCTATCTGTCAAAATATTGATCGACAAAGTTAATTTGGTGTGAAAATAAAAAAATTCTTTGTATGCTATAAAATTAATCGAGATACACATAAGAAGAAATAATCATCCAACTTATTTAGATTTTCATTATAGTCTCGTAATAAGTAGTTTCTCAAATTACTTAAAGTTTCTCCATTTTTATGAAGACATATTTTTGAGATATAGTAGAATCTCTTAACTTATTTTACATAAAGTACTGCTTTTAATTAAAATCAAACTTGCATAAATATACAACCAGATCGAAGAACGTTTTATAAAAAAACACCATTATATTAGATGGAAATTACATACAAGAGAAATAATTCAAGTATACTAACTATTAATTAATTGCTAAAAATTGGTATACATTTTTTTTTTTGCAAGTATCAATTATTTCTACATATCCATATAGTATCATTTTCCTTTAAAACTTTTTTGTGTACAACCCCATAATATAAAAAGTGTTAATTAATCCCAAACAAGTTCCTAATACCACAAAGGGTAAAAGGAAGAAGTTAAATAAAAAAAGACTCATACATATATATATTACCTCTTTAACTTGTTAACTTCATAATGATTAATAAGTAATGAATTATCTCTTCTTTTCAACTACTATATATCTTGAGCATAGAAATCAATGATCTCCTTGAGATTTAGTTGAAACAAAGAGGAGCAATCATTTTGCATCAACCACAACATGTGTTCAAATAATATAGCATCAACATCCACATAAATCACTTTTTTTCCTCTATTTTCTTTTACTTTTTCTCCATCTTCTTTTCTCAACATTTCAATCAAACTTCTAAATAGACTTTCTTCTAACACAAATGACTCCACCAAGAATTCCCTTTTTTCCTTTCCCACCAGCACAGTTACCGGATAACTTGAATCGTCATAACCATCTTCCACTAGTGGCCTATACCCTAATAATCGGCCCGAACATCGCCTTGTCAAGATTGCTACCGGCAAAACTATACAATCCATGAACTGTAACACACGAAAAATAATATGTTGCTAGAAAAGGGCCACTTATATATGTATTTTGTATGAGATGTTTTTTTTTACCCTTTTTGGAGGGTATTTTGGGAATGAAATGAAAGAAAGGGAAGAAGAGTTCTTGATGAGAGTAGCAAAGATTGAATTGGCCAGCCAACGGCTAGTGTAGATATGCATATGAAAACAAAGAATATATAGACATTTTTTTTTATGTATAAGATATAGTTTGGTGTAATTTTCAATGGTTGTTTTCGTGGAAAGAGAGCCGTTTGAGTGAGAAGAAAAATTTCCTTAATTTTACTTTATGATGAGTGGTAGGAATATGAAAGGTGACAGATAGACAGATAAATTGGTAGGTCCAATGAAACTTGTGAAATAATATGGTGACAATTCTACTACTACTTTTTTTTTTGCCCCTTGTGACTAGTTTACCTTTTTTGTGACTTGGTCCCCATCTTTTATTTTTATTATTTTGGAATTTGATAGTCGAAATTCACTGATCTGATTAAATTTGATTCATATTTGATTAAATCATTGGGGGAGTGTTTTTGTATGTTCTCAAGGATTGATTTTGTCAGCTTAGATTAAAGGGGACGAATCTTAATTATATATAACCACCTCGCTGTAAGGGTGAAAGATTGATGTAGTAGGTGATATCTCATAAAATATGTCGATGATTGATTCTCCTTGATTCTTTGTCAACAATGTCCCTCAGTCGAGTTCTCGATCACACCAGACTTGCTAATAAGTGTGGTTTGCATCTTCTATAAAAATTGGCCAGCCATTGCATATAAACGAGTTCACCTGATATACATTTAATTAAAGGATAATGGTTGAGCATTTTTTCTAGAAATTCTCAAAAAAAAAAAAGCTTCATAGTAACATCATATTTCTTGGTCATGGTCCCTATCTTACACAATTTTGTGTGTAATTACTGGTATGCAGTATGTGATACCTGTTTATTCGATTAATTTCAAATTTGTGCCATATAAAATCTATTAAGTAAGATACTTTTTGTTAAAAGTTTTCATATTTTAAATATTTAAATTCGAGACTTCTAATTATGGACGAATCAGTAAGCCTTCTTGGTGGATCCACATTAACTTTGAAAGTGTCACTATCATCTTACATTATAACGTGTATGGGGTATAACCGTATAAGAGCCAGTTGGAATTGAAAATAGAGAGTTCACATCAATTATATCAAAGCGCGTTTAACAAACAAAGCCGACTTCCATGTTGAATGGATGGGGCACCAACAAAATCATAAAATAAAATAATTTGTTAAAAGAGTATAATAAGATTATTCTACACAATTCACATATATAAAGTCCAAAATGAAAAGATCAGAATTTTTTTTTTTAAAATGTTGGATAAATCTTATGTTCCCATCTTTTATTTTATAATAAGAATTAATATTATAATGTAAAGATAGATTTTCAGATATATCGTTTTTTTCAAACATGACTAGTAAGATTATACTAGAAATATGTTATTATTGCAAACATGGATTATAATATGCAACTAACTATAAAAGGAAACATTTTTATCTTATAATATTATGTGGGAAACTGTCATTTTCCAAAGAAATGGTAAAAAGTACTACTCCTTTGGAAATTTTGGACTTAAATTATAAGAAGTCTAATTATTGCTTAGAAGAAACTCGAGTTGCATTCTGTATCAAATAAAGAATGAAAAAAACTATATATTATAACAAAATAGTGGATAAGCTTAATTTCATGGGTCAAGTTTGTTTGAATTCCACATAATTTCCTTCTACTCCAACTTAATTTCAGCCAACTAACATGCCTAATAGGTCGGTCAAATCCTAACAAAACATTACCAGATTTAGGTTGAGTAAATAAAGCATTACTAGGTCGTTTGATCCGTGGAATAAGGAAATAACTCCAACATAAAATGTGGAGTTATTTTATCAGATATTTGGTTATAGATATTAATTAGTCATGGAATTTGATCAAATATTTTATTATTTTATTTTTTATATCATCGCTAATTCTCAATATTTTCTTTTCAAGATAAAATTTCAAATTCTCTCTCAAATACATTTTCAATTTCCATTCTTTTCATTGTACAAATATTTATATTATGTAACTTTTTAAAATGTCGATAGATTATGTACAAACACTAGTGATATTTCTAGGAAGCGAGAGTGATAAGCTGATAAAATTTAGCTTTAGGCATAATATATAAAAATGTCATCTAACTTGGCTTCTAAGACCTCCACTTTTGAATTTGCACAATAGATGATAATTATATATCCTATATATATTATGTCACAATTAAATAACATATTTATGTATTGTCTTAGGCGTGTGGATCTTTGATAGAACCAAAGATAACGAGGGTGTAGGCCAATGTTACAATTGGCCATTGGGTGGGTGGACGGCAAACCCCACGACCACAACACGTCTATATGTACTTTCTCAAGTGCTACTTACATATTTTTTTGAGTGCTACTTAGAATAAAGATAGTTAAGACTCTAATTTAAAAAAATTTTGTAGCGTTATAAAATAAAAGACATTTTGATGTCGATCTAATAATTGCCTCACTCTGGTTTGACGATAGGTAAAAAGCACAAAATCTTTCTTTCTTGATTCATCAATAAAGATAAGGAAGCACGTTGTAACTATGGAATCATTAGCATTTTCTCACAATAAACGTGAGTTCAAGTTAATCATAATTAGCAGGCATGTTGATAACTGGAAATAATTAATTATTTCTAATTTTAGAGAAGGCAAGTGAAGAAAATACTCCATTCATTTAGAAGAAATTTCTACCCAATCTAATAATTCCTAAAAGTTAACCATCTGGAAGTAAACAATATCCAACCAAACATCACCTAACATATACTACTACTACTAATACCATAGTGCCAAAGAAACCCTGAAAATGGATTTCTGTAAATCAGCCATATGCCTTTTTAACTTAACTACATACTGGAAAATAAGCTCAAGTTGAGAAATCAAGAAACGCCTATACTCTGCCCTGTTAGCATTGCAAATCAACTGCCAACTCGGTGGCAAGGGGAATACCCTTGGCAACATCATGTCGACAAAGAAAAAGTGTTTTCACAGCGATTTTGGCCAGCCCATATTTGCATACATTGACATACCATGCATTGGTTGGCCAGGGTTACCATAAGGTCCTGATTCATGTTGGAAAGGACTGTCGCCATTTTCCTCAGACGAGTCACTTGAGGCATCACCTTGAGAAGGAGGGCTCTCCCCTGTGGCCGGAGCATCAAAATTCAACATATTGGATGGTGGTGTCGAAGATGGCACCTTAGACTTTGGCTTTTTCCCTTCAGCAAGGAAGCTACCCACGATTACCTGGTCATGAATTTACAACAGTTTAACGACACATGCTGAACTCAAACAAGAGGGGGAAGAGTATAAAGGCAGATAGAGCGCACCTGCACTGGTGTGGCAGCCATAAGCACTCCTGAAACTCCACCACCCATTACTCTACCATCTGCCCCAGCCAATGACACACTTAGACCACTTGGTCCACTGCTGCCATTATTCTCCGACCGCATGAAGGAACCTGTCAATGAGATGATCTCATATCGGCCCTGCATACGAAAGTAAAAGTAATAGGTTAAATATCATGAGATTACTTGCCAAAGAAAAAAATACATGCAGCATATGAGATTAGTAGTATACGTAATATATAATTATACGCATTACAAGTGAATCAACCACCTAGCTCATCCATTGCCAACCCAATCAGGTTAGCAATACCATGTTCTAGAAACGTTCAATGATGAAACTAAGCTTCCATTTCAGCTCCACAGGATCATGCACAAAAAGAACCAATGCAATTGCTGTTTGGTCAAGTTTCTAGGAGACAAAAAACAAAAGGCCATCTCGAAGCACAAAGCATCTTGCATTCAAACTAATGATTCTTTAAGAAATGATTGGCCCCAACTAAACCTTGTTTAAGCAATAAGGAACTTATTACCTATGGTTAGCAAACACAAGTATGCTCTGGTAGATTACACATAAATATCCTGAACCATGTTTTTTTATTATAAAATATTCGAGTTCAGGGCATATGCGCACAATAAACTATAAGTCTCCTCTTTTCAAGGCCAGGTTTTGTAAACCTGCATCAAACTAAGCCAATTGTTTTTTTAACAGTCTAACCAACTATTAGCTTGGAAAGTGATGTCGCAAGGACTTATAGATGGTAGATACCACGTTAAATGCTTTGGTGACCTAGTTATCTCCACTCACCCCTTACTAGCATTTTAATTAGTCAGTTTCTCTCCTTGAGAAAGGTTTGCCCAAGTTTAGCAAGAGAATTAGAAAGATGCTATAGGGAAGAGAGATATCAATCTCTGTAGAGAAACGACCTACGAGAGTAGATCCAATTGAAAGACTATCCTTCAGAAGGGAGACCATTATGGCATAGAATGCACCTTTCTCTTTCTGTCATTGACAAGGTTAAAATGCTAGCTCAGTTTAGCAACCAAATATTGAGTAGATGGATGTACGGACATACTAGGAGAGATAAGGTTAGGAATGAAGATATTTGGGGCAAGGTAGGAGTGGCCACTGTGGTGGTTAAGATGCGGGAAATGAGGCTGAGATTGTTCGGACATACCAGGAGAGATAAGATTAGGAATGAAGAGATTTCGGACAAGGTAGGAGTGGCCCTAGTGGTGGTTAAGCAGAAATGAGGCTGAGATGTTTAGGACATACCAAGAGATAAGATTGGAATAAAGATTGAAATATATGGGACAAGGTAGAGTGGCCCCAATGGTGGTTAACATGGGGGGAAATGAGGCTGAGATGGTTCGTACATCTGAACAGAGCTGTGTAGATGATGCCCTGGTGAGGAGGTGTGAGAGGTTGGCCGTAGTGGGTTGAGGAGGTGTAGAGGCAGGTCGAAGAAGCATTGAGGTGAGGTGAGGTGATTAGGCAAGACATGGCATGACACAACTTCACTCACCATGAACATGAGCCTTGATAGGAGAGTGTGGAGGTTGAGAATTAGGGTAGAAGCTTAGTACCACATAACTTTGCTCATAAAGCTTTGGCAGACAGGAAGAAATCATTAGCACCTAGTGGTTTTCTGCCTCCATTTAGATTTGTTGAAAGAGGATTCAATTATACAATCAATTTAGTAAAATTACAGGAAATATTCCAAACTATGCTACGACAAAGTCTTTTTTCCATATGCATATAAGATGGAAAAGCATGTTAATTAAACCACTCTCTCATTAAATCCAGTGCACAGACATATTACTGATAACTATGTGAATTAAGATAATATTACAGATAGTCTCAAGGAAAATGCATACAAACCTCGTAACTAATAGTGCCACCCCCCATTGCTGGTTGGCGAAGGGTGACGTTACAGATGGCTCCATTTGCAGATAGAATACAAACAGTACGTGGTCCTTGCTGGGAGAAAGCCATTATCTTTGAAGCTATGTCCTGAAGACGGGAAACAGATTCACATCATATCACAGTCAACTGAAAATTCACAAGACTGTGAATTTAACAGATGTCAATTTTTTAGAAGTTCAGATAAAGCTAGAAAACAAAACATCAAACTGTATCAATGTTCAGCAAGACTGTAAAAAAAAATGATGCAGAAAATGCACTCCACCACCAAGCTCCTTTAGTAGATACAAATCCAAGCACCACGGACAACAAAAATTAAAGGTACGTATCAACCACAGGTACACCTTGTCAAAAGATGCGTAAAACCTCTACCGAATTATTTTTTATTTTGCAGCATATAAAACCAAGGTGCAAGAAATTTTGTATAGATCTTGATAAGGCACGTGCAATCTATCTTAAGAAAGTCGCTCATTACAAAGTTTGCTCCGATGCTGAAAAGCATATCCAGCCAATCAGTTGTCGTTTTAAACTTGTCAAAGACAATGTCAATCACCAATATGATATTGAAATAACAAGCTGGAAACCCTAGTTACTTCCATACCAAAACATAAGGTTCGCTACGAAATATTATTTACAAAATGAGATAAAATGCAATGTAGGTTGATTAATTCCATAAAAAATAGTGGTACGGTTAAGCATAAGTAAGGTCTTTATTTCTAAATCTATATTTTAAAAGCGATTAAAACAATCTATATCGTCCCAGTCACTTCCTCATGCAATATAACACCTATTATTTACCTAAACACCAGTGTTAAAAACTTGTCTTCCCATGTCGAGGACATCTCTTAAAGCACTCCCACATGCTGACCTATTCAATTCCCAATTTAACTATCATGCACAACCCCCATGTCAGAAAATTGACAAGGGGGGAATTGTCTGGTGGCGAAGATCCTCCATCTCCAACCATAAGAATTGGGGGATCAAGTTACCAACGGAGCAAAAATGTGAGTGTTGCTCCCCTGGATCTCCAGATAGAGGAATTTGGCAATGGAACTTCCCATATCCCCCCACCCCCACCCAAGCAAAAAGGAACTCTTCGTAGACATAAAATTTGCATGTTTGTGAACCAGTATGACCTTAAATGTTACAGGCAATACTCAACTGACTTCTTCTTATCAGGTATGTGCTGTTGCTGGAGAAAAAAAAACAGATTTTCCTCTCATAAACTGATACTAAATAAGTTGTCATTGGTGAGATGGAAAGCAGGCATAGCAGAAAGCGTAGCTTTCATATAAATGCTGTGCAATAATGTTAGAATCTATCAGCTATGGTAGAAAACAATTACTATGCCTGAAGGGTGAGTAACCTTCAAGCCATAAGGTACAGGTACCTACCAATGCCTCACACCAAAGTAAGATATCAAACAGCGACACTTTCAAGTTTCAAGACACAAGGTACCTACCAATGCCTCACCCTAATGCAACTTGTGATCGGCGGTATAAACCATCACCATCCATGTCCATCCATTTAAACTCACAGTCCAATATTATATAAAATATCCCTACATTTCAATATGTGACATAATTTAACTATACAAAAAAGGTTTAAGAATGGAATTAGACTTTTGAAATTGTGGTCTTAAATAAACCATAACCTTTGTGTAGCTAGCTACCTACTGAAATTACACCTTGACAGTAAAATAGAAATTTAAAGTTAAATTGATTCCTAGTATAGAAATATGACACTCTTTTTGGAGCAAACGAATAAAGAAATAGTGTCCCATAAAGTGAAACAAGAGTAATTAAAAACAAAAACAAAACACTTTTTGACACTCTTTTTGGAGCAAACTAATAAAGAAATGGCGTCACATAAAGTGAAACAGGAGTAATTAAAAACAAAAAAAAAACAATTTACAAAGTAACCAATTTCAAAAAATAAACACTTCACCTTGCCTTTTCAATAGAAAAACACTAGAAGCTCTTAATATTTTATTTTCATTTTTTTATGAAGGAAGCTCCGATAATTTTTTTTTGGTAAATAAAACAGAACTTATTACCATTGAAGAATTATATAACAAAAAAACGAATTAAGAATACAACTCAATCTTAATCAACAACATCACACATAGCCACACACATCTATTACTCTTCATTCTAGCCTCTTCCTACCTATTTAGAAAGGAAGCTCCTTTAATTTTATAATGCATATATAGAAAGGAAGCTCCTTTAATTTTATAATGCATATATGAATCTCTGACAGCCTATAAGACCCATAGAAAACACACGATCTAATAAAAACTTACAATCATGAATAAATCTTAATCCCAACTAATTGGTATCACCTACATAGATCATTTCCTCCTTACAATAGATGTAACAAAGCAAATATTTAAGTTAATTCATGTACTGGCAAGTTTTTGTATATTATATTTCTACTATGTTATTAATAATCACTAACATATCCATCCATACCATCGCCTTCATGGTTATTATAATGAGCTTATGTGGGTACTTGAGGCGCATGCCTTAGCGTCATTGTGCCTATACGATACCAACGAACAACCAAACGAGGCAAACACTCAACTTGATTTACACTTGGCTTCAGGGCATAATCACGTCTCAAGTTCGCCTCCAACAACATTTAGAGTTACATGGCCAATCCTAAATCTAAAAGCCCCAAGACAAATCCCTTGAAGCCTTCGGATCAATGATATCGCACAGAAGGATCTACCAAATTATAGCAACAGTCACATATATACATCCAATTCCCATGTTATTACAAACTCCGACAAGATGGTAGTTAATATGAATCTCAAAACACTTGTCAATCTATCAACATGTATCCGCCAAAGCGACAAAACGAAAAGTAAAGGAGACGGAGCGCCACTTTCCTTTCCGTAAATTCAGGGAGTTAGCTATTTCACCTAAAACAAATACTTCTGTATCAAGTAAAGCAATTTGAAGCTAAAGTATATATCCGCCAAAGCGACAAAAGGAAAAGTAAAGGAGACGGAGCACCACTTTCCTTTCCGTAAATTCAGGGAGTTAGCTATTTCACCTAAAAACAAATACTTCTAAATCAAGTAAAGCAATTTGAAGCTAAAGTATACAATGCAGAAACATGATCTAAAACATACATATAACAATGTAATGTGGAGAGAAGCTTTCGAGCACATTCAGTAGGTTAATGAGCACGTTTTGTGAAACAAAATAACATTTATAGAAAAAGATCATAGTAACATATTTTACCAAAAAGAAAATTAAACAAACAACTAAACAAAATTTACCTCCCCAACATTCACTGTGATCACATGAGGTGTAAACCCAACTCCAGCTGCACCTGTCAACCATAAAGAAACAATTACTTACTGCAAGCACTGAATTGTAGGAAAACAGTTCAAGAAACACAAAAAGACTGCTTTTTTATTTCAAAACTAGTGTAAATCAATTACCTAAAGCATCTAGCTGTTTCTTTCCAGAGCCAGGAGGTCTTCCTCGGGCCTTTTTCGAAGGATTCTCGGAAGAAGGACCCTCCGCATCACCACCGCCACCACTTCCAGAATCTGTAGGAGGCACCCCAGATGAAATCGGGGTAACAGGAGTTGGCGAGAGGCCCAAAGCGATGTTACCATCAGGAGAATACTTCCTGGGTCGGCCCCTTTTTTTCCTAGCAGGCTCAATGCTGAATCCAGTAGCCCTAGGAGATGACGCATCTGAGTAATCAAGATTATGTTGAGGCGCCGCCACCGCCGCAGAAGCAGTATTAACCACAGAATTAAAAGGAAAACCAGAATTTTGCTGCTGGTTCTGATGTTGCTGCTGCTGGTGCTGCTGAAGCTGTTGCATCATAGCAGAATTGTTGTTGTTATGTGTTGGAACATTGTTAGGTAAACCAAAGGTGTTAGCTTGCTGCTGCTGCTGTTGATGTTGGTGATGCTGCTGTTGAAGCTGTTGAAGCTGATGGTGTTGTGGTCTTGCCATCATCATGGGATGATGGCCATGGCCATGACCATGTTGCTGTTGGTGATGAAATTGGGGGTGTTGGGGTTGATGATGTTGATTTTGGTGGTGACCCGCTTGGGATTCTTGAGAATCCATGAAAACAGAGAATTGTTCTTGAAAAAAAAAAACTTTTTTTTCAAGAATGCTGTTGTGATTTTGTTCTTTACTGTTTCTGTTCACTGAAGTGGGAAAAAAGTATAAACTGAGGAAAGAGGTCAGGTGGGGGTGGGGGGGGTTAGGGGGGGTGGGGTGGGGGGAGGCTGAACTGAACAACAAAATGGGCAAAAGCGGAGGAGAAGTTGGACTAAAGAGGAAGACACAACAAGAGTTTAGAATTTTTAGGGTTTTAACAAATTTTTTATTTTGAACTTTTTTAGTGCACATAGTATTAGATCTGTTCTCCTCACTTTACTAGGTATCCTTATTATTTTTAACCTTTTTTTCTTCTAATTTCTATTCTTATTCGGATGACTCAATTGATTTGATCGGGATTGATCTCCTCAATATCACATAAAATTTACACGGTAAAAATTATTTTGGGGTTCCAAAATAAACATATTTAATTATTATTTTATTTTTTTATAATGATGAGTTTAAATATCTAAATTATTTATGTGTTGGCACTATAATTTCATTTAGTCTTGCTTTTAAGTTGATAACTAAATCAATACACAAATTTTTTGCTCTCTAAATAAATTCTTCATTGTTTGTGCTTTTTGTAAATAATTTCACTAGTTCATTTAGTGAACATAACATAATGTTATTAGCAATAACACATATATACCATGAGACCTTGTTTTGTATGGTGTGGTTAGCTCAACTTCCATAAAGTATTAATAATTTTTTTTAGTTAAAAAATATTATACAAGATTGAGAGATTAACTAATAGTCTTAAAAGTACATACAAAGTAGTGAAGTCATTAAAATATCTTGACATAAATGTCACAAGATTTGGAAGTCTCTTAGCTAAATGGCCAAAAGTGTAGGTTAAGAAAATTGAGTTGAGACTGAAGAAGCGAGAGAGCAATAAAATTATTGTGATATCAACGTTTAGCATGATTGAAATATGACGATTGTATATCAGAGGTAAATTATACAGACATAGAATAATTATTATTATGATTAAACTTACATGTAATACAAAAAAAAATATCATTACAATCAATATATCATCGATCAACGCCAATTGTGTTATTGAAGATTGACCCTAGTTATATATAGCTTTAATATTCCATAAATAAAAAGAAGATATAAAATTTGAATTAGTGAAGTCTAGAGAAAGAAAGAGATATCATCATTTCATTAATACTTGTTAAGTGAATTTTTGGGTCGTTTACGATGAGTTCCATGTTAAAGAAGAAGAAAGCTGACGATTGAAACAAGTCAAAAGAACAGGTCCAACGCAGCTGACTAACGTGTCTGCAGCAAGTGTTGATGAAGAAGAAAACTGATGATTGGAACATGTCCAACGAAGCTGACCAACGAGTTTACAACACTGCGGTAGAATTAGTGTCGCACTACGATTAGACTAATTATATTTATTAGGATTATATTTTGTCTAGAATTATATTATTATTATATTATAGTACAACTAGGATTAGATTATTTATAATTCCATTATTATTATTATTATTATTATTATTATTATTATTATAATAATAGGTATTTTAGTATGACTCTAAGTATAGTTAACTTAGTACTTTACAATTCTCTCATTCTCTCTTATATAAGAAGAAGCTTGTAACTCAACATGGACTTAATTCATAACACCAAGCTACATCATCTTTAAATTGGGATGATGAAAATATTGAATTATGATTAAAGGTATCAAATGCATTTTTCTGGAATATTAATGATGTCACAAGACTATTGAATTTTATGAATTAAATAATTCAACTAAGATAGCACTTTGTAACGCAAATTGAACTTAACAAAATGGTAGCTAAAGATAATTTAAAAGGTTCTCATCAAGCATTGATTTGGACAACTTTTTATTTGAATCGATGTAATTGTATAGATTATGATTTGTAGTCTTTTTTTTTTCCTCTCATTTTAATGAGATTCTAAAGTGAATTTAGGTATATTATAATTTACTATCTTAACATTATTTACGAAGAATTTCGATCCCATGTGAATTTTAACTTGTGAGAATTAGTGGATCACAACTACGCCATTTATGCATTTTCTATTGTTAATTAAATGCAAGTTATATCTAATTTAGATATTTAGGATTGTTTAGTATGCTAAACAAATATAGAAATAATGGAGGGATAAAAAATAATATTGTTTTATCCATTGTTTAGTTACTAATTCTAAAATTAGTATACTAAAATTAATAATTAGTAATTAATAGGTGAATAAATTATAAAAGGTGAAATAATAGGTCCAAAATTGATATATTAATTGAATCATAAGATATATCCCCTTCATTTGTCCTGGTACCATAACTTTGTGTACTTGCCTACTTGTTCAATCATTGATATTTACCTCATGAATATTTAGATTTCTTTGTAATTTGATGTATTATTTTCATTTTTTTATATTAGAATTTGTTATATTTGAGTCGATAGTTTTTTGATAATAGCCTTTTTATTTCCTCGATTTTGGTTATGTTCCATACTCTTCACACCTCACTTTTGAAACTCTACTAGATTTGTGTTATCATAATTGTTAATCATTTTATAATTTAATTTAAAATTTACAGTAAAATCTCTATAAATTAATACTCGATAAATTAATAATCTCTCTAAAATAATATTTTCCTTCAGTCCTGACTTGGGTCAATGGAAAAAATCACCAATTTCGATAAGATAATAAGATGATATATTTACAGAAGACCTCTATATAAATATATGGTTCAATTAATATCATAAATTAATAATTCTTTAAAAGTACAAATATATATAATACAATTTTGTGAATATTATTCTATTGTGTTTAGTTTTTTCTTAAAATTTTAATCTAATTGAAGCTCATGTCTAACTTTTCTTATTGCATTCAAGAACTCCGGTGTTGTATTTTCGAACTGCATTATAAAATTGTGAAGAGTCTAGATGCAATAAATGCTTTCTTACGCGCAACTGGTTCAAAAGGTATAGTATCATCTTCAACTAATTGTTATTGTTTATTTCAATGGTATTCACAATTTCGTCTAAGCCCTGGACCTCTGAACATGCATAAGTTTCACCCGGATAATTCATCATGTTATTGATATCCATTTTATTGTGGTAATCGAGATCATCATCATGATCTTAAGTTTATGAATGACGTTACAAAGTGGGTTCATTCAAATTCTTTGAGATTGCATCCCCCAAACGAATTTTACAGTGTCGACAATAATTTTTTATCGTCTCTTGCTACACATTTGTTGTCTAAACAAGGATTGAAAAATATAGCATCCAAAATATTAATCTTTGCTGGATCAATTGTCCCACTTCATAACCTTCTAATATCCTACGATAAAATCTGTTACGACAATATATCTTGAAAGCTCTTATTATTCCAGCATCACAAGTTCGAAATTAGTTAGATACAATGATTTTGATGTATTCGTTGTACTTTATGTATAACATTTTTTATGTGAAATCAATAAATATGATACATAAATTACTAAGATATAATGATTTTGATATAATCAAAATTAACCTTCATTAAATCTCAAATCATTCTTTAAATTAATAAATATTAATTTATTGATTAAATAATATCTCTATAAAATAATAAAATTTCATGATCCCGCCTATATTAATTTATAGAGGTTTTACTATATATATTGAACATTAAATCGTAATTAATTTGATGTAATTTATTTTTTTATTTGATTTGATTTCAAATAAATAATCCATCTAACTTATCCACATTTTCACTTTAACACTCTTATCATAATCATGTTCAATTTTAACTCATTTTATTAATGTTACTAGCAATTAGTCTTAATATTTTATTTATTTTTTAAAAAAATGTTTGGTATAAAGTAAGTATTTCATTTTTTCCACCTGTCAGCACTAGCAAAGTCATAACCCGCAGTTTAGACCTCACAAATCACTAGTCCAAGGTCAATACTCCGATTTCTCCGGCGAGATCGTCGTTCCGTCAATATCTCCGGCGCCTAAAGATCCCAATTTGTCGGCGTTCCGGCTCCCGACGGCGGGAGTATTTAGTAGTTCTCGCCATTTTTCTCGCTAATGCATGTCGCTGTATATAGAAAAGGATGGGTTTATTTAGGAAACTATCTGGATTTCTAGGGCTTTCAAGAGAAGAAGGTCACGAAGTGAGAGGGGTAGAAGATAACACCAATGGTAATATAGCACCGTCGTCAGTGGATGTAGCTGCAGCAGCTGCGACAGCTCAAGCTCAAAATGTTCCACGCAGAGGTTTCAGTGTCCCGATTCAAGTCCCCGTCGAGAGAACACAAGTCGGCCCTATCCTTGTTCGTTGTAGTTCACGCGGTGGTGGCGTTCAGGTAAATAATCGGAGATAATATACATACATGATAATTTGACTTTGATTCTGTTAATTGTTTGCAAAATTTGTTTGATTGTATCTTTAGATATTAATTTAAATGTTCTGAGTAAACAAATCCACTCTATTCGAAGTCAAGAATTTTGTTTAATTGGGGTAAATGGATTAATATTATGTTTAGTTATAATATCTGAAAAAAGATAAGATTACCATTAGTTTTCTGATTCTTGGATGCACCTATATAGTTTGTTATGTTTGTGACTGATTGAAAACTTGCTAGCAGTACTTGAACTTTAATAAGCGACCTATTTAAATAGGTATAGGTATGTGCGGTTTCCTGTTGAACTCCAATTTGACCAAACTCGTTAATGTAGATAAGAGATACCATTTAGCGGTAGGTGCAAGGTGGTCGAAGTAAAACGGAGGTACAAATATTGGTGCCATACTTCTAGGAAAGAGATAGAGTATTAGAGTGGAAGTGGTTTCTGTAAACTTGATGATTGGCGGCATTCTCAAATACTATGTTAACTAGCTACTGTTGATGTTTGCTAGAGGTGTGATGGAGGGTCCAGTTGTATAGTCTCTTCTGTAGTGGGAATGTGGAATTGGTGATTTGCTCGGGGAAGAGGGGAAGGGATCTGACGAAATACAGTTTCCTTATTTGTCAGTTAATGTAGGATGAAAGTAAGTTTTATCGATAATGACCAAAGATGGGTCCACCTCTTGAAAGTGTATCCATGCATATCCAGTTCAGTATCCACCCCCCGCCAAAGTTTGCCCAAGCTAGATAGAGGAGCTTGAAGTTCACCTTGCTTGATTCAATGTCATTTAATCTCCCCTATATGCTCCCCATCCAAATTGTTGAAATAACATGGAAGTGGTCTCACTTGGCAGAAAGTTATGAGTGTAATGCAGTACTGTGCAGGTAGGACAGTAATATCTTTCCAGGGAAACTGCATTCTTTTGCCTCTAGATGATACTTATAAAAATTGCATCTAAATGTAGCTCCATGAAAGGGGAAAGAAGACAACCAATGTTGTTGCATCAATGTATAGAGCACTGCAGTATGAGAGCACACCTTTCATTTCCTATTCCCAAGTGTTCTAGTTTTTCCCAGTAAAAGGAATAGATCTTAGAAGTCGCATGTTTGTATAAAGAAAAACTTGTCTTATACAAGTAAAAGGGCTTAAAGCATGAGTTGAAAATTTATTGAGTGTGTACTGGGAACATATGTAATGTATCCACTATTGTGCAAGAAAATTCATTGAGTGTGAACTGGGACATACTTAATATATCCTCAATTGCACACATACAATTAACTAAATAAACTTGTTATTCACAATTCTCTTTTCAGGTCAGTTCATGAAATTCCTTTGAGGAATATTTCATGGAGACTTTCAAGTATAAATCAATTTAACTATAAGTAAACAAGTTATTTGCTTATACACCTAAGCTTTCTCAATCTTTTTTTTGACATTTGTTTGTTGATTATCTGGAAAGAGGCTGCTTCAACCTTGGTGTTTGAATGAAATAAGGGGTGTCAATGAAAGAAAATTTGCATCAACTATTTAGCTATCTGCTAATGCAAGTTTTACTTGGTGGTCGGTTTATTGTTTAAGGACATGCAATGTATTCCCATGTGAGACTTAGATACAAAGGATTACTAGGGAATTAGGATATGGTTTTCTAGTCTAGACTCTAGGGATTTTGAGCTGGGGTAATTAGTAGCTAAAAGTTCCTCCGGAGAAAGTGTAGTGGAGTTTCACCTACTTGGCATATAGTGATCATTATTCTGTCTGAAAGAAAGCAAGCTGTCCTGATTAGGGCTGGGATTTAAGAGCATTGTCTCTACACTCTACAGCCTGTAATGAAACTCTCATTTGTTGTTGTGAGGATTCTTGAGAATAACTGAAAAGAGGAGCGTCCGACAAGCGAAAAGGTAAGATTTTCTTGATGGCGTTTTAATTTTTTCTTAAGACTTATTGCCACTATATGCGTTTTGGTTTATCAACTCCCTCATTGAATAACTTATGTTAATATTTCAAGAATCTATACTAGGCGATAGAATAAAATCTTTGGAAGATGCACTCATTCAGAAGCTCCTGAAATTGGAGGAGAATAGGTCCCACGTTCCTTCTTTGGAATTGTAAATACATGTTTCTAGGTTCCCATCACACTTTATTAACTCGTGCACATAATCACTTTAAGGCCCCTGTATTTTCTTAAACCTATGCAATTTAGAGTCTCTAGGTAAGTGAAGTGTGAAGTACAGTATAAAAGGCATCACTAAAGGGGAAAATTTCTTCTCTCCAGAGCCATTTCAGGCACTGGCTATAACTGAACAGAAGTATGAATGTATGATAAATATGTAGGATCACTGTTTCCATTTACCATTTGTGAGATCACATCTTTTCTATGTCGCCGTTTCACAGTGTGGTTGAAGGCTTGGCTTAAACCAGAAGCTTTTAGTGAAGTATTTGTATCTGAAGATGTCATTAAATCTCTGTTCCTATGTATACCAACTTATCGCTGTCTAAAACGTAAGAAAGAGAAATGTGCAGCAGTCTGGCGAAAGACACTGATTTCTAGTTCAGGAATGATGGTTTATATTATATAGGTGAGGCTTCATCTTATTGTTAGTTTCACTTGAGGTGTAGAAGCTTAAGCTTATGAAAGCTTCATTTATCTTGTATGTGGATTCTTCTTTGATGAAGATTTCTGGTTATATTTCTTGTTTTATTTTCTTGTTTCTGGTAGAATACCTCATCGTAAGCTCATTCCTTGTTGGTCTTGGACTTTTGGATGGTAGAGCTCTGCTTTTTATTGGGTTTTCAGTAGTGCATAAAGCTTGTGCACCCGTTGGTTACGTGGGTAATACATTGTTAATTTCTCGAGAAAAACCTATCAAGCTTTTCTATTAACTTTGCAATCATCTGCACTGAGGATGTATAATGATTCTTCAGCGGTGGAGATAAATAACAGCTTCTTAGCTTTGCAGTTTCCATGACCCGAAATTCGTTTGTTTTTATAATCTTACCATTAATTTCCTGTTATTGGGTGAAATCTTTCCTCTTTGTGATTTTTCTCTTGAGATGTTATCAGTGTCTTGCCTCTTTGTGGTGCTATTTAGTTCCAATGCACATACCTAATCATGATGTTTATAACAGGGATTGAGATGGTACGCCAAGCGTCTTAGGATTGATGAAGATGGAGATGTTGCAGACGAATTTCTCGAGGAAGTCCTTGAGGACACACGTTCGAGCACAGAAGAGCACCACAGGCAATATCCCAAGTTTGAACTGAAGTACACCACAAAACCTGCTAAGATAACAAGCCAGGCACTCTCAGCTGCTGGCAAAATACAACATCGAGTGGAACATCAAGGCAAATTGGAATGGATTTGATGATCGTACTTGAGGTTGAGATTTGACTACATTATTGCTAGCAGATGCATTATTTTTGCTTCATTCCCTCAGAAGGACCAATGTTTGGTGTGTGAATCACTATTTGGACATTCAATGTTCTTTCATCTCTGCTTTGTTGGAATTAACTTGATGCTAGAAAGCAAGTTTTCATTCATAAAAGCAAACATTGTTGTACCCAGAAAAACTTTCAATGTATACATGAATATTAAACTGTTAGTTACTAAGAACATCTTATTCAAGCTATGCTACTTTAAACCAGTGAAGCACACCTAACACTGGACTAATTAAAATTCGCAGGAGTAGTTGGAATGGCACTGTAGGGCTGATGATGAGCATGCTTTCTATGCAACATCTCCAAGCATGGTCTGTTTTGAAAGATTTGTGAGTAAGCTGTCAAGTGTCGAACTGTGCTTTTTTATGTTTTTCTTCTATGTCCTTGCTCTCGCTCTCTCTGTCTGCACTACTTAAAATTTAAGTGTATTAAGTACAAACATTGGAAATATATACTAGAATTGAGAGACCTTTTCTTGAGTATTGGCTTTGAAGATGTCAATGTACTAAGTATACGTGCCATGCAAAAGACCTCTCTCAACTACTACACATAAACAACAATAAAAAAAACTAAGTGATATATGTATATTATAATAAATAGACAACATAATGGCAAAAAATGTATTAAAACAAAGGCGGAATGACCTGGGAGATCCTTGTACTTGACTCTATTTATCACCTGGATCCTTCTACTCACGATTTTGCAAATTGAACACTTAAAGTTATTAAAACACAATATTTTAAACTCTTCTGATCATGTGGTTTTCAAAATCGCGCTGATGTGGATAACACCTCACTATCCACATAAGAAATATATTGCCACATTTATTATTTATTACAAATAATATTTTTTAAAAAAGAAATCTCAAACTAATCTTCAAAATCATTTCTTTTCATTTTTTCTTCTCTTCCCATATTGTTCATCTATTTTGCTACAGATCATTCATTTTTTTCTTTCTTAGTGAATTTTTTACGTTGAAGAAGCATTAGAGATAAGGAAAACTTTATTATGTTTTTCATTATAAATTTCTCTATTTTATTG
The DNA here is from genome assembly GCA_016801875.1 of Solanum sitiens. NCBI lineage: Eukaryota > Viridiplantae > Streptophyta > Magnoliopsida > Solanales > Solanaceae > Solanum > Solanum sitiens. Next base: position 5,907,150 of record JABWTJ010000013.1, on the reverse strand, counting down.
GTGGTGAGAAATAGTCACTAAAATGGAGGATGAAAGAAAGAGGAGAATGAGATAAAAAAAAATGGGTCATATAGAAAACTCTTCAAAAATGCTTTCAATAAAATTGTCTTACATTTAGAAAGAATCTCAAACATTTGTTTTTCGAAAATCCATCTAAAATCCGCATCTATTTCATAATTTAGAACCTCCCCCCCCCCCCCCCCGCTCTTTTACCCAAATCTAAATAAATAATTTTACCCAATCATTATAGAACTCTCAAATTATAGGTAACATATGAGAAGAGAAAAAGGAAGAATTGTGTGTAAGAGTGTTGGAAGAGATTGAAAAAGATGTGTGACGATTATAATGGTTGGGTGAAATTATGAGGAGGAAGAAGACGAAAGTACAACATTTGGGAATGTTTTTTTTTAATTGTTATATTTTTCTTTTAATTGTTCTTTTTTAAAAAAAATTAAATAATTGCCTTCACTTGCTTTTCAAACGTGTATAATCAATCTCTTGATCTTAGTCAGCAAAAAAATACCACATAAGCTTAGTCAACGGTCAAAGGGATTTAAAATAGCATGTTTTGATATCTTTCAGTGTTCCGTGGTAAAGTCGTGAGTAGAAGAGTTTAGGTGACAAATAGAGCCAAATACAAGGGTCTTTCAGGTCATTCCGCCTAAAACAAACAAAAAAATTTAATATTTCGAGATTCAACATAGACTTCATAGAAATTCATATATAATGTTCTATTAAAATTTAATACATATAGATATTCTTTAGAGAAATATAAATATTATTTTATACTATTTTTAAGATTTAGTAAAAATTACTGAGTTCTTTGTTGCTTGATATAAGTATGATCTTTATATTGTTGTATATATAAGCATACACACAATTTAATCAAATTCAGCGGGATAAAAAATGTTATAATTTTCATATTCGATCAATAATTGTTGAACTATTTTTTTCATTTAGAAAATATATTGACGCATTTATGTAATACATGACAAAAAAGAGGGGATATACCCAAATATAAGTATTTCAATTGAATTTTAAAAAAATAAATTGAAAGATAGCTTATATAATTATTTAAATATGATAACCGATATAAAAGTACAAATAATCAAACATGTTTGTCATAAGAAGAATATTAAAAATTTAAAGAAGTCGATATACTTCTCCGTTCATTTTTGTTGATCTACTATACTAATTAACTTAATATAAGAGATCAATAACCATTTTATACTTATTTTGTTTTTCTTAAATATCATTATTATTTTTTAATGAATAATAATACTTGTGATAATGAACTGTGATATCGATATAGTAGTGATATTGTTATTTTATTACTTTCATTTTAGTATAAAAGTTGTAGAGAAAATTAAAACAATATCATTTTAGTATACATAATTAAAACATTTAAATCTTTGAGTCTGATCATTGTGTTTTGTGTTTTCAATTTTTTAATGAATGAAAAGTAACTTTTTTATGCAATTTCTCTAAAATATCCTTTATTCAAAATTTAAATATTTAAATAATTCTAGAAAAGACTTTAATTATTATAATTATTCTTAAGTATTCTATTTTGAAATAGTTATATGATTATAAATTATCATAAATATTATTTTTTATCTAGAAAATAATTGTAACAGTGTTTTTTACTTTTATTGTGGAAGTAGTGTAGTTTTAAAAATTTACCAGTTGTGCATACCACTGTCATGTGACTTTCTTTCTTCTTCTTTTTTTATAAAATATAAAAAGCTTAGCAATGTTATAAACTTAAGAACTAAAGAACAATGACAAGATAAAGAGAAGAAGAATATAAGACAATAGAAGAACAACATATTTTAATTTTCTTTCTTTCAAGTATATCAACATTATTCTCAACAACATTACTACCAATATAGTGGAAATAAAGTTAGGAGTTATGCTCATCCATTTGACCACCTTATCAACAACATTACTACCAATAAAGGATGAAATTAACCTAGGAGTTATGGTCATCCATTTGACCACATTATCAACAACATTACTACTCATAAAGAAGAGAATTAACCAAGGAGTTATGGTCATCCATTAATCTACAAAAATGATTTACAACAAGCAATTTATTTTTGAAATTAAAAAAAAAATAGTATTTCTGTAGTGTTGCCATACGTTTTGCTTCTCCTGTTATAAACATAATACATAAATATAAACAAGTCTCTTAACTTGATTTTCGTGAATAACTATTACCTTCAATTTTAAGTGTACACAAATAGACACTTAAACTTGTATACAATTTAGGCTGAACTCATAAACATATCCCTAAACTTAAGGGTGGGCATAAATACCGAAAAATTTTGATTCTTCGGTGTTTCGGTTCGATGTCGGTTTTCTTTTTTTGAAACTTCGGTTCTTCGGTTTGGAGTTCGGTGCAAGGATCTCGAAACTACGGTGCACCAAAGAATCGAAGTTTTATTTAATAAATTTTAAAATATTTAAATTATATTGCTTAATTAATAATAGTTACACACTTTTGAATTTTGACTCAAAATATATACATGACCCATTTAAGTTTTCAATTTTTAAATGACAACAAATATAATGTCAATAAAGGGTGTGTTTGGTATGAAGAAAAACATTTCTGGAAAATGTTTTCCAGTTTTCTCATGTTTGGTTGGAACAAAAGTCTTGAAAAATGTTTTCCAAATCAACTCATTTTCCTCAAAATTAAGGAAAATGACTTACCTTCAAAAATTAAGGAAAACATTTTCCAAAACTCTCCTCCAACTTCAAATTACATTTTTTATAGCAGAAACATCAATTTTTAAATTTTTTTTGACTTTCAAAATTTTATTTTCACCCAATCTCTGAGCCCCACCCCCACCCCCTTTCACCTAACCCCTGCCCACCCCCCGACAGCCCCCAGCCCCCCCTCCCCACCCCACCCAAAAAAAATATTTTCTAAAAAATACTTTTAATTTCATAAATTATTTTCTACTCTAGTAAAAATAAAAGATGTTTCTCAAAAAACATTTTTCATTCATAAATCAAACACTAAAAATTATTTCTGGAAAATATTTTCTACTCACAAATCACACATTAGAAAATAAGTCCAAAATCTACTTGTTTTCCAGGAAAACATTTTTCCATGAAAAACATTTTCACCTTAAGTGTTGAACTATTGTTGTTTATGTACAATTGTACATTGTGAGTCCTTATATTTTGATTGTTCGAAAGCTCATTGTGGCATCGTGCTTGCTAGGTTGCTTGCTCTCTTCTTTATTCATTCAACATTTTGGTATAGGAGAAAGCCTTTAGGCGTTAGCAAAATGGCAGCCATCTATGCTAAGAAACAAAAACAAATCCTTTGGCATCTTTGCTAAAAAAATCATCTATCATGATGAAACTCTTAACACTTTATTTTATTCACACCGAAAAAACGATTTTAAAAATACCGAACTAAATTGATTCGAAGTAAAAAAACCGAATCGAACCGATCTAGTTTGGTATAAACTATGGTGCACACTTTTCTAAAATCGAATACCGAAGAACCGAATCAAAATTTGATTAAATCGAACCGAAAAATTGAACGCCCACCCCTACCTAAACTTGTTGGGTTTGTCCCCTCAGATACCTCAACTACGTCATTTTACTAGTGAATCATTGAACCATCTATAATTTGTTCCTTTTAAACATCGTGATTGATTTTAATCGGCTTTTCTATTGTAATGTCTTCAATTGTGTTTGTATTGTAATGATTTTGATTGAAGGAATGAAAATGTGAATTTCATTTGTTTTTTAAAGTGTTTAAATGACTTGAAGTAAAATAACTTGAATATTTTCACTATCAATTGGACTAATGAGATTTGGAACAACATATGTATTATCTATCAATACCACTCAAAAATCTGATTTCATATCAGCCGATGGTGTTTGTTTAAAAGGAACAAATTATGGATGGTTCAATGATTCAATAGGAAAATAGCATAGTTGAGGTACCTGAGTGGAAAGAAACCAACAAGTTAGGGATCTATTTATGTATTTGGCCTTTTGTTCATCTTGTATTCCTAACATACTTAGAATAAAACTTTGAAGAACTTGGTAAGACAACAAAGTTTAAGAACATTTTCACAACTAGAAAATTAAAACTAGTAGAGATACTAGAATCAGAAACAAATTAGAAAAATAATATATGAAATATTTTTCTTAAAGAAGAATTGTTGTTAATCTGTGTTTAAAGAATCTTACTGATTCCAACAAACTTTGCAGAAACACGAAGTTACCAAAGTTTAATGAACCGGTGAAGAACAGAAGAACATAAATTAATTCACAAATCTAAAATTTATAACACATACCAGAATTTGGAAAAACAGGAAGAAGATCAAGCCCACTGAATGCACAGTGTCTCCTTAAGGAAATTATTCCCGTCTAGTATCCGAGGTTTGATTTGGAATATGTCCTCCCAGGGTAGAATGATCTCAATCACCAGTGTATTGATACCCAAAACGCTGGTGTCAGCGAGCCACTCAACAACAGTAAAGTACACTTAGAATAGTAGATTTAGTAGTAGAAGAAGAAGTCCATAAATTCTATTTTTAAAATGAAAGGAAATCCCTCAATTTATAGAAAATAAAGGGTAGTGCGAAAAGGTTCTTATTGTGCCTTACCGGAAAGGTCACAAACCTTCAAAAAAGTCACAATCTTTCGAACAGGTCGTCACCTTTCATAAAAGTCACAACTTTCCATAAAAGTCACAACTTTTCATAAAAGTCGCAACTTTTCATAAAAGTCACAACTTTTCATAAAAGTCGCAACCTTTCATTAAAGTCACAACTCTTCATAAAAGTCGCAACTCTTCATTTTCCATTCACACCTTTTAAAACCCAACAATCCCCCGCATGAATGGGGAATGACTCCAAGACAAAGAAACGGACAATTATGTGTACTTTACAAGCAAGAATTAATTCCATCTGGATAAGTAGGTTTTCCCTTGGATTTTCCGTAGTGAACATATGTCGGATATACTCGGTCAATCGATAGATGCGATATCTTTGAACCGTCGAGCTTTGGTGTATACCTATACAACCATATGTCACACAATTAACCCTTTACCATTTATGGTTCTTACGGTTGTGTTCGTTTCAGGCATGCACACCTCCTGATTTCATGAGTGTATAGAAAGATGGGCTTTTGACAGTCATCTTCTTCGAAGCGGCTTACACTTCACACTCACATAGGTGATTTCTAACCGTGTTATCACGTAGATACACTATTTGGTCAACTCTGCCAAACTTAGCAAATCATTAAAATTATTAAACTTTATTAACTCATTAACAAGCCTTAATGTTGTATCCTTGTTCCTGTGCATCGTCTTCATCATGAGAATGGATTGAGTTTGTTGACAATGTCGAACCGCCATTCACAACTTTGTTTTTCTCCTTGAATCTAGCTCTTGGGATCTCCAGTCTGCTAGATAGAGTTACCGCCATGATGACTTGTCCTAAGCCGTAAATCCATTCCCTTAGATGATCTTTCAACTTTCTCTCTAGTTAGACCTTTTTGTAAGTGGATCCGACACATTATCATTTGACTTTACATAGTCAATTCTGATAATTCCACTAGAGAGTAGTTTTCTAACGGTATCATGTCTATGTCATTTATGACAAGACTTTCTGTTATACGTTATGCTCCATGCCCTACCTATTGTATCTTCACTATCAAAGTGTATGCATACCAATGCCAATGGTTTGGGCCAAAATAAAATATCTATCAAGAAATTCCGGAGTCTTTCAACTTATTCACCGACCTTATCTAGAGCACCTAGCTCAGAAATCATTGTAGATCTAGCGATACATGTCTCTTTTGAAATATTTCCAAGAGACTGCTCCTCTACCAATAATAAATACATATCTACTCGTGGATTTTACTTTATTTGTCTGATGATCCAATTTGCATCACTATATCCATTCAATACTGCTGGATATTGTTAGAATACAAGGCATAGTTTTAAGTATTATTTTAAATACTCCAAAACTCTATTTATTGCCATCTAATGAGTTTATTTGGGATCACTTGTGAACCGACTCAGTGTATAATAGCAAATGCTATATCTAATCGCGTACACTTCATGATATACATCATACTTCCCAATACTCTAGCACAATCCAATTGTGAGTCACTTTTGCTTTCACTATTTTGAAATGCAAAGCTCACATTTATTGGAGACTTGACAATATTGACATCAAAATATTTGAACTAGTCAAGTACCTTTTGAACGCAATGAGACAATGAAAATGCTAAACATTATGGAGTTCTAAGGATTCTTATATCTAAGATCGCATCAACAACTCCAATATTTTCCATTCCAAATTTGCTTTCTAGCATATTAGTAGCATTTATGTCATTAGTGTCTCTATTAATGATCAACATATCACCAATATAGAAACAAACAATGACCTTCTGATTTTAATGTGAAAACATTTATCACTTCCATCATTCTTAAATCCATTTGCCAACATGTTTTTTGGTCAAATTTCTTATGTCATTGTTTGGGTGCTTGCTTAGTACATAATGTGACTTAACAAGTTTGCACACTTTCTTTTATTTACCAGGAACCACAAAACCCTCGAGTTGTTCCATGTAAATTTCTTTCTCCAATTCTACATTTAAGAAAGTTTTTTTCACATTCATTTGATGAATTTGGAGGTCATATACCACAACTAATACTTTTAGCATCCGAATGGATATAATTCTAGTTACTAACGAGTATATGTATTGACAAGATCAAAACCTTGTTTTTGTCTAAAGCCTTTGACACAAAGTCTTGCTCTATATTTGTCAACAGTTCTATCCACTTTTATTTTTCTTTTGAGGATTCACTTTGAACCCAAAAGTTTATTTCCTAGAGGAAGATCTACCAACTTCCAATAAGATTGCTCAAGATTGAACCAATCTCACTATTGACACCATTTGTCCAAAAGAATGAGTCTACATAAGACACAAGAAATGTTACAAAAGCATATTTGAAGGAAGTATATGTCCCTTGACATATACTACGCCTCTAAATCTCTTTATTAAGTACATTCTCCTTTTTTTTTTCAAGGTCGTTTAGACCTTTCACTAGACTACTCAGGTCTAATTTTACAGTCCACAATCTTAGGTCCTATTTCAATCCTTTTATGAATAGGAACTTGGACTTTGGCTCGACACCCCACACTTTGAAATATTTCAAGTTGGATTTCCTTCCTTTCCAATTCTCATATGGAATAGATTGTGTCTTGAACAAAAAAAAAACTTTATCAAAAGACAATTTTTTTTTATTCCCTTTTGCAGTAAGGATAGTTCCTCCACAAAAGTTTTGTGGTCAAGCCGAACTTATAAATAATGCATCCATCATTTCTTTCAACATTCAGCTTCTCATTAGATTGAGGTGAATAGGCAATAGTTTGATGGATAATTTCATTTTCCAAACATATTTATGCACAAGGAGATTTATATTCTCCATTCTTATCACTTCTTATCTTTTTCCAAACTGATTTTCAACTTCGATATTCCATTTTCTAGACATTTCTATTGCTTCATCCTTACCATTCAGCAAATAGACATAGTCCTTTCTAATGCAATTGTGAATAAAAGTTACGAGATACTTTTTTTCACCATGAGATGGTGTTAACTTCATATCACAAATGTCAGTATAAATCAATTCTAAAGGATTAGAATTACTTTCAACAGATTTATAAGAATGCTCAACAAACTTAGATTCCACAAAAACTTGACATTTTTTATTTATTGCACTCAAAGTTAGACAAAACTTCTAAGTTGATCAATTTTCCTTACGAGGTTTTGTAATTGACATGCCCAAGTGTTCATGTCACAAACATTGACTCAAACAAGTAAGAACAAATAAAAATATTGAGTTCGAAAAGCTCTTCGCGAGGTAGCTTTTTCCTCACTAATATTTTGTTCCTATTTCTTACAATTTTGTGCTATACAAACATTGTTTAGAGTCATTACCTTATCAAATGTCCTTTTAAGGACCTTTTCATAACTTTCAATTTAATTGTTATAGAACTACCAATGAACAAAGTTTCATCGGATTCAATAAAGGCAATATAGTCCAAATGTTACTTTTACAAATAACATAACAAATGACTATTCACCAATATTCATGTCCATGCAAATACTTTTATTATAATAGACATATCTTTTCATGAAAAATCACAACATTTTAAGTGACTTTTTTTTTTCCATTAAAGAACACAATTATTTTGAACAAGTATATATATATAATTTGGTTGTTTCATACTAGTCACACTCTATACTAGTAATAGAAAAACTCAACAACCACAATACCAAATATACTCCAAGAATTTTGTGAATCTAACATAATACAAAAGTATCATTGAATTTCATATCTTTTGCTCCAAAGTTAAATTAGACACCAAGTCTAATCATAAGCAAAGAACCCCCACATTTTAAATGTGATCTCAAAAATATTTTCAAGTATTTGAAAATAGTTTTTCCACATACTTTCCTAGACTTTCAAAATGTCATTGACAATATGAAACCTCTTTTGGAAATATTATTCTATAAAAGAATTATACTCCTTCAATTCTCTTTGACAATGTTTACAAAATGTCAAAGTTCATTCCATAGAGGCATAAAATCACAAACTCTAAGTCACTGGTATTTTTCCTCTATCACAAATAGACATATCACTTAGTATTCTAAATACTAACAATAAGGACAAAAAGGAATTGTACAATTTATTTCTATATAACATTGAAGTTTATAGAAAATCAAAAGTACAACATTGACTTATTATGTGAAGTTTTCATATTCTTTCAATTACATAGTCCAATTTATCTAGAGTAGGAAACCACAAAAGTTTTTAGTCTACAAAAATCAGACACACTAACATTTCACATGGAGTACAAAACTACAAAAGTTTTTTTTTCCCTTCTCCAAACAGAATAAAACATATTCTTAGACCATCGCATAGAAATGTTTTTTCTTTCAAATAGTCTTCCAACTATACATTTTAAAGATACTATTTATCAAACAAAATATGCATATCTCATTCTGCAAACTAGTAAATTTTAAAGGCAACACTATTTGCCAAAATAAAATTCATATAAGAAATATATGATTTGCAGAACTTTTTCAAATACACACATGATAAATATCAATATTGTTAACCTTTAGAAACTATTTTCCTCTTTAGATAAACAATAAGAAGGTTACCGGGTGTAATATTTAATCGGAATACCACCAATTTTTTCTGGTACATTCTCACTTCGACCTTGCTAAACAAAGCAACAGATTATGGAGAGATAATGCATTTATCTTCTATTTCCATGATAAATTCTCTCAATCAGTAGAATACAAGAAACACTAACAGTATAGTAATTTCCTTAAGAATGTTGTTCATCTTGTATTCCTAACATACTTAGAATAAAACTTTGAAGAACTTGGTAAGACAACAAAGTTTAAGAACATTTTCACAACTAGAAAATTAAAACTAGTAGAGATACTAGAATCAGAAACAAATTAGAAAAATAATATATGAAATATTTTTCTTAAAGAAGAATTGTTGTTAATCTGTGTTTAAAGAATCTTACTGATTCCAACAAACTTTGCAGAAACACGAAGTTACCAAAGTTTAATGAACCGGTGAAGAACAGAAGAACATAAATTAATTCACAAATCTAAAATTTATAACACATACCAGAATTTGGAAAAACACGAAGAAGATCAAGCCCACTGAATGCACAGTGTCTCCTTAAGGAAATTATTCCCGTCTAGTATCCGAGGTTTGATTTGGAATATGTCCTCCCAGGGTAGAATGATCTCAATCACCAGTGTATTGATACCCAAAACGCTGGTGTCAGCGAGCCACTCAACAGCAGTAAAGTACACTTAGAATAGTAGATTTAGTAGTAGAAGAAGAAGTCCATAAATTCTATTTTTAAAATGAAAGGAAATCCCTCAATTTATAGAAAATAAAGGGTAGTGCGAAAAGGTTCTTATTGTGCCTTACCGGAAAGGTCACAAACCTTCAAAAAAGTCACAATCTTTCGAACAGGTCGTCACCTTTCATAAAAGTCACAACTTTCCATAAAAGTCACAACTTTTCATAAAAGTCGCAACTTTTCATAAAAGTCGCAACTCTTCATTTTCCATTCACACCTTTTAAAACCCAACATGGCCTACAATTAAACAAGTAGATATATGTGTCCTACGTGACATAATACACATAGAACGTCATGTATGATACAAAATTGTCATGTAGGATTAATATTTCTATTTATTTAATTTTATACAAGTCTAAATGTTTGTTTGTGCATCTCCAAAATTGAAAAGTCATAGTTATCAACTGACGTCAAGTTATGAGTCATTTTTACGTATTATATCCCTATTATATATTGATAAATATATACCAACATGCGATCTTCGTCATCCAACTTCGATGCCATGTGTACTAATAGATCATACTTAATCCTAGGGGTGTCAAAAGTGAACCCAAACATAGGTAACCCGTCCAACCCGCCTAGAATTTTAAGGGTTGAGCTCAAGATAATTTGAATTGGTTCATTCTCAACCCATTCAAGCTTAGCCCATTTGAAGAGAATTCTCAATTGAGCCCAATTCAATCTCTAATTTCAACCCGCTTTAAAACTTTTTATTAAGATATGTTCCTATATTATAGGTATGAATTACTATCTATTTAACATCTTTTAGGATTTATCTGTCCATTTGTTACTTTTTCAACAAAAAATTCTTGAGCGAAAATTCAAATTGTCATTTTAAAAGTTAAATATCAATATGTTAAATTATTGAGAGACTAATCGAGAAAATTGGGCGGGTCAACTCAAACCGTTTTTAGCCCATTTAAGCCCAAAATAAACTTGGGCGGGTCAAGACCCAACCCGATTTCTATTGAACCCATTTTAATATTTTCAATTTCAACTCAACCCGCCCATTTGACACCCCTAGTTAATCCCTTAGCTAGCGGTTCAATCACTGTTTCATAATTTAATAAATAGTTATAGTTTGGATTATAGTTATTATTGATAGTAATTTGTTTAATTATGATTTATAATTATTGTTTTGGACTTGTGCATATCTGTTTAACTTTATTATTTTTGTCTAATAATATTTATTTACTATTGATGAGATACGCTTTAAAAAATAATAAAAATACGAGTAATATTCCTACTTCATCTGCCAACAATAGTTGTTCATTATCGACCGAGCACACCCTTAAGAAATACTAATAAATATTAAGAGTAATATTATTATATTATTCTTCTAATTTATTAAATTTAATACTTTGAAAAATGTGTTAGGTGCTAAATAATATTTAATAATACAAATGTTGTTGGATGTTAATAATACAAATGTTGTTGGATGAAGGACTATATCATTCTTTGACTTTCTTAAATTTAATGAGTGTATTAGATTTTGTACACTGTTTAAGAAACTATAAATAAAAGGTAATTTACGCTAGTGGTACAATCCCTCTCTCTCTTTCGTCCCTCTTTCTCACCCACCTATTGGTGTATCCTTAAGACTGGGCCGGACCGGATTCTACCGGTACCATTTAGGTCCGGTAGTATTCGGGACGAAATGAAATACATTGAATCGGTACTCAGAACGAAACGGTATCATGATTCATCTCGATTTTGATCCGGTCTCCATAAATTATTTTTAATTTATTTTTTTGAATTACAAATTTAAGTTATTTAAATTACAAGTTATAAGTATAACTTAATAATTCATAAATTTCAAAAGATTCAATTCTTGAAAACATAGAACATAAGCTCAAAAACATTTTTTTAAAATCTTTATTAAACTTAACTTACAAACTTATATAAGTAAAAATTAAAATATATATATATATATCTTTAAAATAAACTTAAGTAGAATTACATCATAAACTATTAAACTTAGAAAAATTAAAAAAAATATTCATATTTTCGTAACTCAAAATAACTCAATTTTTTATTAATTTTTAATATAACTATATGCATCATCCCGTTTATCTCATTCTGTTTCATTCCGGTCCGTCACGATTCTATCCCGATATATAGTGGGACGGGACATAATCGAGCCTTCATCCCGATAATTCTGATGCGATGCATTCCAATATTGGTCAACAACACGATCAAAGCGTCCTATTTCGATTCGATACCAATTCATTCTGATCCGATGATTCCACTCCGATCAGATGCCCAATTATTATCCTCTAATGGTACAATCAAATAATAATATGTGTATAGGTCATGATACAATAATTAACAACTACTCATAGAGTTGAAATAGTGATACATGAATATCATTCGAAGTTTTAGATTTGATACGTGGTGAAATAATTAGCAAACACTTATTTCGTGATAAAAATATTTTATTTAGATAAAGCATATTTTGAAAAAGATGAAATAGTTGATTCTTTATATATTTCATTCAATTCGGTTGAGGTGATGGATCTTCAAAGTTCGAGATGCAACATTGGTAGTATCTCCGCAGGCTTTAACTCGCCATTAACGACTTGTTACAACTTCATCTTCCAATAAACAGTGCCATAAAAGAAATGAAGGAATTCGAGTAGGTTTCTCCGTTTACTTTTAATTGTTACGTTATGTTTTTTAGAGAGTAATGGCTCAAAATAGTCCCTCACATTTGGATTAAGGTTCAAAGTGATCCTTGAATTTTCACACGGAGCACTAATAGTTCCTCATGTTTGCAATATTGGTGCACTTTTTATCCTTCTGTAAAATTTTGCCTATTTTTAACATTAATTTTGTCTAAAATTTTATATAAGGAATGTCCAATCGTCTTTTTATATATATAATAGAAATAATAACTCTATCTGAGAGAAGATGATAAGAAAAATACATTGTTTTATTCACAAGAAATATTATTGCATCTAAACTAAAAACATCTTAACATATGACTTTGCAGGAAATGGAAAAATTGTACTATAGCACGTGAAATTAGCGTGATAAACCTCTCGACTTTTACTGCAATACAATTTTTACTAAACAAAACAAAGTGTTTTTCTTCTCATATTCTTTCATATGGAGTTGTTATTTCTACTAAATAGATAAAATGACGATTGAACATCTCATCCCATACATAGGTGATGGATAAAATCAATACTAAAAAATAGGTAAAATTTTGGAGGAGGACCAAAAGTGCACAAATATTGCAAACATGAGGGATTATTAGTGCTCCATGTGAAAACTAAAGAATCACTTTGAGCCTTAACCCAAAGAAAATGGACTATTTTGATCCTTTCCTCTTTTTTAGAAGTTAATTTGATTAATTTTTAATATTAAATTATATTACATTAATTTGATATTTCAAACAAAAAATTTAGATATTCAAAATTATAATAAAACACTATAAATTGTAATTTTTTGCATATTAATATGATAAAAGATACATTTTAAATATTAATCAAAATTCTTATAGTTTGACTCTAGGAAAAAAAATTGTGACAATCAAAAGTGAATAGAAATAGTAAAAGAAACCGACACACATTAATGGAAAACTGGATCTTTGTTGCTCATAGTAAGTCATAATTACATCAACTCTTTTTTTGGTATCCCATATATATATTATGTCTGGAATCCACATTGAAACTTTAATTAAACTTGAATCGCGCAGTGTAAGGCATATTTGGAGGTGACACTCACAATAGAATTTTCTCCATATTCACAGTTCGAACTCGAAATTTTTGATCAAGGATGAAACACTCTTATCAGTGCATTATAATTCATTTTGGTATAATTACATCAACTCCATGCATGTCGAAACCAGGAGCGGATCTACGTGGCGAGGTGGGGGTGCCACGACACCCACTGATCTCGAAAAAAACGTTGTGTATATATACAGATATGTATAATAACAATATATATTAATTCTGCCACCCAATAACTAAAATGCGGAATAGCTCAGTTGGTGAAGTATAGAGTCTGCCACACAGCCGATCCGGGTTCGAACCTCACCAACCCCAGCTTTTTTATATCTGCTTGTTCCTTCTTCTTTTTTTCATTTCATTAGTGTTTAAAGGACTAGATTAATTCTTTCTCCATTCATTCTTATTTATTTACTATTCTTTATTGATTCATTGATCCTTTTTTATAATTAATCTTTAGTTTTTTTGTTTACTTTTTCTTGCACTAATTATTAATCTCTTAGTAGTGTAACGTGTTATTTTATCAATTAATGAGTTCTGAATTATGAACTTCAAATAAATATTATTAAGAATATATTTAAATAGTAATCTTATAAAAATATATCAATTTTAAAAATGATGACTATTATTATGAGAGTTTTTTTTTTTTAATTTAAAGGTTATTTCGATCTTCACCGACGTTCTTGCTAAATTAGATGACTAGGCTGAAACTATAACTTTTATTCTTTCCCATTTATATATCTCCAACGACACATAAAGTCAATGGAATATGAATATATTATGTTAATACTATTATATGATTTATACACAAACTCAAATTCTAATGTGAAAAAACTTTTTTTTTCTCAAAGTTTCAACGAATAAGACATCAAATTCCAAAAAGGAAATGAAAATTGAATTGTTTAGTTATCTCTAATCACAAATAATCTAAAAGAAAATATTACTAATATGCATATTTGATCAATTTATAAAAAAAATCAATAACCCGAATTGTAATTCAAAATTAAAACAATTGATCATTTTATCTTATATAAATATTATGGCACCCCCAATATGCGAATCCTAGATCCGCCTCTGGTCGAAACCCTGGAGAGATTTAAGATGGTGTTTGTCTCTAGCAATTAAAGCAAACATATGGTCTATGGAGACACTTCCTAAAATGTTATTTCCCAACTTAATACGAGTATTACATGTCACATCTTGGGAGTTCTTTGCATTCCAAGTTCCAACCTAATATAAAAAGTAACACGTCATATTGGGAAGTGCAGTTCATTTTTAGACCTAAATTTTTCACCAAATAGTACAATAGCTTTGAAATTAAAGGAGATGCGAAGTGATCCATATTGAAGTACATTTTTAGTGGTACTTCATCAATTTAAAGGAGCCTATATATATATATATATATATATTATATATATAGCCAGTGGCGGAGTCAGAATTTTTTTAAATGGTATTTATAAATAGCAACTTGTTATGTTAATAAAGGTGTCCAAAATAGATTATTTAATCATTTCGTATACAATTTTACTTGTATTTATGCTATTTTTTTTCAACGAAGGGTGTCCAATTGGACACCCTGAACACTATGTGGCTACGCCACTGTATATAGCTAAGTCTGAGTTAAAAGGCTTAAAAAAAATTAAAAAAATTTAAGAAAACAATAAAAAAATTAGATCTAAAAAAAATATTTAAATAAAAGATGAATGTCGTGAAATTTTGTAGAGAAAAGCTCAGTATTTCGTGCACCTTAACAAGGTGCAAGGTGACATGCTATTTGTAAGTTGGAGGTCTGCCTGCGTCTTGTAGGACGCATGGGAGCCTCGCCTTGTAAGACGCATGGCGCATGAGAGTCTGCCCCTTACTCCTTGCTAAATAAAAAAAGTGTTATCATTATTTCGGAAGTTTGATATTTCTTAAAGTTTAAAATATTTCTTAAAATTTAAAATAAAATAAATTATATGACCCTTTTAAGCAATAAATTTGACAAAGTTCAAGAAATGATATACTAATATGACTACATTTTTTTTCAAGTGATTAAATAATCTTTTCTAAATTGACTAAACTTCTTTTTTGTATTTTATGGCAAGGAGTAATTAGCCGCGCGACTTACAAGACTACTAAGTAGCATGTCGTTTTGCGCGTTGTAAGGCATATTAGACACTGCACCTTCCTCCTCGGGGTGGATCTACGTGGACAGGTGGAATGCTACAACATCTACTGATTTTGAAAAAAATGTTATATATATATATATATATATATGTATAATATTAGATATAATAATTAAATAAATATTATTTTTGTCATCTGATAATGAGAATGCGGCAACTCAATTGGCGAAGGAGAGGGTATGACATCTAGCCAACCAGTGTTTTGAACCTTACCAACAACATCTACGTTTTTGCTTGCTCCTTTTTTTTCTTTTCTTTTTTTCTCCATATTCATATTTATTTTCTATTCTTTATTAATTCAAATTGATCCCTTTCCATAATTAATTTTTAGTTTTTTCTTTTTTACTTTCTCTTGCACTGATTATGATATGTGTGTAACGTGTTTATTTATTTTTATCAATTAATACTGAATTATGAGCGTAAAATAAATATTATTAACAATATATTTAAATGGTAGTTTTAAAAAAAACATAAGTTTTAAAAATGATGAATATTATTATTAGAATTTTTTTTTTAATTTAAAGGTTCTTTCAATCTTCACCGACGTTCTTGCTAAATAAGATAACTATGCTAGAACTACAATTTTTGTTCTTTTCCTATTATGTATCTCCAACAACACACAAAGTCAATAAAAGATGAATATATTAATTATTATAATTATTATGTTAATACTATTAAGATGATTTATACAAACTCAAATTTTCATGTGAATTTTATTATTTTTTTTCCTAAAAATTCAGCGAATAAACATCTAATTCCAAAAAAAAAAAATTGAATTGTTTAGTTATCTCTAATCACAAAATATCTAAAAATAATAATAATATTACTAACATGCATATTCGATCGATTTGTTTATAAAAATAAATAAATCAAAAGCTCGAATTGTAAACCAAAATTAAAGCAACTGATCCTTTATCTTACTTGGATGTTGTGACACCCAGACCTCCAAATCCTAAATCCGCCCTCTGTTCCTCCACAAAATTTAACGGTGTCCATCTTCCATCCAAATATTACCCTAACCTTTTTTTTTTTGGTCGTTGTGGTTCGGTACATCTATATAGCCAACGTCAGGCGGAGTTCCTATCTTAAACATAAACTTCATTTTCTACTTGTAGCCATGGATAACGGGAACAAGCAACTACACGTTCTCTTCCTTCCTTACTTCGCCACTGGTCATATCATTCCATTAGTTAACGCCGCCAGGCTATTCGCCTCTCATGGCGGCGTCAAAGTCACCATCCTCACTACCCACCACAATGCCTCCCTCTTCCGATCTTCTATTAACAATGACGACGTAGGCGAACACCATTCCGTAATCTCTATAGAGACTCTTAAATTCCCATCCACTGAAGTTGGGTTACGTGAAGGGATCGAGAATTTCAGCTCCGCCTCTTCAACTGAAATCGCGGGCAAAGTACTTCACGGAATTTATTTTCTGCAGAAACCAATGGAAGATAAAATTCGTGAAATTCATCCTGATTGTATCTTCTCTGACATGTATTTCCCATGGACTGTCGATATTGCACTGGAACTCAAAATCCCCAGGTTATTGTTCAACCAATCCAGCTACATGTACAATTCCATTCTCTACAATCTTAGGGTTCTCAAACCTCATGAAAAACTCATCAGTCAGATCGAATCCAATAGTACTAATTTCTTGATTCCGGGTTTACCTGATAAGATTGACTTCAAGCTATCGCAACTTACAGACGATGTGATAAGGCCTGCTGATGAGAAGAATGCTTATGATAAATTGCTTGATCGAATCAGAGAATCTGAGGATCGAAGCTATGGTATCGTTCACGATACTTTTTACGAGCTAGAACCTGCTTACGCTGAGTACTATCAGAAGATGAAGAAAACCAAATGTTGGCAAATTGGTCCCATTTCCTATTTTTCTTCCAAATTATGTCGAAAAAGAAAAGAGCTAATTAGTTCGGCTGATGAAAGTAACTCATCTGTTGTAGAGTGGTTGAATAAACAAAACCACAAATCGGTTCTCTACGTCTCTTTCGGGAGCATAGTTAGATTCCCAGAGGAGCAGCTCGCTGAAATCGCAAAAGCTCTAGAAGCTTCTACCGTCTCTTTCATATGGGTAGTGAAGAAGGACCAATCAGCAAAACCCACGTGGTTACCGGAGAGTTTGTTAGATGAGAAAAAAGGTCTGATTATTAAAGGGTGGGCGCCGCAACTAACCATCTTGAACCATTCAGCGGTCGGAGGATTCATGACACACTGTGGATGGAATTCGATGCTGGAAGTCATCATTGTTGGGGTGCCGTTGGTGACGTGGCCAGTGTTTGCTGAACAATTTTACAATGAAAAACTTGTGGATGTTATAGGGCTAGGAGTGAAAGTGGGGGCAGAAGTACATAACTCCCACGGAGGTGTTGAGATATCAAGCCCTGTGTTAAGGAGCGAAAAGATAAAAGAAGCCATTGAGAGGTTAATGAAAAATGCGGAAATAAGAGAGAAAGCAGTGAGTATGAGTAAGATGGCTAAAAATGCGGTGGAAGAAGGTGGATCTTCATGGAACAATCTCACCGCTCTCATCGATGATATCAAGAATTTTACTTGTTCGATTGAAGACCACGGATGAACAATTTAGTATGGTAGAAAATGAAGATGCTATTTATGGCATAATTGTATTATTGCTTTCGTTAATGTTTGGTTTATTGTATATTTACTACTAAATAAGAATATGTATTGCATGACCTGAAAATCAATAAAATGAAGTTTGAACTTTGAATTAAAATCATCCGTGTTCTTTAATCTGAAGCACTAACAATCCATTAATAAGTATGTAAAATCAGTGCACTTTAATTGGTTATTAGTCATTGATACCGTGCTATTATATATATAACGTGATGATATCATTGAAGGACTGAAGGAATGAAACAGACATCAATAATACCATAACAATACATTAAATATTCTGATGGTATCATTATGGATTGAAGCAAATCCCAAAGATACCACGTCAGTATATAAATATACTATGATGATATCATGGAGGTCTCACTAAAACATTGAAACATACATCAATGATACCATGAAAGTATATAAATATATTATGGTGATATTATTATGGAACGAAGCAAATCTCAATGATACTATTAGTAAATAGATATACTACAATGATATCATGGAATTCTCACCAAAATATTGAAGTATACATCAATAATATCATAAAAGTGCATAGATATACTGTAATAGTATCATTACAAACTAAAGCAAATTAAAAAAAAAGGGGAAAAAAACAAAAAGTGTTTTAAATGGGAAAAAATTAAAAATAGAATAACAAAAAGTATAAAATTAAATTGCGGTGAAAAAAATAAAGAATATTATGATTTGAGAAAAAAATGTAAAATGAAGAAAAATAATAGAGAAGCAAAAAAAAAGGATAAATAAATAAATAAAAATAAAATAAAAATTAAAAAAATAAAAGGAACCAATTAAGGAGGAAAAGCAAGAAAAAAAGAAAGATAAAATAAATGAATAAAAGAATAAATGATAAAAAAGAAAAAATATAAAGAAGAAAAGGAGTATATAAAATAAAAATTAGATTATGGATACCATAATTAATGGTATGAAAAAAAAATTAAAAATAAATGAACAAAAATGCATAAAAGAAAACAAGAAGAAAAAAGTAGTAGAAAAAAAGAATAATAAATAAATGAGGAAAAAAGAAGAAGAAATAAAGAAAGTATATTAAATAAATATTGAGTGTAAATCTTGTGTAAAAACAAAAGAATTTTTTTTAAAAAAATAAATGAATAATGAAGCATAAAAATAAAAATAAAAAAGTAAAGAAATAAAAAACAAAAGAATTAAAAAGAAGTTGAATAACTAAAGCAACAAGGAAATGAGTATTCATGGTAAGAGGGCATATATTTGTTAATTAGTTTCTTTTTATTGTGTATGTGCTTTTTTTCTTCTTCTTATAAATAGTGAAGGACTTAATTTATTTTGGGTATAAAAAAATATAGAATGCACAAAAAGTTTGTCCAAAAAGAGATTTTATTAATTGAAGAGAGAGTTTTTTAAGTTATATTTTTTTATTAGACTATTGTATTTTGAATGAGACAGATTTAAAAAAAATATTTCTGGATCAGTGAAAAATACTTGTTATAATGATATTATCAATTGTGTTTTGTAATCTTATAATTTTCACTAACAATACTTGTTGCACTCTTGCCACACGCACTAAATTAATCAAGGGAAAAGGGTATCGTATACCCCTCAACTTTATCATTTGGAGCTGATATACCCCTTGTTATAAAAGTGACTCATATATATCAATACTTATAAACAAATGACTCATATATACCCTTATCCTCTAACGGAAGTGGAAAAAATATAATTTTAATATAACTTTTTATTATTTTTTTCTAAAAAATATAATCCCATATGAGTAAATTTAATCCTCGTCAAACATATTTTTTTGACTTTTTTTTGTTTTAATGACTAATTTAGAATTATTATTTTGATAATCAAATTTATTTATGTTTCACTAATATTTTTGTAAAACTTATTGTAGATGACCAAATTTTTTTCTTCGACTACAAAAATCAAATTACAATATAGACAAAAAAATAGTTTAAATTTTTTTTTCTTTAAACTAAGGAATGAAAGAAAAAAATAAGAATAAGAATAAGAAACTCAAATAATTATAATAAAAGAAGTCAAAAAATAATTTATGTATGAAAAAAATTAAAATATACCTTGAACTTTGATAGAAGAATCATATATACCTCTAAATAATTTTTTTAAAAAAATAAAAGTAATAAATATAGATTTAAAACTAATTCTTTTAACTTTCGTTAAATGAAGAGTATATGTGAGATATTTTATAACGGTAGGGGTATATGTGAAGTCATTTGTATAACAATAAGGGTATATATGTATTACTTTCATAACGAAAGATATATCAATTCTAAATGACAAAGTTGAGGAATATATCAAATCCTTTTCCATTAATCAATAAAGGTGTCCTAGAGGCATTTCTTCAAGCACTGATTCAATGGCAAAATGCGTCATACGATGACTTTAAGGGAGGCCAGTGAACAATTCAAATAAGACAAGAAAATATAAAAAAGAATTATTTTATTAGAATTTTTTTATAGTTATGTAAATAATATTTAAAGATGATTTTATTAGTCGTCGGAGTTGATATCGAGGATGAAAGCTTCTACGATAATTTTGATCGCTTCTGGTTGGGGGCATAGTTGAGCGATCGCAATATGTGCGTCGCGCTCCGTATCAGCTGGTTCTCAAGGCGAACCAATTTTATATATATAAAACTTATATTATTTGTTAAGATAATCCATGAATTTATTTTATTTTAATTTATAAAACAATATTAATATGACGGGAAAAAATATTTCTTTTTTGTTAGTTCAAGAGATTAATTTTTAAAACGAAAAAGAAACAAGGAAAAGGTTTATTAAAAATATATATATTTTAAAATAATATTTATTAGGAAATAATATGCTTGACCTAATTAAGTACGAATTAAGGATAATTATGGATAAACACATTTTTTGATCAAATTATCAAAAAGTAAACTATTAGTAAATACATTTTAATTCAAATTTACATAGTTAAAGGATGTTAGGACTCTTTTAGACCCCTTTTAATAAAAATAATACACATGTTATTCGACAATTTATCGATTTGCCACACAATTTAAAATCTATTCATGAAGTCGATTAGATTAGAGTCCACAAGATACTTATGTTAAGTTAAAGTGTCTAATTGGTCATCGGGTAAATTTAAGTGTTTAGTTTAAGTATCTAACTATGCATTATAAAGATGCAAATTATTACGTTGGTATATATATATATATATATGGTTAAGAAATTTATTATTAGGTCACTTCACCTTTCCAAACGTGGTTGCTCTTAGCTTGTGTTTGGATATATAATTTAAAATAATTATGAATTTGAATCAGAGATTAAATTTATAGATTAAGATTATGATTTAAAATAATCTCAAATTCTTCAAAAAAGATATGATTGAGGATTTCAAATATAAAATTTGATTCATAAGTTCACATTTCTTGCAAAAAAATAAATTCTATCATTTTAAATTATACAAAAAGAATCACGCTCAGTGTGAAGAAATTATCTAAATTAAGTGAAATGATTATATTAAAGAATAACTAGTTATTACTATTATAACTAATGGATCTTAGTAAAATTAAATATATCTGAAAGTTTGTAATCACAAACACTTATCTATAAAAAATGAGTAGGAAGATATGTGATTTTTAATACGATATGTTAACATCTTGTTTGTGAACTATGTTTTGCTTATTTAGTACATAAAATTGTATACGAATAAAGAAAAATTTGACAATTTTCATAATTTGTGAGACTTTCATGTTTATAAGAGAATATTATAAAAAATCAAATTGTATGACCAAACAAAAACTTCAATTTTAATTAAATTTGTTTCAAATTATAATTTCGTATTATATGTCCGAACAAACCTTAAAGTAATTTCACAAAGATATTCTTAAATTTATTAATCAAGTTTTTTGTAGGAAGAATTGAGATAGTTATAATAGTTCTATAACTTATGAGGTTTTTATGTTTATAAAAGATATACGACTTACGAGTTTCATATCTCTTGTCCAAATCTCATAATTTCATATAATGATTTCAAAATGCCCTAAAATATTGTAGTTTAAATACAATATTTATTTTGATTATTAATTATTATATTGTATCATTAAATTCATGTTAGATATAGACGAAAAATCTTATTATATTGTTACTCAGTTTAATAATTCAATTTAATCTTTAATTCTATCCTTATAAGTTAAAATACAATAGTTTTGCTTCCTATTCTATTTTTCTCAGAAGTTTATTCTTCAAATTATTAATTATAATAGTATACAACAAAAAAAATATTAAAAATACAATGTTTACACCATTTGTAAACCATCCAAACAGAGTATTAGTTAACGACTTGTAGCATTATCCAGTTGTACCCTGAAACACAAACAACAGAACATTTCTCGCTCAATGGATCTTCAATCTCCTTGTAGCGCTTGCACTTCCCTTCACCGGAAACCTACTCTCGTCCGGCGACTGTCTTCTCTCAATTCCGTCAACTTCCCTTTGAATTCCGTCAAATGCCACCGGAAAACTACACCGAAGGTTCAAACTCCCGTCGCTGTCGCCGTCTCAGGCCAAAACGGTAGCAGCTATTCTCCCTCAGTTCCTACTCACAAAGTCACTGTTCTCGACCGCCAACGTGGCGTCGTTCACGAATTCCTCGTCCCTGAGGTATTAATTCCTAGTTGATTTTCCATTTCTGCTAAATTTCTGTTTTAAAATGTGTTTGTATGTATACAATACTACAATCAATGTTAAATTGTACTATGCTTAAGTAAAACTGATGTATATATACAGTTAAATTAGCCATGGCTAACTGATAAAGCTGATCTTGAGGACACTAGTCGTGTTACTTATTGCTTTGGTGATGCAGCCACTTCCGTTAATTATTAGTATCTGTATATTGACAAGTTTATGAAGAGTTGATTTTGGATGCAGGACCAATATATACTTCATACAGCAGAGGCTCAGAACATTACACTACCGTTCGCTTGCAGGCATGGTATTGATTCATATACATTAGATAACCAAACTTTTGTTTTTTCTTATTTATATGTTTGTCTATTTGTTCTTACATTTTAAGCTGCTATTGCGTGATCTAACTGGATTAACGAGACTTCTTTTTTGGAAGTGTGAAATTGTTACTATCTTGAAATCCAGAATCTTGACAAAGAAGTGATGTCAAATTGAACATTCATCTCAAATGTCTGACCATTTTGAAATTAGTCGTGACAACACAATGAGAACTGGACAATATTTTTGTACTTTAGCATCTTAGAGATTTGAAATGGGGAAATATTTTGAAGCATATTGCAGTTTATTCCTTAATCCATGCTCCTAATGACCCCTGTCCAATATAAAATAAAATCTGCTAATGGCATATTAACCTCTATGTTTTCTTGTGTCATCCACTCATGCTATACTCCCTTGAATAGTAAAAAGCCAAGGAAATTACACAAGCTTCTTTTCTGGAAGATAACATTGAAGAGAAGTTTCATGAATTAAACCAGCTTCATACCCCACTCCACAACCCTGTTTTCACTCTATCTCTGTATCCACCTCCTGCTACATTTCATCAGCAAAATGATTCTGCAATTTTATTTCCCATCCCTTTGAGCATGCAACAAAAAAGGAACTTACCCCCTATCTATTATGCTGTACAACTACTTATGCAACAAAGACTAGAAAGACTAAAGAGTACTACGAATCTTGAAATAGAGCATCAGAGCTTTTACAGTGATCTGACTAAGATATATAAGTAAGTTAGGAGGAGTCAAGACTCAAGAGAAGGCAGTCAAAAGTAAAAGCTTGATAATTCATCTAACTATACTCCATACTCTTCCCTTCCATCTCCTTAATTAAATTTCTTTCGGTGGTTCTTTAGAAGATAGATTCTATAATTATTTCTTGGAATTTTCAATAAAGAGAGGATTCCTAAAGAAAGTATAGGTGTTACGTGTTAGCAACAACTGTTTATAGGTGCAAACCGTAATTCCAAAAGTAGAATTTTGAAGGCATAGTTTATCACAGAACTGGGGGATTTTATAAGAGAAACTTAAAGAAAAAAGTGGAGGCACTAGACATCTTTTAGTGTTGTAAACCCGCTGTCCCCCCCCCCCCCCCCCCCAAAAAAAAAAAAAAATAGAAAAAATAATAATTTATCTTAGGCATACAATGATACAAACGCAAAGCTACATATTTCATGTCACATGATGGGATGGGACCATTTTCGCACTGTTAGCTTAGTGATTTAGTCCACTTTTGAAATGAAGGAGAAAGCGGTAGTGACCTTTGCTTACAATATTTGGTCACAATCATCCTTTCTCTTTGGTCTGAAGTTTCATTTTTATGTCTGAGGTTTCTTTCTTTGTGTGTCGTGTCCACTGAAATTGTAGTCATTCGAAATTAGAGTTTTTCAAGAGAAATTTAAGAAGTACTGTTTCGAAATCACTTTATGGACCTTATTCAGGGTATTGTGATTTTATTTTCAGGTTTATTAGGAGTGTTATTCGAATTTTCTTTCTCTTTGTACTGTATCCGATCTAGTGGATTGCTTGGTTTTCATCGTGACCTATATCTAGTGATTGAACCTTATGAATCTTTGTGTCTTAACTCAAGTTCAGTTCTAACATCTAACAGTAGTAATAAACCTCGGTTGAAAACTATTAAGATGGAAACTTTTGTGGAGAACATTTATATAATTCAGCCAATTGGAGCTTCTTTGAACAAGGTTGAGCAAATTCAGTTCATTGAGAATTATGTCCAATAAAGTAGAAAGTTCAAGCCTTTGAGGAATACTTGGAACAATTTCAGCTCATTAAAGATTATGTAGAGAAGATGGATCAAGTCTTCTATATCCGCACTTCAAAAGATATTGTAGGATTATATATTCTACCACTTCTTTACTTGTATATATCAGGGGTTTTGCACACTTTAACATGTTATTGAAGCTGTCATCTCTCTCTAAGAACTTCAAGATAAGGAGAGGCCTTAATTTTCTCTAAGCAGCACAATGCACTTCCTTTGTTGTTTGTTTTAACCTTAAGGCTCTCTTTCTTTATTTCTAACAAATGAACCTTCTTTTCGATCTAGGGTCGAACATATTTGGCTTTGGTTGTTTTTCTTTATCTTTTAACCATTAATAATTTTCTCCATATGAAGGTTCTGTTTTATTACATTTCTCTAATTTAACAATCCACTATGTTGAAGGATGTTGCACAAGCTGTGCTGTTCGTGTTAAATCCGGGGAACTTAGACAACCCGAGGCATTAGGGATATCTGCAGAGTTGAAGTCCAAGGTATTTTAAACATGTAGTGTTTCTGTAGATGCAATCCTTATTGGCATTATTTTTAGACTATTGACATGTGGGAGCTTTAACTGTTTCTCCCTTTTTAGACCTCTTAATGTGATTTTCTTCTTTTAATGCTCATATATGTGATAATTAACAAAAATGATAAATCATCTATATGACGTGACCAGTGATTTCTTGGTCTCAGACTGATGAAGCCTGCAAACCTCGTCTGCTTTTTATTTGTCCGCAAAACAATGTTGAGAAGTTGTTCCAAATCTGTTTTGGAATGTTATGAATTCCTATGCACATCATATATGTGATGTGACTAGGGGATTTGGTCTTGAAACTGATGACGCATGCAAACGAAGTTTGTATGTTATTGTCCACAAAACAATCACAATATGTTGTTCCATGAGATCTTGGAAGATGGAATTTATGAACTTCCATCTCAAGCTAGCGACTATAAGGGTGTTTGGATAAGCTCATAAGCACTTTTTGGCTTATCGATGCGTCAAACACCACAAGTGCTTATACGCTAAAGTTAGCCAAAGCCATCAGTTATGTTTTTCAGCTTTTAAGCACTTTCGATTTGACCAAGTGTTTTACTATTTTGTTCTTAATTATTTCTTTTCATGCTTTCCGAAACACCCTTCTCAAAACAAAATCCCCAGCCCCATCTCAATTCAGTGTTATCAAAGGCGCGCTTTAAGTGCGCTTAAGCCCTGAAGCGAAGCTCAAAACGGGTTAAGCGCTTCGCCGCGCTTTATGTGCGCTTCAGTGTCGTCATCAAGGTTCTAAGGCAAACGTTTCCTTGCCAATGAGCCTCGTATGAAGAAGTGACACTAAATAATTGATATTTCACTTTATCATAAACCTTTTTTCAATTTCTTTGGTCATATTTTTTGTCATTCATGTTTATAATTATTAGTTTTGGACTAAACATATATATTCGTATTCTTTTCTCCCTTTGCGCTTTTTTTCATTAAAGCCCAGGCTTTATTTGCGCTTTGCGCTTAAAGCCCTCACGGACCTTAGAGCTTTTTTGCGCTTTTCGCCTTTGATAACACTGTCTCAATTATAATTTTGCCATTCGTCCCTTCCATGTGAAAATATTTTTAAGTATTACTTTTTATAAATACTTTTTAGGACATTTCAGTCACTTTAATAGAAAAATTGCTTATTTACCAAACACCAATGTTTGTTAACAGTTCAATACTTTTATCCGAACACGTCACTTCTCAGGTATAAAATCAACTTTAGAACTTACAAGTGTGTGTTGACACTTGATTCTTACCAGCTACTTGTAATCAGCTAATGCAAACAGGCTGTGTATTCCACTATGTGTAAGTGATAATGACAAGAAAATTCACAAATTATTTCGTCAGTTTGGTAATAATGCCACTTTTGCAAGTATTTGGCCATGATTTGGAGCCTTCCTGTAGTTTCCATGCTCATCTCCTATCTCCTCGACTAAATAACTGATCTTATCCTTAATCCTTCTTTCTTTAGACGTTTAAGAGATCTGATGGGAGGCATACTCTGTCAGATCCTATGAGCCAGAGTATAGGCTCAGATCGCGATGATTTATACCATTTAGTTAAGGTCAAAAGATGAGGACAAGGGTGTTCACAGAGGTCCTACTGATAAGTTAAAAAACTGTTTTTTACCCTGTATCAAGTGAAGTGATGATCTCTATTTTATCCTGTCTTATTCTATTCTTATCTTATTTTTCACCTTGATTAACCGAGTATGTTTTAATTTGTAGGGTTATGCGCTTCTTTGTGTGGGATTTCCATCATCAGACCTTGAAGTTGAAACACAGGATGAAGATGAGGTAAGTAACAACTTTGAATTGCAAAGTTTGACTTTGGGTGGCAATAAAGACTGCGGCTACCTAACCACCCATCACCATCTAAATAAGCATGAACTTAGTGGTGAATCAAATCCTAGCAGTTTGCAAACTATTTGGTTTACTTGACATCCACTTTTCACGGGTTCAGTTTGGGCTATGAAGCATGGGTATGAAATATATGGCTGTATACTAGTATCATGCTTGTGTTAGGTATCAATATTTAACGACAATCTTTGGATACTTACTGATTATGTCCCAAATTTCCTTAATATGTTTTTGTCTTTTCAACATCACACCCTTCAGTTATGCAAACCAAAGGGCATCACCAAGGTTTTCAGATCAGGCTTATGCCTAGTACAGAAGTTTTTTTCTTTTGTATCAACAGCTATAATATTGCCGTATCCATGCAGCTCACAGCCTACCACGAAGATATTATGTGTAATGCACATTCTTTTCTTTTCTGAACTTCTTTCTCATTTTCTCTTATAGACAATTATCCTTGATTTCGTGGAAGTAGGACGTACATGGTTCCTTTAATTAAGGAGCTCTCTCAAAAAAGAAAATGAAGTGGAAGGTTCTTGTGAGAAATATTGGAGAAAATATTATTGAATTGTGTATCTAAATTGTTACATTGAGACCCTATTTATAGACACTACATTGGAATCCTTTTTCAACTAGAATTCCTATTCCTACTAACTAGAATTCCTATTCCTACTAGAATTCCTATTCCTATTCTTATTTCTACTCCTATTCTAAGTAAGAAATACTTATTCCTATTCTAACACTCCCCCTCAAGCTGGTGCATACAAATCATATGCACCTAGCTTGTTACAGATGTAATTAATACGAGGACATGTGAGAGACTTGGTGAACATATCTGCAAGCTGATCATTTGACTTCACAAATTTTGTAACAATATCTCCGGAGAGTATCTTTTCTCTGACAAAGTGACAGTCAATCTCAATGTGCTTAGTCCTTTCATGAAACATTGGATTTGATGCGATATGAAGAGCCGCTTGATTATCACACACAAGTTCCATCTGATCAATTTTGCCAAATTTTAGTTCTCCCAATAACTGTTTGAGCCAAACTAACTCACAAGTTGCTGTCGCCATTGCTCGATATTCTGATTCTGCACTAGATCGAGCAACCACATTTTGTTTATTACTCTTCCACGACACCAAATTACCTCCAACTAAAACACAATATCCGGATGTCGAACGTCTGTCAGAGGGTGATCCTACCCAATCAGCGTCTGAATATCCAATGATATGCTCATGACCTTGATCCTCAAAGAGTAGTCCTTTACCGGGGGCTGACTTTATATATCGAAGAATACGAACAACTGCTTCCCAATGACTATCACAAGGGGAAGTCATAAACTGACTTACAACACTCACGGGAAAAGAGATGTCTGGTCTAGTCAGTGTGAGATAATTCAACTTTCCAACAAGTCGTCTATACCTTTCAGGATTACTAAGTGGCTCCCCCTGTCCTGGAAGAAGTTTAACATTCGGATCCATCGGAGTGTCAATAGGTCTACATCCCATCATTCCTGTCTCCTCAAGAATGTCTAAGGCATACTTGCGTTGAGAGATAACAATGCCTGATCTAGACTGAGCAACCTCTATACCTAGAAAATACTTCAATCTGCCAAGGTTTTTAGTCTGAAAGTGCTTAAAAAGATGTTGCTTTAAATCGGTGATACCATCTTGATCATTACCGGTGATAACAATATCATCAACGTAAACAACCAAATAGATACATCGACCTGGTGCAGAATGTCGATAAAACACAGAGTGATCAGCTCCACTACGAGTCATGCCAAACTCCTGAATTACTGTGCTGAACTTCCCAAACCAAGCTCGAGGAGACTGTTTCAGACCATAGAGTGACCTACGCAATCGACATACAAGGTTACTAGACTCCCCCTGAGCAACAAAACCAGGTGGTTGCTCCATATAGACTTCTTCCTCAAGATCACCATGCAGAAAAGCATTTTTTATGTCCAACTGATAAAGAGGCCAATGACGAACGGCAGCCATAGATAGAAAAAAACGAACAGATGTTATTTTAGCCACAGGAGTATACCCTTTGGCGACAAGGCGAGCCTTAAGTCTATCAACCTGACCGTCTGGACCAATTTTGACTGCATAAACCCAACGACAACCAACAGTAGATTTACCTGCAGGAAGGGAGACAAGCTCCCAAGTACCACTCTTATGTAAAGCAGACATCTCATCAACCATAGCCTGCCTCCATCCAGAATGAGAAAGTGCTTCACCTGTAGTCTTAGGAATGGAAACAGAGGACAAAGACGACACAAAGACATAATGGGGTGATGATAGACGATGATAACTTAAGAAGGTATAATGCGGGTTAGTATTTCGAGTAGATCGTATACCTTTTTGAAGTGCAAGCGGTGGGCTAGGTAGAGGCAAGTCCGCAGTAGGAGCAGGGTCTGGCGCATGACATGAATCATCTGGGACTAGGATGGGACGGCGATGATAAGTTAGTAGTGGTGGCACTGCAACTGGAGATGTAGACGTAACTGTAGATTCCTCAAATGTTGGCACAGGTAAAACTTGAGGTATGGGTAAGACCATAGATACATCAGTATGATCAGAAGATGTATAGTAAGGCTGAGACTCAAAAAATGTAACATCAGCGGACATAAGGTATCGATGAAGATCATGTGAATAACAACGATACCCTTTTTGAACTCTAGAGTAACCAAGAAAGACACATTTGAGGGCACGAGGAGCTAATTTATCTTTCCCTGGGGCTAAATTATGAACAAAGCATGTACTCCCAAAGACACGAGGGGGAATAGGATAGAGATGTGACTGAGGAAACAGTATGGAATGTGGAACCTGATTCTGAATAGACGAAGAGGGCATTCTGTTAATTAAATAACAAGCTGAAAGGACTGCATCGCCCCAAAAACGCAGCGGAACATGGGATTCAATGAGGAGAGTGAGAGCAGTCTCTATGAGATGCCTATTCTTTCTTTCTGCGACACCATTTTGTTGAGGAGTGTATGGACAAGATGTTTGGTGCATGATTCCGTGATGGGACATAAATTGCTGAAATTGGGATGATAAGTATTCTAAGGCATTATCACTACGAAAAGTACTAATAGAAACACCAAACTGATTTTGTATTTCAGCAAAGAAACTTTTGAAAATAGAAAATAACTCAGAACGATCTTTCATTAAAAAAACCCAAGTACATCTTGAATAATCATCAATGAAACTAACAAAATAACGAAATCCTAAAGTGGAACTGACTCTACTAGGACCCCAAATATCAGAATGAACTAATGAAAAAATAGACTCTGAACGACCCTCAGTACTACGAGAAAACGTAGCACGAGTGTGTTTCCCAAGTTGACACGACTCACAATCTAATGTAGATAAACTAGACAAACTAGGCACCATCTTTTGCAGTTTGGATAGACTCGGATGTCCCAAACATTTGTGAATTAGATCTGGGGAATCTGTAACGGAGCATGCTGTCAAGGATTTTGAAGAGGTAAGATAGTAAAGGCCTTGTGATTCATGTCCTGTTCCAATCATCTGTCCCGTACTGCGGTCCTGTATGAGAAAAAAATCATCGAAAAAAGTTATGCTACAATGTAGGGATTTCGTCAAACGACTAACAGATGCTAGATTAAAAGGAGAACCAGGAACATAAAGAACAGAGTTTAGGGTGACAGAAGATAGGGGTTTGGCTTTTCCAACCCCTTTTGGTTTTGTCTGGATCCCATTGGCTAAAGTAATAGATGGAAGAGATTGCGAATAAACAATATCGGATAAAAGTGATTTATTACCAGAAATATGATCAGAATCCCCAGAGTCCACGACCCATGTTCCAACAGTACTAGATTGCGACACACAAGCAAAAGAGTTACCCGCAACAAACACATCAGGTTGTGCAACTGAAATTAATTGTGGAGACGTTTGCTTATTTGCACGATACTGAAGGAACTCATCATATTCTATCTGAGCAATATGAGCATTATTGGATGGTTGATTAGGTTGAGCACCATATGCTATTGGTGGAGATGACTGTTTACTTGCGCGATTTCGAAGGAACTCATTATATTCCTTTAGAACAAGAGGATCATAACTGGGTGGTGGACCATGCAAAATATGACATATTTCACGAGTGTGTCCAGACTTATGACAATGACTACACTTAGATCGAGGTTTCCCAAAACGTCCTCCCCCTCGCCGATTCTCCGTAGACTGATATGTACGCTTTTCAAAGGTTTGAGATGCCAGAATAGAGGAGTCAACAGTGGGTGATGAAACGACTTTGTGACTAGGAGGTGCCGCAAGACGAAGGAGACGAGAGAATAATTCATCGATTGTAGGAACTGTAGGGCTAGCTAAAATCTGATCACGCACAGAATCATTATCAGGAGGAAGTCCAGCAAGAGTAAGAACTAGAAACAATGTTTGTCTGTGTTTTTGTTGTTTTTCGACATCCGTAGTTACTGGCATCAACGTGTCGAATTCCTCCATGACTGCCTGTACCTGTCCCAAGTAAGTAGACATATCGGATTCTTGTTTCTTTAAGTTGGTCAATCGAGATATCACATCATAGAATCGAGAGATGTCATTAGTGTATAAAGCACGTGCCTTTTCCCAAACTGCATAACACGTTTGGAATGGGCGAAACAAGGGCATCAATTTGGAATCAATCGAACGCCATAGGAGACTACATAATTGAGCATCTACTTTCTCCCAATGTGCTTTGACTTTTGCATCTTCCTCACTAGTCTTTGTCTTTACATCTACCACATAAGTCTTGTTTGTTAAATGATCGTGCACACCTTAACCCTTGCACCACAACTCAACTGACGAAGCCCAAGATAAATAGTTTGAACTTCCTAATAGGAGTTCTGAAGTGATTATAGGGCTAGAACTTCCAATCCCTATATTTTTAGAACCAAAAACATCACATCCAAAAGATATTATGCTAAATTTATCTCGGGAACAACAAAAAAATCTTGATTATTGAGATCTGGCCGTCCGAAAATTCAAATCTCGAAAAAAAAATGCCGGAAACAGCCTGAAAATCGCCGGAACCCTAATTCCGGTGATCGAATCTGATCTGAATTAGGGAAAAAAAATTACATAGCCAGCCTCAGAATGAAGAGGCGACCCAGATAGAAAAAAAAAATTGTCGAAAAAAAACTGGCCGGATTTTTTTTTTTTTCTTCTTCTCACAATTGCTCTGATACCATGTGAGAAATATTGGAGAAAATATTATTGAATTGTGTATCTAAATTGTTACATTGAGACCCTATTTATAGACACTACATTGGAATCCTTTTTTCAACTAGAATTCCTATTCCTACTAACTAGAGAAATTGCTGCTGTTTTTGGAATGAGATTGGTTATGGAGTTAATGAAATGCCTGGCCCTTTTAGCCCAATCTATTTTTAGCCTATAAACAATAGTTCTGCTTTTTTTTAAAAAAAAAATCCCTTTTGAGTTGTTTTGGTTTCATCTCATGCCATTCTTGCTCAATCTGCGCATTGGTCAATCGAGCCTGGCCTCAAATCTATACCCCAATTTATGAACAAAAAATATGGTAGATAGCTAGTTACGAAACACAAAATTTGACCAGGGAAATGGTAATACATAAGAGTTGCGGTGGAAATGACTTGTGTTTATACTAATTAATTGCTATAACTAAGCTGATGCCATGATGAGCAAATGACAAAAAATAGGCCACAGGATAATATATTTTTCTTCTGAATGGTCAGAAAGACAAAATAGTCCTCTTAAGGGCTAGTCAAGAAGCAGAAACAGGTTCGTCACTCTGGTTCTACAGGACAACATACCAGTATAATATAGAGTTCCAATAGGGTAAAAATGCAGATACATGCTTGTTCTTTGGCCTTTCAGTTTCTTTTATAGTGTGTTGCTTCGGCATAATTTCTTTGAGAGATGTAAACTTTTCATATTTCAATTATTATAATAACCTTTCCAACTTCTTTATTTTATGTGGAGCACTGAAGTTGTGAGTGTTGTATTCTAAGTACGAGATGTAATTTATATTTCCTCATTGAACTTTGAAGAAATTGTAGCTAATGAATTACCTGCAGTATTTTTTTAACCAGTGGAAAATGAAGCTTTGCTTAAATTTGTTAGATGAAAGGGTGGGGTTTACAGAAAAGTTACCGAAATCAATTTTCGGAACTCCCTTATGAACTTTTATCTAAATGAACAATCTTGTAGTTTTCATCTAGTATGCCACCTCGGAAACCTGACAGCATGATATATTCAGGTATATTGGCTTCAATTTGGGAGATATTTTGCTCGAGGACCTATTGTAAGTCTTATATTCCTGTAATCTCCTATCAATTTAGAAAAGCAGTTGGAGAGGGGATACTGATGATGTAAGAAAGGATAATAATCAAGTCAAGTTCCTAAAGGTTAACTTTTCTTTCCCTGTTGCAGGAGAGAGATGACTATGCCTTGGAATTAGCTATGGGAGATGAGTAACCTGTCAAGAGTTAATTTGAGAAGACAATATGGAATCATAAGCAACATGTACAATTTTCTTGCCTCTCTTGCTATATCTGTGTGTAATATGCTCTCCATGCCTTTTCCTTAGTGGATTGGCTTTTCTCTTGTACCACTAGCATATTGAATAAAAAATTATACTCTCTTTTCTTGTCAGATAGGGGTCTTCTTAATGACATCTTGTTATGCCTTAATATACTTTAAATTTTTGAAGATCACATCAGCGTGAGGTGCACTTTCATCTCAATTAGTGAGAACTTTCTAGTTATTGAGCATTATTGAACACTCGCAGAACTTCTAACTCTGATCAATTAATGGATGAAATCTTTTGGAATTGGATATTGTCTCACTACAGAAGCTCTATGTTGCTCTTCCCTTTGACTGGCGAACCAACTTCTTGAATATACCACTCATGTGAACACAGCATATATTATGCAAAAATAAAGTAATCCTTGATGCATGCCAAAGACTGACCTTTTCTTACGAATACCATGTTGTCTAATAGTATTTGATCTGGAAAATTAAATGAAACTAAACTATATTTGCAGCAGAAAGTTAAACATAATTATCATTCAGGATAGCATGTTCGGTGAGTCTAGTGACTCTGTCATTCTCCTCGGAATGTAATGAAAATGGCCATTACTCTACTGCATAAATTCAAGGCTGAAATACTCTAGGTGGTTAAGCTAGATTCCTTACCGGTGCACGATGTTAAATTGTAACCCATACACCATCCTGCTAGTAGTTAGATGATGTGGAAAATAGTATAGAATTACATTCCAGTGTATGGTATCTCTTTTCCTTTCCTCAGATTTTGTAGATTGCATAGTATACTAACTCAAGATGTTTGTTCTTTCTTTTTAAGTTCACCTTGCAATGTCAAGGGTGGAAAATTAGGAAGATCTACTAGTACTTATTCTTCCATCCAGGAGGGATAAGAAAGGTAAACAGGAAATAGAGAATATCTATGTGACCCCAAATTGCATATGCCCTATGTTGCATCTACAATTTGATCCATAACTTTCTGAAAAAAAAAACACAATTTGATCCATAACTCATCCGATAGGAAGATGGTGACAACTTCGTGAAGTAGATAAGAATAAGCAAAAACTAAACAATCAAGACTTCTTTCAATGATGAAAAGATGACCCTAATCTTTGCTTATTTTGAAAAGGTCATACACATAGCCTACTTGAAGGAAAACTAAAGACCTTTTAAAGACCATTTCAATTCCATCATATGTCAACATATCATTTTCATTTTGAGGTAAAGGTATTTTCTGCTTAGTGTGATTCTCTTTTAAATCAACGGTGTAGCTGTCGGAGCACAAAATATCCAGATCACCCATGTGAAAGGACCATAATTTGAACAACTTAAGGTTTTTCCTGTTATCTCATCATGTGATGGAAAATCAAGCGCATCTTTTTCATCTAACTGGTCCTTAATTTTAATGAAAGTTCCCATTCATGTGGAAACCATGTATTTAGTAGATTTCTTTCTTCAATATCTTCATTTGGACAGAGACAGAATGTTACTGAACATCCATAGGCTACATACCTTGTTAGCTAATTTCTGCAATGGTGAGATGAATTGGTCAGCAGTTCTGGGCATGTCCTGTATATTGTCTGTGGTTATAGTTACTAAGAAAAGAATATAGTTTCCAAAGCTTGTGGTTACTGATATGAGCAAGAGAACTCGTACAAAAACTAAACAATGTGGTTGAAGTGTCTAATTTTTGAACACATGTGCATATTGAATTGACATGCTTACTTCAGTTCATGGGACGATGAAACGTGAGATATACCCTCCTCTCTATAGCCCACAACCTTTGGTCTAGTGGTAAGAGCGCAACATGTGATGCATGGATTAAACACAGATCACTAGTTTGAGAATGCCACAGAGAGAAGTTGGGTATTTAACTGGAGAAGGGTAGAGGGGATGAGGCCATTATACCCTCCTCTCTTTCTGGGGGTTCTGGCAAAGGAACTAGTGGCAGAGAGAAACCAGGCTGGATTACCTATCTAATACTAAGAACTTTACCTCCTTTAGCCCTCACCAGTTTTTGTGGTTTGGTTGAGGCATTAATTTACTTCTGTTAAACTAAAATATCTGACATTGACATTCAGGTCTCATTAGTCAACAGTCGTATCTGGAAGAGTCAATTTTCTAAGTCTTGACCAAATGACGGAATGAGATGTTGATATCTCCCATTTGTTTATCTCTTCAGTCAAGACATTTTAAAATTGTATTTATGGCATCCCAAGATGAAAACAATATTATGGTAGGTGAAAAGGAGTCTTTGCTATCCAGGATTTTTCAACCAGACTTACAAACGCAATACCACTATATACAATACCTTTTGCAGGCTTAACCTGCAAAACTGCTTATTCTATTACAGATACACGAGGGAAAAAAAGCTCTGTAATAGCTCTATACTAGTAGCAACTAGAAATTTCCTCCGGTTGATGCAGCTGCAATGCCGCTGACACATAACACGACAACTTTAGTCATAGAAGTTTCTAGCACTGGCTCAGCAGCTTTAAAGTTAGCTGTTAAACTTTTGCTCAGCTGTGCTCGTTGCAACCTGCATTGTCCAGAGAACATTTTGTCAAGTATGATTAAAAATGAAGTAGGAATGCTATAAAGGCCTCAGAATTTTTGTATGATTTAGACAGTGATTGGAACAATATAATTTTTTTGACAAAGTTGGACAATAATAATTACTAACTGTGGGTCTCCGAACACTACATTTCGATGCTCCAGGGGTGGCCAAATAAGGCTTAGCTGATCGTATCACTATGGAGTCAACTTGAACAAGTGTAACTTGACCCTATTTGAGGGAAGGAGAAGAAATTTGTGTAACTAAATCC
This sequence comes from Solanum sitiens, assembly GCA_016801875.1. Lineage (NCBI taxonomy): Eukaryota > Viridiplantae > Streptophyta > Magnoliopsida > Solanales > Solanaceae > Solanum > Solanum sitiens. Next base: position 5,870,130 of record JABWTJ010000013.1, on the reverse strand, counting down.
TTACTGGTTTTGTTGCATACTTGTTGTACTGATAGGTTTTAAGTTTCATCACATGCACATGTTGATAGAGTGGAATGATAGAGTCGCATGAACACATAGGATTCATATAGCCAGTCCTAACTAATTTGGGATTGAGGCATAGTTGATTGATTGATATTTGATAGTGACGTATTGGACTTAATACTATGGAGCCTTTAATCTTTTGTAGTGGAACAGACATGAGTTGTGTAAGAGAAAGGAGCACTAATATGCACATTGCTACTATCACCGCTGAGACTATGACTAGTGCTGTTTCTGTAACCTTTTCAAGGAAGAAGAGAAAATGACACTTCCCTCATGAGCATCAGGTTATACTGGTCCATGTAGTATTATTGGAAATCAACAAAAAAACAAAGGCTGCTTGAGCAAAGGATATTGTCTTGATTTAACTTGCAGGAACCTTTTGCAGGCATTTTACATTTGCTTACATTTTTAGGCCTTTATACCAAGTGCTAAATTGGATATACTTTTAGTTATCTAAACTGCTTAAGATTTTTCAATCGGCGTGTGGTTCATTAAGGTTAACATGTTTGTAGTGGCTCCATTGGAGCTTTGTTATACCATATTCTGAAAATTTGAGAGAAGGGGAGCAAAGAGAATGAACCTGTGGTGCCTCTTTGAAGTAATGTGCTTGGCAGGTTTAAGGTGCTTAGGCTCAGTAAGAATACTAGTCTTTGTGCGAACCTTAACTATATGATTCTTGCATAAAGAAAATACAGGGCAGGCTGTCTTAGAATAATTTGTTTGGTCGTCAAGTCCTGCTCTTGTGAATCAAAAGCTTAACAGGTTACATTTTCATTCTTTTTGGTTGTTTTTGTAAGCTTACATGCCATATGCAGGTCCTGGTTGATGTTCTATTTTGAAAAGGGAAGTTGTATAAGATTTTATTTGAAATTCACACTACTATTCAATGTTACAATTCAATATCTTTCGTGCTATGTCCCAAGATGAACAATGAGACTGTTACTGTTGAAGTAGGATTAAATCCTGGTAATTTAGTATTTGAACTGCAGAATTTTATCAAGCGTCGGAATACCGGTTCATCATTGACCGCAACATGAAAGATTGAAGGCTTAATACTCAAGAGGATTTTATACTTACCCCTACCGATGTCACAAAATTGCACACTGCACATTTCACTGATCGTGCCCCGTATTGGTACATCAGCAGCATGCGGCAGTTGCCACAATTCACATGTGCTACCTGATTTGCTGTGACAATAGCATTTTATTCTTACTTTGACTAGTAAGGATGTGTAACTAAGTGGATTATATGAAATATCTCTATACATTCAAAAGGCTGTAGTGTCACTTTACCTTCCATAGCTAAATTGACTGTGTGACAGCACGAACATTGCACGCTTGTTGCTCCACGAATGTACATAAGTAATGTGTGGCAGCCTCCGCAAACCAACTGAGCCATCTCAGTGCCTGTTTAAGGTTTGTAACATGTAAAGGGGCTGTTGCTTAAACCTAATACAACTTAAGGAGCTTAAATAAAGAGTTAAAAATATTCTCAGTCAAGTCGGCTTACAGAGAGCCGAACAGATCGAACAATTTAGTGGGATGCTGGCTATGGAAGCTGATATGGAGAGTCAAGATTCCATGCTTTTGTATGGATACTAGCTAAAGGGGCAGTCCTTACTCAGGACAACTTAGCCAGGAGGGGTTTCCAATTATGTTCCAGATGTTACTTTTGTGGTGAGGAAGTTTAGACAATCAGTCATCTCTTTTTACACTGTAAATGGGCTGATCAGCTTTGGAAAATTTTCATTAATCTAAGAGGCATGTGATGCCACAAGGATTAACTGATGTTCTAGTTAGCTGGTACAGGGAAGGAAGATTATCCAGTCAGAAGGAGAGATGGAGGATTGTCCCAGCATGTATTTGGTGGACATATTTAAGGAAAGAAATCAGAGATGCTTTGAAGACATAGGAAATCCCTCATAGAAGTTTTTGATGAATTTTTTAGTTCTTTACTATTTTGATGTAAACAAGAAGGTTTAGAAGAAGCAGAATCAGTTTTTGATGTTCTAGTAGATTACCCGTTGGATTGGCTTATTTTGAGTGCTTTTAAGCCATAACAGTTTTTAAACACTTTTGGAGTGTTTGGATAACTTAAAAAAGTGCTTATAAGCACTTTTTAAAGCTAAAATGGTAAAAATAAGCCAAAAAAGCCATGAGTTAGTATTTCTAACAAATGTCAATCTAAACAGGGTCATAGAGAGCTATTTAGGTCTTCCGATTGTATATCACTGTTGGTCTGGGTGACTACACAGCTTGTGTATGCATCTTATATTGATAATACTGTTTTACCATTCTCAAAACAAAAAAGTTCCAAAATGTTGAGGCTGTGTAATAACGTGCATACCCGGAGGTGGTACTGCTGTTACTGCATTGCAAACTGCACAGCAAACAGATGTTGCTCCAACTGGATAGAGTAAAAGATTTCTGCATCCAGAGCACACAAGCTGGCTCTGCGTACCTGCTAGCCACCATATTTCTTCGTAAGATATATTGTAAAACAAGGTAATTTTGGTATGGCGTTATTTACACTAATTTGTCAAGTGGCTTGATCCTCCTGGACAGTGAGGCTGTTTCACTAGAAAGCTAAAGTTGAATTCAGATTTATTGAGCAATTAACAAGTTACTAGTCATGGCTGTAAATAAAGTATTGGTGTCCCTGACCTTGTCTTAATTGATTGAGTCTATTTTATAAGTACTGTTTGATTTATTTTTTACACTTCCATCCACAAATGCTAAATTGAACTTTGATTTGGATTTTAGGACTGGAGATTTAAGATATGAACTCTTTGATCTGCCGGCCGTGACCATTAATCTTAGCTCATTGTTTTGCATGACCATCCTTTTCATTTCTTTCTCTGTATTATTATCAAGCAGAAAATAGTTAAGGAAAAATGCTGTACCGTTAGCAGGTGGTGTAAATGGTGTTGGTGGTGTAGGATATGGAGCAAGCGGAACTGGCATTGTGAAGCTAACAGAGGTAGTCCTCTCCTGAGATCTCAAAAGCCTACTGCTTCAAGAACTTCCAACAGAGCAGCTGCTTCCATCTTTACTGTCTCCTGAAAAAACACGGAAAATTATGCATGATTGAGTTAGCAACTGAAGGACCTGAAATTTCTGTGATGAAAGATGGATTTGAATACAAAGTATAAAATAGGATTTGGAAAAAGGGGAATAAATGGTGAAAGCTATAACGAAGAACTTTGCATATTCATCTAGTAGCATATTTAGCATTTGCTACTTCAATTTCATACATGATTTGTTACTGGTTCATCCACTGAGCATTTGAAACATAAGAGGAGCTTAGTCAAGCATTAGGAGTGAGGCAGGCACAGACCTTTACATATGCAGATGTAAAGAGAGAGGGAGCGTGGGAATTGGGGTGGGGACTGATAGGAGGATGCGGGGGATAGATGATTTAAAGAGTAAGAAGAAATAGTGGTGTTAAAAGTTGGTTTTTTACCATGTTCCCTTGCATACTTTTTTTTTTCTTGTAAGGTGCAGTGTAGCTTTCATTTTCTTTTATGGTTGGCTAGATTATGGTGAATTTTCTATTTCTTCTTGCTGGTATATCAAGATCAGTTTTGTCAGGAAAATTTTGGGCCCCCTCCCTGTTCTCTATCTTAGTTTCTCTTTCTCTCTCATACATTTAGTGCAACTCACTGCATGCATGTGAGTGATGAGTTTTTGCCAGGTATTCCTTTCTTCTGGGGCATTGGACAACTCAGATTGGGCCACGTAACTCAAGCGGAGTTTTCTTTGGTGTCCCAGCATAAACAAAAAAATAAATAGTAGGTGGTTTCTTCCTATCCATCTAAGTTTTGTTTTTATGGACAGAGTTATTTGATAATTGTCTTGATGGGAGGTAAAAGTACCCGGTGAAACAGACAGGGTGCAAAGGATAGAAAGAATTGTGATACTTTTCGTAGGTGGTGGTCCAATTTGTGCTGTCATTCCAGTGTGCTTGTCCCTCTCAACTTTCCATTTTCCACCTCTTCTCATTCCCTTTTTTTTTTAACTATGGTAGTTGTAGTAAACTAAAAGGAATGATTACTGCCATTGAGATGCTTACAAGTAACGCAGTCTGTTCATGTTTGCTGTCAAGTGTATGACAGGACCCAAGTATCTACGTGTAGTTTGAAATTCTGTTAATCAAATTTCCTCTAATATGGTGTTGGAGTAGGGCCATTGATAAGTGACTTCACATTATGGATCGGCCCCCTCAAAGAGTAGTATTCTGTGGGAGCACACAGATTTGCAAGCAACCCAGTTTTCATGATGGTTAGGTAACCATTCATTGACTTTTATCAACATCTTATCTTATGGTTTTGGTGGTCAGATAGATGCACCAAATGAAACAGTTCTACTCTACTGGAGATTTTGATTCATTTCTGAGCTGGGAATGCACGCACGCACTCACTATGAATTTGTGACCTCACTAATTTGGAGGTTGGTGGTCTTCTTTTTAGGACATGTATAACAGCTTCACATCAATCACAAGTTCAAATTACAGTAGGATACCTCATTATGTGTATGATACATAGAAGTATTGGGGTCCCATATTGTTTTTTAGTGTCTTAAATACGACCGACATTATACATGAATAACTCTTTATTTTGATTTTTGAACACGTTTGTACAGCTTAGTGGTTTTCGTTATTTCCCTTTATGGCATGATGAGGGATGAAAATCATAAAAGATCAATGTTCAAATTTCAGCAAAGAGCAAAAGGCGATAGTCGATACACGATACACGGGTAAGAATATTATATCTCAAACATCCTAGCTAGATTCTGCTTTATCAAAATCATATCTGTTGAATGGACAAGTAGAAACATAAAAACCAGGCTTGCCCCTTGTTTAATTAATCCTAATGGATAAACAAATTTTAAGATAAGCATAGAGAAAGATATTTTGAGTGAAGTGTAGGGCAACTATATGATGCACACATATTTAATCTACATGTGCAAAGTCACAAGATATATGAGTCAATTCACAAAGGAGTGTTAGACATTTAATGAAAGGAGTGTTAGACATTTAATGAATTTTGATTTATTTGATACGCATGAAAAGGAATAGAGCTCTTGTAAGTAAATCCCACTATTCAGCACTTGAAAACTTTCCCAACTTAAGTAGCAACATCATACATCTTCAAATTCATTTCTTCTAGTTATAGAATGTTTGTGTAAAGTGGGAAAAAACTAGTATCTTTTTTCTTAAACTCTGATGTTTCATTACATAAGAAAGGTTGAGTTTGTTATTTCTATAAATTAAAAAAATATGTATTGCCCCCACCCCACCCCCCACCCACTCAAGGTATGGGAGTTTATTAGTCATTTTCTTTATGATAACAACAAGAGAATGTGGTCCACTTCACAGAATCTAGCCAATCTGAAAAATCAGAAGGTTGCTTCTTAGAAACTCTTCTTTAAATAATAATTATTGTCTAGGAAATCAAGAACTTCGTGGCTAGAAGAATTAAAATATAGTTAAAATTGGAGAACCATACGTTTTATTATACAAAATATAATTAAAAAAAAAAGAGGAAAAACTTGATAATTGAAACATTATAGTGTATTCAATTACCAATACCAGCAGTCCAGAAGTTTCATTAAAAATATTCTTCAGCATCATCCGTATGTGAAAAAAATACACAAAATAAAATTTCTGTGGGCCAACTTCTAAATAATATTATTTTAATTTTCCTATTTTGATGGTAATAAACAAAAAAAAAAAAGATCATTTGTATTTTTTTAGAGTAAATTGTAGGTTTAGTAAACATAAAAATCATAATTGTATGTTATAGCTATAATTTGTATAATTATGTTCCATATAAAATTTTATGTTTGCTATGACTATTAATAGGTATATTTTGGTATACATATACAAAAGAATCAATCGCATAATCTATTTCGATATACATATACAAAAGAATCAATTGTATAATCTATGTTTGTATAAAAAGAAACAAAAGAAAACTAGACAGGGAGGATCTGTATTTGTATAATTATAAGTGTGTAAGACGAATATATATGTATTTGTATATATATAATCTACTCTCGCAATATACAAACACAAATGCAATTTATATATCTGTGTTTGCATAAAGTGAGAGGTGAACGAGATTCTTTGGAGAGAAAGGCGAACGAAAAGTATGTATATATACAATTTTCTCCCACTTTATACAAATACAAACACATTATATATATTTGTGTTTGTATAAAAGTGAGAGAGGCGATGGAGACACTGCCAACGAGAAAATGAGAGTTGCGAGTGAGAATTTCAGGAAGAGAGACGAATGACAATAGTTTGCTACGTATTATAATTAAATCTAAATAGTTTGCTATTTTATATTTTTTTTAAAATTAATTAGGAGATTAATTACATTTTATGCTAGTTTATATTAAATTTCGTCTCCTCAAATGATGTATGTGTTCTTACAAATTCCAAAAATATGGTTGGCATAGAAAGCAAAGTGTATACAAATTACAATAAATTTAAATTTGAATGTAAATGAATTTAAAAGTGTAAGGGTTGAATGTTGATTAATGAAACTGGGAAAAGGTCAATAGGAATTGGGTCCAAGCCAAACTTCTCACCATAAAGGTGACATAAAAGGGTGTTTGTGTGTGTGTGTGTGGGTAGAGGGGGGTGGGGGGTCGTGGAGAAAAGTGTTGATTTTTAGCTTCTTTGGTGGGTTGGAGTTGTGGGAGGTGTTTGAAGATAAAATGGACCACTCATGAGGTAGTAGTGGGTGTTAAGTACATGTTAATTTTAATTAGAGATTTTAAATTTAAATTTAGAAAATGACAATCGACTATATAAAGTGCTTTATTTTTGAAGTCAATTTTTTCAATATAAATCTAGATTAGTTAAATTTCAAAAAACAAATAAACATAGAGTGAAAAAAAGTACAAAATAGATATTACAAGTGTTGTGAAGTAAAATAGAAGATTCTAAAACTAGACTTGCTTTGTTATCTAGATGTTTTTAGAAACATACCGACAATTTCAAGTTTGTGGAGAAGTAGAGAGGAAAAGGACAATACTTATGCAGCAATGTGAAGAAGTCCATCAAGTCTAAAGACTATGGGGTATGGGCAATGAACCTTTTTGCAGGTATGGTTGGAATTTAATAAAGCATGTTCTGGGTTCAAGCATAAATATGATTGATATATTTTAATATTATATTATTAAATTAAATATATTGTCCATTATATAGAAGTATGAAGTTAAGGACCGGTCACCAACGAATATGATGCAATAAGTATATGCTAGGTTCGTTTTTTTGTTAATTAGAGGTCTTAAATTTGAGTTTTGAATATACAAAAATTCTTTGAAAGAAGTAGAATCCTATATGATAAAAATGCAAAATAATCGAACGCCAATGAAATATACTGACAAATAAGGTTAAGGACGATCTAGGATATAATCATAATTTCAGAACTAACATAATGATATTTTAGATATTTTCCTATGGCTTCAATGTATGTTGGGTCCATTTATCTCATCGTTCTTGACGATTTATAGCCTTTGAACATAGTTATCCACGTGGCTATGATGGGCCAAACATTATTTGGTGACACATTTAGGGATAGTTTAGTACAAAAAATTAAAGATTAGTAACATTGGGATTAATAGTATAAAGATTATTTTTTATCAATTATTTGGTTCAGCGCTTTCTATCTTATCTTGTGTTTGAATTAAAACTCTATAAAAAGTTTTTTTCTAATTATACCATTTTATTATTGTGTGATTTTTTATTTCATGTTATTCGTTTAGAGTAAATAATTGTCGGACAACATATTTTTTATGGCTTTCTAACTAACTAGTAGAAGAACAATATTATTGTCATGTTCACTATTTGCTTACTTGAATTATTTGAGGGTAAATAATTGATCACTCACGAAATCGTCAATTTTCTATTTAAAAGATAGACTATCTACTTTTAAAATTGAAAAGACATTAAACAATAGTAAATTGAATTTATCTACATTTATGCATAAAAATGGAAAGGTGTAATTTTAATTTGTTTGCGACTTTATAAATTGTTCATAATACAAATAATTAGAAAACACACACAAATATATATATATATATATATATATATCATATATTTATATAAAAGAGAACCCTAGACCCGCCTACGTGGCTCCATCACAAGCAAGAATTTCCTTTTAAATTTATTTATTTCCAAAGCTAGCCTTCCTCATTCATGAAAAGGTGTGACTTTTATGAAAAATTGCAACTTTAATGTGGAGATGCGACTTTTATCAAAAGTTGTGACTTCGATGAAAAGTTGTGACTTTAATGAAGAGTTGCGACTCTTTTGAAAAGTTGTAACTTTTGTGAAGAGTTGCGACTTTAATGAAGAGTTGCGACTTTATGAAAAGTTGTGACTTTTGCAAAGGTTGTGAATTTTCTGAAGGGTTGTAACTTTTCCAAATAGTTGTAACCTTTCTGATAAGGCACAATAAATATTTGTTAACACTATATTTTGTTGTCTATAAATAGAGTAATTTCTCTCATTTTATATCAACAAAAATTTTGATCTTCTTCTTCTACTTCCATAAAATTAAATATTCATGTACATTACTCCTGTTGAGTGACTTACTAACACCACTATTTTTGTATCAATAAGTTAGTGAATAAAATCATTTGATCATGAGAGGATGTAATTCTTTAGACCTCGGGTAATGGAGGCAATGGTTGATCCAAGATTTCTATTAAGGGGGTTTGAAAAAAAATAGTGGTTTGAACCCCTAAACCACTAAGCCAGTCTCTATAATTATATGCGGGAGGTTCATAATCAATATATAAACATAAAAATTCTTAAATATACAACGTAATTTTTTGCCGAGTTGTCACTTTTATGAAAGGTTTTGACCTTTTTGAAGTGCTGTAGCTTCACCAAAGAGTTGTAACCTTTCTGGTAAGACACAATAATCTTTAGTTCACACTACCCTTTGTTGTCTATAAATAGTGGACTTTTCTCTCCTACCTTTTAATTTTTACTTAGGTGATAATTTTATTCAATATACCTTTAATTTTTATATTTGAACTTATATATATTTTAACTTTAATTTTGTCATGATCATTTATAGGCTGCAAATTTTGTTCGATAGTAACTTATGATTTGATAATTGTGAAATTTTATCATAATCACAGATTCTTTGAATGTAGAACAAGATAAAGAATAAGGAGATGCAAAGCGATGAAACCAATTGTAAGTGAGGCAAGTCCTGCATGGATTAAGATTGTTGGCATTCCGAAATTATGTGAGTAATCATATAGTTCTGCACTTTCCATTTTTCTTAAACTTCGACTGCAATTAATTTGATTTGTATGGACAAGTGTAGTATTTTGTCCTGATTTCTTCACTCCTTTTAGTGATTTGAACTGATGGTGTATCGAAAACAACCTTTTTATCCTCCAAGATAGGAGTAGGCACTGTGTCCACACTATTCATTTCATACCTCACTTGTGAGATTATAATGAAATAATCATTAGTATGTGGAATGCTTTTAATTTTAGTAATTTAAAATTTCTTTATTAGCAAACAAATATTGTGAATAAGATTAATGTGGACTAGGATACGATGTTTCAAGTTTTTTACTTCCTTCTTATAATGCATATTTTCAAGGTTCATTTTTAGCAGAATTAACATCCATTTTCATTAATTATTGGCTAGAAATATGTTCGTGTTTCTTCAATAGTAATTCTTTTGCTTTTATGTTGGATTAAACTTTTTGATTATCTCTTTCCAAATAGTTATTTTTTAATACATTTCATTTTAAAATTTTTCTTTTGAATGTCAACATTATAAAACTAAATTTATTTTTTCCCTTATTATCTTATATTAACAAAAAAAAAAACCTAAGTTTAGCCCGCGCGAAGCGCGGGTAGATTACCTAGTATATATATATATATATATATATATATATATATATATATCAACAAATAATACATTCAACAATTAAGATTATAAATGTCATGTGGGTATATATTTGTCTTTTCAATTAATAAATGTTAAACAACTCATGTTTCAAATATTGTATTGATTTGTATTGAATTTATCTAGCAACAAACAACTCTAAATAATAAAATTTGTAAGCTAATTTATCTAAATAAATTTATTAATATAAATAAAAAAAATAAACAAAATGATTAAAATGATTTGGGGTATATTTTTGTTAAACAAAATGATTAAAAATATCATGTCTAATTACTATTTTTTCAATTTTCAACTATGTTATGGGCCGTAAGCAGATCTTTCCACATCTAATTTTTCCTTTTAAAAAGGAACACGTAAATAAATATGAAATCAAGTTTCTTTCATAAAAAATGCCGCACATTATTTAAGAATTTAGTTCTTTTATACAAAAAAAAGTAAAATTTTTTACAATGAATGTTTTTTGTGCAAAAATTGTAAAGATCTTGTTGTGATACACTAAGATAACTTAATGATGAAGAATAATTAAAAGAACCATCATTCTTGAGATTATTAAATAAAATTACAAATCTATCTAATAAGTGAAGGCAAAGAAGCTTATAATCACGGAAAAGGGTCATATTGCCCTAGTATTTTCGGGGGAAAAAATTATATTTACCACTCATCAGATTTATATATATATATATATATATATATATATATATATATATATATATAATGTCGAGTTTTCTTGTTCAGTTAATGACACCCAACATTCAAATGCTAAACCAAATTTTGCAAGACTCTGAAGGCACTTACAAACATGTAGACCATTGAAGAAGTGTAGATGAACTTGAGCTTAATCGTCTCAAGGGAAATGAATTTATTGAGTTAGTTGGGATGAATATGATGGAAAATTTTAATTAGGATAAAAATAGGGAATATATCTACTTAGATGTCACATAAGATAATTGTGAGAACAATAGAGTTAATCATCTAAGAAAAATGTGTACTCAAAATTAAATGATAAAGAGAAGATATTTCTAAAAAGTATGATAAAGGGGTAAATTTAACTTCTTTTCAGATAGTATAAAAGCAAAATATAATTCTTTTTCGTTGTAATATAGAGGCAAACACCTAGATTACAAAACAAGAATATAAAAGATTCTGGAAAAATTTCAAAAATATACAATTACCTAGCTTACAATGCAAAAATATAGCCCAAAACATAACCGGTATACAATAACATTTGATATACAATAAATTTCATATTTTATTTTGCTACAAAATATTAAAAACTTGATATATCATATTATACACTCAATATACATATGAGATCAGTCATTTCACTCCGTACAACCAAAGCAAATAAACTAGACTATCTCCATCACCACTGCAATAGTCATTGTCATCTGAGAAACCACCCATGACTTAGCTATTATCTTTCTATAGTAATAAAATCACATATCTGTTTTTCAAGAGTATACCAACCTCGAACCCTTGACCACTAGGTCAAGGGAGAACTCTTCAACAATAACCATTGTGCAAAGAAATAGCCATATGTTAGTGGCTAAATTTGATAAAGTTTAAATTAAAAACCTCGCACATTTTAACCATGTGCTTGGATCAATTATACTTTCAAATAATTATCTAAAATTTACTGAAAATATAATGCTACATGATTAATAAGGATCGTTTTATATCCTTTAATATACTTATTTTGATACGAATTCAAATTAATCAGACTAATAATTTTCTATGTTGAATGCCTAAAAGAAAGACTATAGCCTAAGGAATGGGTAATGGAACTTTATTCAAACCTAAGCTACAAAAACCCTAGAAGAGCCCCATTACTTTGGATTGATAGATGCTAGCACATATTGATTTCCAAAGGGACCACCCTCTACTCTATTCTTTTTGTCTACTTTGTTTTTATTTTTAGATCCCAATTTTTAATTGGATATTCTTATCCTACATTTTTTTCTTTGGGTTAACCAAAGTCAATTCTATGCCAAGATTTTCAATGTTTACAATTAGCCATAAGAAGGCTCTGAGGGGGAGACTTTAAGGCCAGAGAGTTGTCATAGGGCCACAATTCCCTCCAAACCTAACAAAAATTCAAACTCATATAGCAAAATAATATATCTTGATAAGACAAATCAAATACATCAAAAATGGACTCAAATTTTCATTCATGACTTTGAAAAATTGTAAATTAGAGATGCAATCAATGTAGCAAAAATCACAAAGAGCAACTGTCACTAATTTTTAAAATATTTCTCAATCAAATTCTGTTGTAATTCATGAGATCTCACCTATTATGGATGATAGGTCATCATCAAATCTACCTCTCCACAAATTTTCAGAAAATTCCATCTTGTTTTTTAGATAAATCAGCGGATGAAGTTTGACTAAATTCATATTTGTATAATAATAATATATGTAATACTGTATATTATTACATATCAGTATATAAATATCTCTTATAAATTTGTAATCTCATATATTGGGTGTATAATATTGTATATCAAGTTTTAAAATATTTTTATAGAAGACTAAAATGAAAGTTTGTATATCATGGTATACGAATGTATATTGTATATCGGATTGCGTTTTGGACTAAAAATTTGTAAGGTAAGATTTAAACTTTATTTTTACAATGTAATTAGATAGTTGTACTTATACAATTTATTTTAATTTCATGAATTCGTGACTATATTCCAATAACTGAGCTCATCACCTTATTTAATTATGGGTTCATAAATTTAGTGGGTATAATACAAATAATAAAAATAATTCTACTTTAAAAGTTATGAATTTAAATAAATCCGCACCCTAAAACTTTAGATCTACCCTTGAAAAATATTATAAGTAGGTCAACGGATAAGTTGTTGATCCGTTTGAATTCGTCACACTAGTCATAAGCAAAATATTTGTAGTCTGAAGTGAAGTTGGATATGCATAATATTTATAGTTTCTATTTTCTTTTATGGATGATGTTTTTTTTAAAGGAAAAATAACATCTTTTGGTCTATGTTTTTGTTTGCAATAAATTTTGAAGTGACAAAATAAATTGCAATTAGAAATAAAATATGAAGATACATGATTTTATCGATAAATATTGCATGTACAATCTTATTCCTTCTCTAATGAGATTTATCCACTGATTGGAGGGACATTAGTGACGTATTTCTCGAACTTGGATGATTTGGACTTGATTTCTATAATCTGAGGACCATTAGTGGCGTATTTCTCGAACTAGGATGATTTGGACCATTAGTGGCGTATTTCTCGAACTAGGATGATGATTTGGACTTGTGGCGTATTTCTCAAACTAGGATGATTTGGACTTGATCATCACAATTTGAGGATCGTTAGTGACGTATTTATCAAATTAAGATGATTTGGACTTGATCTTGATAGTTCGAACGCCATTAGTGACATATTTCTTGAATTAAGATAATTTGTATTAAATATTCCATGAATGTGTGAAATATTGAGATTTCGATCTCTTTACAGAATTTTCGAGATTTGAGGAATTTTGAGATTTCGATCTCTATATGGAATACTTTGAGATTTTGATCTCTTTATGAAATTTTTGAGATTTAAATCTCTTTATGGGATTTTCGAGATTTCGATCTCTATGGAATTTTTGAGATTTCTTATCAAGGAAATATAGTACCCTGTATATATGAACTAGGACTTAGGGTTGAGTAACATCCAAGAATGCTAATTGGAATTGAACACACCTTGTAGAATCTCAACTTGAATTAAACGCATCTTGTCGAGTCCCACAAATTTCAATGTCTAGTCCCACAAATTTCAATGTCTACACATGCCCTGCTTCAAGGATTGTGGGAGTGTAGACTTGATGAAACTCAAAAACGATACTTAAAGTACTCATTGCTCACCTTTGCGGCTTCAGATTTGCAAATTTGATTTGACAGAGAAGAGATGAAGGACAAATTTAAACCCACTAGGCGTCCTAATGGGTTTGTAAATTTTAAAGTGATTGAAAATAAATTGTAATCACAAAAAAATATGAAGTAACATAGTTTTATAGTTTGATCTTCATAATTCGAGCGCCGTTAGTGACATATTTCTCTAATTAAGATGATTTGGATTTGATTTCTTTATAAATATTTCATGAATTTACGGCATATTGAGATTTTTGTCTCATTATGAAATTTTCCATGAATTTGCGGTGGATTTTTCAATATTTCGATCTCTTTATGGAATTTTCAACATTTTGATCTCTTTAGGGAATTTTCAAGATGACTTTTCAAGGGAATATAGTACCTTTCATATAGACATGAAATAGAGCTTAGTGTTTATGGTAAGGTTCGATCAATTATTTTTTAAAAGTTATACCATCTAATTTTTTGGATATTTTATAATATATATATAATTAAAATAAGACTTTTTTAAATTATCCCAATCATATCGATTTTTCTTTGATATTAGTATAATTCAATTAACTTTTTATTTTTTTACTCTTAAAATACCATCTCAAAATATACTACCATTATACTTCTACCAAATAATCTTAAAATCGATTATTCCCAAACCACCAACAATAATATTCTGCTTATATTTCTAGTACATATTGTCAGTTTACCATAAAAGTATTGTCTTTATTTAAGTTGTTCTAGTACGTACATATTAGATAGACTATCATTCTTGCATGCATATTAGAAAGACTGAAACTTTAAACTGTTAATCCATCATCTTCAATCAACAACAAGTAAAATTCTTGATATCATCAATGAGAGCGGTGAGATTGTTCCATGAAGATCCACCTACTTCCACCGCATTTTTAGCCATCTTACTCATACTCATTGCTTTCTCTCTCATTTCCGCACTTCCAATTAACCTCTCAATGGCTTCTTTTATCTTTTCGCTCCTTAACACGGGACTTGATATCTCAACACCTCCGTGGGAGTTATGTACTTCTGCCCCCACTTTCACTCCTAACCCCATAACGTCCACAAGTTTTTCATTGTAAAATTGTTCAGCAAACACTGGCCATGTCACCAACGGCACCCCAGCAATGATGGCTTCCAGCACCGAATTCCATCCACAGTGTGTCATGAATCCTCCTACCGCTGAATGGTCCAAGATGGTTAGTTGCGGTGCCCACCCTTTTATAATCAGACCTTTTTTCTCATTGAGCAGATTCACCGGTAACCATGTGGCTTTTGCTGATTGGTCCTCCTTCACTACCCAAATGAAAGGGACGGTAGAAGCTTCTAGAGCTTTTGCGATTTCAGCAAGTTGCTCCTCTGGGAATCTAACTATGCTCCCGAAAGAGACGTAGAGAACCGATTTGTGGTTTTGTTTATTCAACCACTCTACAATAGATGAGTTACTTTCATCAGCCGAACTAATAAGCTCTTTTCTTCTTCGACATAATTTGGAAGAAAAATAGGAAATGGGACCAATTTGCCAACATTTGGTTTTCTTCATCTTCTGATAGTACTCAGCGTAAGCAGGTTCTAGCTCATAAAAAGTATCGTGAACGATACCATAGCTTCGATCCTCAGATTCTCTGGTTCGATCAAGCAATTCATCAAAAGCATTCTTCTCATCAGCAGGCTTAATCAGATCATCTGTAAGTTGCGATAGCTTGAACTCGATCTTATCAGGTAAACCCGGAACCGAGAAATTAGTACTATTAGATTCCATCTGATTGATGAGTTTTTCATGAGGTTTGTAAACCCTAAGATTGTACAGAATGGAATTGTACATGTAGCCGGATTGATTGAACAATAGCCTGGGGATTTTGAGCTCCAGTGCGATATCGACAGTCCATGGGAAATACATGTCAGAGAAGATACAATCAGGATGGATTTCACGAATTTTATCTTCCATTGGTTTCTGCAGAAGATAAATTCCGTGAAGTACTTTGCCCGCGATTTCAGTTGAAGAGGCGGAGCTGAAATTCTCGATCCCTTCAGGTAATCCAACTTCAGTGGATGGGAAGTTAAGAGTCTCAATAGAGATAACGGAATGGCCTTCCTCTTCGTCGTGATTGTTAATAGAAGATCGGAAGAGGGAGGCGTTGTGGTGGGTAGTGAGGATGGTGACTTTGACGCCGCCATGAGAGGCGAATAGCCTGGCGGCGTTAACTAATGGAATGATATGACCAGTGGCGAAGTAAGGAAGGAAGAGAATGTGTAGTTGCTTGCTCCCGTTATCCATGGCTATCACAATAGAAAATGAAGTTGATTTTGAAAGAAACTGCTTTTATAAATTTATAAAGATATCTTTTATTAGTTTACGCTTTTTGAAAGTCAATTTTATTAGTTTTCAAAGTTAAATTAGATTACATTATAATTTTTTATATATCAATATGATGAAAAATTATACTGTAAAAGGTTAGTCAAAATTTTTATAGTTTGACTCTAAACATGAAAAATATGACAATTAATAGTCAAAATTTTAATAGTTTGACTCTAAACATGAAAAGCATGACAATTAATAGTCAAAGTTTTCTGTCCTAATTGACCTAACACATTTCATTTTTTGAGAGTCAAACAATTTAAGTTTGATTGAAAATTTGCGCATAATTTTTTTAAAATGAAATTTATGTATTTATAAATTACGTATATAAATCGCAATAATTGATGATTCGAAATGTTTATAAAATCTATTTAAAAATATATGATTAAAGTTAGACTTATTTAAATTTCGAAATTCAAAAAATGTCTATAACGGAGGGAGTACTACTTTGGTAATAGGAGTGACTGCACTTTATCGGTCAGTTCCTTCAGAGAGAAATATTTGGGAGTACACATGATTTTCGTGAAGCGCCCCAGTTTTCATAGTGGTTTGAGATTTAGGTTTTACATGATACGTAAACAGTCGATTAATTTATCAATTGAGTTATCAACATTATTCGTTAAGATAAAAGATAATTTATTAAATATTATGTTCAGTTTTTTATTTTGTGTTTACATGGAGGATTCGTTTTGGTATGTTTTGTTCAATAAATATTTATTTTGAGGTTTGATACATCATAACATGTTTGGTCAAACTTTTAAAGTTTGATTCATTTTGGACAAAGTTTTTTAATATAGAGTAATACTTTTTAGCCAAATATAATTTATGTTTGACCAATAACTTTAAAAATCACTTTTGAGCATTTGACCAAGTTTTTAAAAAAAATATGTAACTGTACTTTTTTTTAAAAATTCTTAAGAAAACTCATCACTTTAAATTATTTTTTTGACCAAACACATTATAAATATCTTTGTTATTTAACAATATATATGATCTGGATTTGGATTGTGATTTGTAACACTTGCCGTAGAAAACAGACTAATCAATTGAGTTTACTTCATCAACATACATTAGAAAATGACTTTTTTAATATCTATGTATCACTTCACTGAAAGTGATTGATTTTATATCAGTTCATTTTTACTTGTTCACAATTAACTATGATTTTTTTAATTGATATCACCTTGAACTAATGTTATTGTATCATTTTTTGTAATATTAATTCAATGTTAATAAATTGAGGGTATAATAAAATTAAAATTATTATTTCTTGATTTGTCAAAAGATGACGAGCAAAAGAAGAAAATACTCCTTCATCCACTTTTATTTGTCATATTACGTTTTTTAAAAATCAATTTAACTAATTTCAAAGTTAAATTATATTACATTAGTTCTACACCATTCAAAAATCATACGAAAAGTACTATAAAATATAAATTATAACTTTTTGCATATTAATCTGATAAAAACATACATTATAAAATGTTAATCAAAGTTCTTATAGTTTGATTTTGAAAAAAAATAATTATGACAATAAAAATGGACGAAAGATATAATTAGGATTAGATAAATCTTAATTATAATTTATTGAATATTGGAACAAGACTTATAAAGATGTCAAAATAATAGAATTATTGCAAATCTTTTTATCAAGGCTATTTTTTTATTTGTCTGTTTATATCAGATACAGACATTGCAATCTGTCCTTGAGATATTTATATTTCCTTTTGGGCTAAACTAGTTGTTTATTAGTACGTCAGAAGATATGATATATCCCAATTTAAGAAAATATTGTTAGGGTACGTTTCTATTTATTATTTATTATTTCAGTAGACTAGACGTACATGACTTTTTTTTTATTTTCACCTAATATTTAATATCTAATTTATAATTCGATCCATTTGAATTTATAAGAGAAACGTGTATATGTATATTTTATCAAAGAAAATTTCACTTTCATAACTTGAAATCCACCATAATTTATTCCGCCAATACAACTCACATTTGAACTGAATTAATAATATATAGTCTAATTCTAAAACAATTATCTCTTTTGAAAATAACATATTAAAAGAGATTTTTCCTAAAAATAGATATTAAAACGGTCACTTCGTCCAAAAATGAAACGAATTGTTCTTTACCACAATTAACCCCATCTATTTTAATTATAAAATAAAAATCATAAATATTTTAAAACAATCGGTTCATAAAACTTCACCCTCTATCTTCTAATCAAAACATAAGATTAGAGTTTGAAAAATGACATCATATTTGTTAGTTATAATTAAATTGATTGAATATAAAATTAAATATCAAACATCAAATAAAAAATAAAGCGGAAGAGATAAAATAAAAGTATTGAGTTAGCAAAATAGGTAGTGAAAACAAAAGCGTGCTTGTAATGGTGGTTGGAAAGAATTATAGTTCACCCATTTATGACGAACTTTTAAGAATATTTATATTTTATTTTATAGTTGAAGTAGGTGGGGTTAATGGTGGTGACGGTGAGGGATAGTTTGACTATTTAGGCAAAGCGTATGATTTTTTTGTTTAATAAATATTTGTTTTGAGGTCGAACTCATCAATAACATATTTGATCAAATTTCAAAAGTTAATTTATTTTGAAAAATACTTTTCTTAAAAGTACTTTTCAGTGAAAAACAATCTGCATTTGACCAATACATTTTAAAAACAAGTTTGAGCATTTGACCAAGCTTTTTGAAAATATTTTTAATTGTACTTTTTTTTAAAAAAATGCTTTTAAGAAAAAAACATTAGCTTCTGAAAATCAATTTTTACTGTTCACTGAAAAAATTTATTCTCTCAAAGGCTTAGGAAAACTCTACCACTTTTTCTTGTCAAAACATATTTAAACTGTCCCATTTTCTTTTTTAGTTTTAGACCTAAATTATTAAAAGTATGAGTTTCATATCTAAATTATCGTTTATTAGTTTGAGAAACATGTCTTTTTTTTATAACTCTCTCATCAATACTCTCTTTAATTTAAAAAAAATTATCACATCCCACTACACATGGACAAACATACCACCTTGACAAAAATTAAATAAATTATTAGTATAATTAAAATAAAAGATAAAAAATCATTATTTCAAGAAAATAATATATTTTCTATAAAATAAAATGTAAATACTTTTATTTTAATTAACCCTTTCCATCACTTCCACTCACCCCTCCCCCCACCCCCCCACCCTACACACACATTTTTTTATTTTATTTTGTTCACTTTCTTTTATAATATAAAAGTATTTAATTTTTTTTTAATGGGAAACTTTCACATATAGCCACTTAAAAATAATAAATTACTCTCCATAACTATAGTTTGATAATTACAATTTATAGCTACATGTTATATAGAGAAGAGAGGCGAGCGAGACTGGAAGAGAGAGGAGAGAGGTGAGAGAGAGGGGGAAAAGAATGGGAGAAAGGTGAATTGTATATGTATATTGGTTAGATAATTGTATATTATACATATGTAATTGTATATATGGCAAGAGAGATTGGGAGAGGGAGGAGAGAGGCGAGCGAGACTGGGAGAGAGAGGAGAGAGGCGAGCGAGATTGAGAGAAGGAGGAGAGAGGCGAGCGATAGAAGGCAGAGAGTGGGAGAGAAGTGAATTGTATATGTATATAATTGTATATAACTGTATATTATACATATATATTTGTATAAATGGCAGCGAGATTGGGAGAGGGAGGAGGGAGGCGAGCGATATTGAGAGAGGGAGGAGAGAGGCGAGCGAGAGAGGGCAGAGAGTGGGAGAGAGGTGAATTGTATATGTATATAGGCTAAAACATTGTATATTATACATATTTATTTGTATATCTTGGCGAATTATACATATACAAACATGACTAATTATACAAACTCGAAGTCAGCACATGTAATTAATGTGTAATGTTAGTCGTCAGTGGTAATTATAACAAACTATAGCTATTATAAGTAATTAAATAGTATAAGTTTGCTTATCTGCGTAATTTTCCCTTTTTTAATCTCCCCCCCCCCCCCCACACACTCTTTAAAAATTAATTCTATCCACTCCACCTAACCCTCCGCTTTTAATTTTTTTTTCTCATTTTATATTAGATATATAAGTATCAAAAAAAAGTTATGTACTGTTATAAAAAAAAAATATTTATGTTATATTTGATACACAGGTAGAATTTTTTTTAAAAAAATATATGTACGTATCTAACATAAAATGAGAAATTGTAAATAACACAAAATAAATAAATAAATTAGGAGCTGAGGATTAAATAAGATAAGGTAGAATTTTTATTCTTTAAAAATAAAATAATATCAACTTTGTGTGTGTGTGTGGGTGGGTGGGGGATGAGTGAGTGGTTTGGGGGGAGGGTAAAGTTAAAAATATTTATAAGATAGTGAAGTGGGATAAGAAAAAAAAGTTTAATTTTTTTTTATCTTTAATTTTTAATTAATATTAACAGTTTATTGTTAAATTTTCTTAAGTTGAAATATTTAGCTGTTTTTCTGAAATTAATAAGTAATAATTTAGATATGAAACCAAAACAAAATAGAATGGTTTAGGAATTTACACTTTTTTTTTTTGGTTGACCAAACTAGATTATAAATCTTTTTTATTTAACAATATCGATTCAAGTTAGGTATTATCGGATCAATCAAAAATATCATCGGCTCTAGATTTGGAATTGTGATCTGTGACACTTGCCGTAGAAAACAGACTAGTCGATTGAGTTTATTTCATCAACATACATTAGAAAATGATCTTTTTAATATCTATGTATCACTTCATTGAAAGTGATTAATTTTACATTAATTCTTGTTTCTGCATTCCTGAATAGAAAAGATAATAAAGATGTCATTCATTCATTTTTATTTGTCCACGACAAACTATGATCTTATTAATATTTTATCATAATATCTATATATAATCTCAGTGGACTACGAGGTCGTTTATCAATAGTCGACTCAGGGTGGGTAGCAGTGGAGTCAAGAAGCCTGTCAAGAACATGAATCAGTTCGTTGGGGCTAAGACTTTTCTTCCTTCCTTCTCCAGGTTAGCTAGGTGATACGCCCCGAATCGTCCACCAAAGATGTCGCTAGATGGGGGTATCAGTTGAAGCCTAACTCTTTTTTCTGCCTTAGGTCGTTTGGTTGGAAACAAGTTATCCCAAGATTATCCTGAGATCAGCAATCCTATCCCACCATGTATATGGGATAGCTTATCCCATCACTATGGTATAAATGGTTGGATAAATTACCCCAAACATAGCAACCAAACAAGACACAAAAATTTTATTACATAACTATTTTCTTATCACATCACTATTTATGTATATCCCTCACACCAAACGACCCCTAATTGTATTGGTTTTATAGGCCATTTACAACCCTACAAAACCTTGCAGCATAGCCAGCAAGACATATTATTTACTTTTTCTAGCCGATATGCATAGATTATACATGAATTATACGTATATTATACACGTTAGCCGTTGAGCCATAACAGAACAGACTAAAAAAGCAAGGAGTCATTGAGAAGTTCACTATACAGACATAATTTAGAGGAATTCTCTCATTGCAAAAATGACTTTTTTATAAAGAGCCTTCACCAGTTTATGTCAAAGTGACTTTGTTGGTGAAAAAGCTATTGATGCATGAACTGAAGTTTCTCAGTAAGCTAGCTACCTATTAACATGATCAATTGCCAGAAGGAGCTAGTATATTAGTTATCTTTTTCGTCAGAATTACCATACACAACGGAGAAGTAGTGGCCCAGATCCTTTGGTGTTAAGCCTGGAAACCGATGAAAACTGCTGGGCAGCGGGTCAATTTTGACAAATGGCCATCTCATACTTTCTGCTGCTTCACATTCTTCCCATCCATCTCCGATAACACAAAATTGCACGTTTGGCCCATTGAACCGCTCCTTTATCCATGAAAAGCACTGGAGCTTGCCCACTTCCCATGAACTGTAAACTGAAAAAAATGATGATACATGTGTTAAGAGAATGCTCCCAGAAGTTGCATGATGCATTATTATACGCTGATAAACATGGGACAGGAGGAATATTAACTATTGGGGACCTAGATCAGTGGTTGTGACAGGATATGCACGAGCTTAGGCATAATTTATTTGAAACATATATGTATCCAGCTCCTAAAGGGAGATGCTGTTTTTTCTTTGTTTTGGGCACCGAGAATCAACTATTGTAACTTCAAAGCTCAGGGAAAATGGGGCAGACCACCCTTATTTCTGAAGGGAGAATGCCAAGTTCTAAACACAAAAATACTAGCTGGAGACAGCAGTGATATTTTCCAAAGTTCCATGTAATTTATATGTCATAAAACTCGACCATGGTTTGTAACTTTGTTTAGGCCACAAACAGTGAAAGGTTAATTTAATTTAAAAAAAAATACCTCAATCAAGATTCTAAACTAGGACTAGTCAGAAAGGTTAAATATTATAACGACGAAAGAAACTAACCATTTTCACTAGGGAATAAATCACCCAGGCGAAAGAGCAAGCATTTAACTAAGCTGGGTATCAATGATCCCGAAGTCACCAAGATATTCACATGCTGGAATAAAGTATCTCCTGCATCATTGGTAGAAACAGTAGAGGAGGCCAAATCTCGATCCCCAACTGCACATTGTTCCAAGCAAGCCCTAGCTGCATTGGAAGGAGAAGGAGAGCATTTAAGCGAGCAAATCACATACACCCTACGCATAAAAGCATCATCATTTATCTGTAGAGAACCCAGAATAGAAGAAAAACACCTTCAAAAGTGTAAACACAAAAAAAGTGCAGAAAGTAACTGGAATTAACGCCAACGCCTAAAAACTAGCTTGTAATCAGAAAAGCTGAGGGCCTCAGAGAAGAATATCTTATTTCCAACTTGTATCTATCAATGATGGCTCCAAATATGCGTCCATATCCAAAGTTATCAAAATAATAAGAGGGCAAGCCTCAGTTTGACCCATTAACTACGAGATGAGACCACTATGACCCCCTGAGATATATTTACTGCCTGATAACTTCCCTAACCAGTATCTCTGGCATGTATAACTATTTTCTTCCTTGAGGGGTATCTCAGGCAGAAATAACTAATTTCTATCAAGTGGAGAATGCAAAGAATAAGCCTTCCCTCAGAGACAGGTGAAGTCGCTCAAATGTTAAGGCATTGACTAAAATGAAAGTGGAAACATCACTGCAAGTGGGAGTACCAAATAAGAACACAAGAGAAGCCAATCTCTCTTGCGAGTCTCCTGTGTGCACAATAGACAGAGAGAGAAGACAAATTAAAAAATTTCTTTTTAGAAGCAACATATGAAAATGTTTTAAAAAAAATAGAAAGCGGCATTTCAATGATGATAAAACAGCACTAAGTGCTGGTATGTTTACAACATCAACAGAACAGTGAGCCAAAAGTAAAAAAGGCAAGTAGAAGGCAATAGAAGAGGCAAACGAAAGATTTGGCAGATGAAATGATACTAATGCACTTTGCAAAAAGACGGGAGCTGCTTTGAGAAATAAGGTAACAAGAGGAAATTAGTTTAGAATTTTAACCTCATGCGTTTACTTCTAAGTTGCTGACTAGCACATTTAGCATTTTGCCAACTTGCATATTTCTTATATGTATTTATTTGTTACTCTTATATAGAATATCAGAATGCACAACTGCTCTTAATATATTTCTATCCTCTTCTCTTCACCAATATTATCTCACCTCCTCCCACGACAACTGAAAGGTGGATGGAAAAGTAGGGAGAAGTAGTAGCATAGTTTTACAGTTTTTGATGCCCCAATTGCTTTAGAAAAGAAAAGGAAAAAGAACAGGACTCTAAAGTTCTCAAATTGAAATAAGGGCAAGTTTTGGAAATTCAAGATACTAGAAATAGGTTAAGATTTGTGATTTCTAGAGAACTAGGAGTCTGGAATCCCTTTTGAGGTCTTCTCTAGTATGCCGAAAGTAATGCATGGATCTAACATAACTGAAGAAAACCTAGAAGAAAGAAGATAGATTTTCGATCACTTCACATAAGGGAGCAAACAGGAGAGACAGTATCCTGGGAAGTCTCAGTTGAGTTGAGCTAGTTTATAATTATCTGGTCTTATTTGATGATTTCCAATGAAGGCGTCCTTTCAGCTTTTAAGAATACAAAGTTTGGTATATCTGTTAAATTGTGCATTCAAAAGTTTTATTTCACTGCAATTGATTAAAGTACTTCTTACAATAATTTATATCTGTAAAAAGGATTAGGAAGAGATGTAAATTTATGGACCTGCAGTTCACCCTATAGTAAATTAACTTCTTCGGCGCAGTTTTTTTTTGTAAAGCATTATGTGCCTATACAAACACATGAATACATGTCACTCCAAAATACACAAACACAGCAAAAGAAATATGTTCTATGCCTGTCCACATCAGTGACATTCTATCCCCAGTCCAAAATTAATATCCATACGGCAAGATGATTCACTATAGTGATAGAATCTAGAGTAACCTACCTGCTGAGAACCACATGTCAGTATAACTATCAGTGACGTCATAAAGCTCGCTCCACGATTTAATCATGTCTTGGTCAAGAATACTAGGCAACCCCTACAACAAATGGTACATGAAGGTTGTTATAGTTATGTTATGTTATACTCAAAATATTCAAACATAAGCACAACTTCTAGTAACAAAGTTATGTCAGTGTTTCTGGACAACTAAAACAAGAAGCTGCAGTTATATATTTACCTTTGGGTGAAAAGGGAGACTGTAGAGCAGAGTGGAATATCATAAGCACTTTCTTTCACGACCGATACATCATGTATGGCCCAGGCCCCAGTGTGAAGTTAATGACCCCAACACAAATAGAGATCATATACAACCTTTAAAAGCTTCATCTTAGTACTAAGATCTATAAAGTTCTTGGTATGGTCTTAACATTAACAACAGTCAATGTCATGTCTTTTCAGAACAACCGGTCGGTAGAAACGAGAATATTTAATTTGAGAAGGAGAAAAAACTCTTCCCTCTTTAGTCAATTTGAGTAGCTATTTTGTAGATTACCTACATATCCTCAGGTAATGGAAGGGATAAATGGTTCATATGATCTAGATGCATAACTTTCTTGAATGCAATATTCACACACCAAAATCATGAGCATTCTTGTTTTAGCCAAAACTAGGAACAAACCAAGTTAGAGACTCAGCCATGCTATTTATAACGTCTTTTTTCTATGAGTAGCCATGCTATGTATCACGGATCCTAGTTATGAAACGAACATAGAACATTAGAAAAACTAGAGAACCACATCAACTAGCACAAAATCTCGTAAAAGAAGCAATATTATGGTTGCTTATCAAGTTGGTAACATCAGAGTGGAATATCAATGATCTTCACTACAAAGTACCGAACAGAGTAGATATTTCAGTCTGGCACCATTCGGTAGCCTCCTTCTATCAGAAAATGGACTTTTTAAAAATAGTCAAAACAAAATATACAATAGTACCTTTTTGTACTTCTGTGCCACAGCCCGATGACGGTATGCTAATCTCTTTTTATTAAGATCATCACTTGGCGGACCAAAGCCATCTTTACTGAAATCATATTCAGCAAGATCTCGACCATCATCATATTGTTTCAAGACATCTAGATATGGCATATTACAATTTTCAACCTGAAAATCCATATAACAGAGTTAAACAAGCATTAATCCATGATCAGCAGGATTCATGAAGACTGTGTACTATTCTCTGGTCAAATATATTATAAGAAGATTAACTAACCTGCTCATAAAAGAAGTGATCATCACATATCTGAAGAATATGATTCTCCCACATCTTCCCAATTTCTACACCACTCTGTACATTCTTGGATCCATTGAATGACTCAGCATATGTCCCATTTATCAACGACTTTAGCAATATGAGGGTTTCATCCATGTCCCAGATATATACATTCATTTTCTGATCCATATAGTTCCAGCAGAAACCAATTGATGAAATTTAACAAAATGTATGTATAACCTAATAAATGACAAATTACTTTTCAGATTCTATGTACTATACGTAATACAAATGTATGAAAGTCGCAAAAAAGTATAGCCACAAACAACATCACACAGACAACAAGTCTGAAATTCGCATAAACCCCAATATACACAGTTTAGAGTAAATTGTCACATTTGCCTCAACGAAATGACAAATCAATAATAAGTACACAGGTACTCTTCGCACGAAAATCGTCAGTACTCTATCATCTTTGGGCACACAAATGCTACTCAAAGTAAATGATAAAGTCGCTCAACCTTTTGGTACTAAGCTTCATTAACATTTCTTTTTTTCATTTTGATTAGTCACCAAAATCAAGTTTTTCAACAATAAAGACAAATTCTTTACCATTCTTTAAATTGAACACATTCACATGCACAGTAGTGCCAAAAATCAATGATTTATCAATTGTTTTTGATAAATCATGATTATCTACTTTTCTATGGTGCAGATAAACAACTCCATTCATCTTTAATTATGTCCAAAGTTGAAAATTTTATCTTGAAATTCCAAGTATAAATCAAGGAACAACAGAAAAAGAAACAGCTAAAAGGGATCTATGAGCCTTCGCTATAACAAACCATCGGCAAAATTTTCAATTATTATCATAAAACTGTACAAATAACTGAATAAAAATGAAAACCTATGTCCCTTTAACCCCCAGAGAGAACAAAAAATCTGGAAAATCATAACAACAAGACGAATCTTCCATTAACCATAAAGCAAAAAAAAAAAAGGAAAACTCGGAAAAAATAAATGGCAAGAAATAGTGCACCTAAGAGTAGCTAGAGAACTGTTGAAGCACTCGAAACTACAATCAATTCAGAGAATTTTAGCTGTTTTGTTAATGGCAATGTTTGACTGATACATAAATATACTATAAATACAAAGTTGGAAGAAGAAGAAGCTGTTGAACAACTCAAAGGTGCAGTGTGGGATTTTGGGCCAGCCCAAACGATTGTTGGGGTTGGAGCCCATTTGAGTTGGGCCCAGCCTATGAAATCCATTTTAATGGACTAAACTTTATTAAGGGGAAATTACGCGTATAAGCAAGCATATACTAGTTAATTAGTATAAAATTAACATTTCACACACATTTAAGAGAATAAATATCAAGTTGTAATCATACTCTTTAAAAATAAACTACTTATAGCATATTATTATCATCTTATAGCGCCATCAATTAATAATATATTAATTAAAAAAAATATTTAAAAATAAACTATTTATAGCATATTATTATCAAGTTATAGCATATTAACTAATAATATATTAATAAAAAAATTATTTTATTATTTAACTAATAATTATTATGTTTAAATAATTAGTTTCATTTATTCACTTACCTTTTATCAACAAAACCTTTTAAATTATTACTGATTAATCAACTACCTTTTAAAGTTTCTAATATAATAATAAATTATTATTTATTAAATATTAATTAAACTTCATATTATATAGTTACCTTTTAAAAAATAAAATCTAAAAATTAGGGATTTGATTTTAATTAATTTCATATTATATGGTTACTCAGTAAGTACCCACCCCAATATCAACCAATACTCTTTTATCTTCCCCCAATACACTTAACCTCTCCCCTATTTACATGCTTCTCTTTCTACAATATTAATTTTGCACGCCTTTTTTCACGTTTCTCTCTCTATTAATCAATTAAAGGCAGCACACGTTTCTCTCTCTATTAATTAATTAAAGACAACATGCCTAATTTCTCGGTCATAGTAAATTTGAGCATACATATTCGCACGCGTAATGTCATTTTCAAGTAAAAACTCTTTCAAGCTTTAAACTTATTTCCCAAAAATCAGATTAAGCTTAAAATTCTTATTCAACAACATCTCTATCAATCTTTCACAAAATAGATTTTTTATTTTTCGACCATCAAATTCGCAATATTGCATGATTTTTGGGAAAAATCGTGTTGTATAGATCATCAAACAGGTTTATTTCTTAAAAGTTTTTATTTTTTCTCTGATTCTTTTGTCAAATTATTTAATTTTTATATGTTGTTGCTTGATTTTAGGAGAAATTTACGTTGTATAGATAATGCAGGTATCTTCAAGTTTTATATTTGTTTACCATCTTTTGATCTATGTATAACTCAAATTCAATCGCAAATCTCAGGCTATAATTGAATGGAATTTTACTGGTAATGGGAAAGATAAACATCAGGATGTTCAAACCTCAAGAAAAGATGCTGCCACTGGGTCATTAGGCAGAAATGAAACTGTCATGCGCTTCTTATTTGTGTACTCCGAATTGGCTTCAATCTGTAGATTTACCAAGTCAACTTCAGGAACTTATAACAAAGGCTTCATTTCAGAAGAAACAATTGTGCCAGCTAACAAATAGCCCATAATAGAATCTAAATGCAACTATGCAAAGTTAGATATCCCAGAATCGATACTGCAGAAGATCTTTTGAACTCAGAAAACTATGCAAAGTTATTAGTGCAGACATGTGACTTGAGAATGGCAGTAAAGTTCATTGTATATATATAATGTATAAACATTGTATGAATACTATATGAACATTTTATGAATGGCAGTAAAGTTTAATGTATATATATAATGTATAAACATTGTATGAATTATGAATTCCATATTGAACTTGGATATATGTAACTGAAACAAATGGTACATATATAAAACGGAGGAAGTAATATATTACCGCTTTCTATGTGGATTGGCAAAATGTTACAAAGGTATTTTCTTTAATTTCATTCTTTATTTCAGTTTTAAAAAAAATTTCTTACCATAATCTCTTTTAAGTTAGAGTTTGTGATAAATCTAAAATATATATTGTTGGATGGAAATTATTTTTTACATGCTCAAATATTAATTCATTCATGATATATAAATGATTATTGTTTTGACTATCATCCATTACTAGCTAGCAATCTTAAATTTACTAATTGGATTGTTATGAAGAACATGCCAATTTTATTCCAAAACTCTACAACGTTAACATCAAAGCGGTATCAAATTTTTTAAATATATTTCAGTTGTATGAAATAGTTACATTTATAAGTGTTATTATAACGTTAACAGCAAAGCGGTATCAATTTTATTCCAAAACTCTTACAATGAGAGTTTTCTAATTTTAATGAATTGATTGTCAAATCTAGATAATAATAATATCCTTGCATATTAAAAGTCTAAGCAATTTTAGTATATGTTATTCATACTTTTCTTATTTCTGAATTTGTTATTGTATGAAATGAATTTTTATTTTATTTTTTACGCAATGCTACAATTCTTTATTTAATTATAAAAGTCGTAGTTTTTATTTTTTAAAAGAGAAAATAATTGTGATCACTCTTTGTTTTTCGTATTGTATGTTTTGGAGTAATCATTTTAAACTTTCAATGTATTTGTTCACTCTTTCTTGGAAAAATTGTTTTTACTGAAGGGCCAAATAAATAAGAAAGAAATGTCATTAACATGTTAGTAGGAACCCTTATTAATTAATTAATTTGAAATAAATTTGAAGTTTGGCCTTTTATAATATGTGCATATCGAAATTCATATATATTTTCATCAAATATGTTGATTGATTGATAAATATTCGTTCGTTCTTAATCCAAACTTTTGGATTCAATTCTTGATAATGGAAAGACCTTATAGAAAGTACCCTTTGTCACATATGAATTCGAATTAGCGGACACGAAATGGGAACAAAAACAAAGTCTCATACATATTTAATCAAATTGCTCTCATCATCACAACCATATTTTAGTATTGTCTTACAATTTCAAAAATATCTATTTCATATAATTGAGATACACGTGCAATGCAAGTGTCCAGAAACTAGTGTTTTAAAAGTATATGTAAAAATAGTATATATAATAGTGAAGTATATCGAATTATGTAATTTCTCGTAAATATATTCATTTTGGAAACACTTCAGACATATCCAAAATTATTTTCAGATTTTGAGAATTCAATCCATCTCTATTCCTAGCTAGCTACTATAGAACATTCATTTATGAAAGCGCGATAATCACAAAGTCAGCGATAATCACAAAGTTGTAAGTCTTCCTTTTCAATTTGAATCCACCGTGGAAAAGAATTAATTTTTTAGTTAAAAATATTCAAGAATTTAGAATCTTATTGTTGTTGACCCCCTTCCCCCACCCCTACCCCATTTTTAGGTTTTTATAAATTCTAGCATTGTTGTGAAATAAGAGAGAAAAATAGAGTCCTTCTAATGTAAAAACTGCATTCATTATCATTATATCACATCATCAATGTCAATTTCTATATAGAAATGTTATATCACAATTTGGAACAAAATCTGAGCTTTTGCTATTAAATTCTTAGATGGAGTTTGACGATTTAATCAAAGATCTATACCCAAATAGGTTCAATCTCAGTCCTTCAATGAAAACTTTGTTGAAGAGAATCATCACAACTTTTCGTGCTGAATTAAGGAATACTCTGAGCCCGTAAATATGCAAACTATAGCTATGGAACATAATTAAGTATATTATAACGGCTATTTGCGAAAGTTTCCCTATTTATAAAGTGTGGACGTTTTTACCAATTTTGTTAGGATTTTTTACTAAATAGATTTATCCATCATTTTTCACATTAGGGCAAAGTGCACATAGCTGTTTAAGTTGTAGCAAAGTTAAATTATTTTTGTAATATATTGGAAACTTACATAAATTTCATTAGTTTAGGAGTTAATTATTTAGATACACTCTAGTTTGCAATATTACTTATCTTACTACATTTGTTGCATTCAGATATGTCCAGAAACATGTACCCTAGGTTATATTGGGTCAAATTTGTTTTAAATACATTGTATCCAAATGAATTCGCATGTATCTAAGATACATAACCAAACATTCTCGCCTCCCTCGCATCTCTCCCATTTGTCTCACTACTTTCTTATGTATTTAATTTCTTAGATACATGTTAATCACATCGATCAAATACATGTTTATAGTGTGTATCTAGTACGAGTCACATGTATCTCGGATACATAACAAATATTGCTTGCCTACCTCCTCATCTCACTCGCCTTTGTCCCTATATTAGTGTATAAGCAAATATATACTAGTTAATTAGACAGCATAACTACAGTTTATCTTAATTACAATTTGCGACCTACTTTTAGCTATAATTATGTGGCTCAACTTTTTAATTTTGTATAATTTGAAATTTGTATAACTTTTGTGTAATATCAGTTTCATTCATTGAGTTTTAATTTATTTCCAGATAAAATGTGTGTCCAAACACAACTTAAAGTTTCAAAAACTATTTTTCAACAAACTTTAAAAAATACTTTATTGCGATTTCAACTAAATATGCTACAACCCGTAAATATGCAAACTATAGCTATGGAACATAATTAAGTATATTATAACGGCTATTTGCGAAGGTTTCCCTATTTATAAAGTGTGGACGTTTTTACCAATTTTGTTAGAATTTTTTTACTAAATAGAAATTTATCCATCATTTTTCACACTAGGGCAAAGTGCACATAGTTGTTTAAGTTGTAGCAAAGTTAAATTATTTTTGTAATATATTGGAAACTTACATAAATTCCATTAGTTTAGGAGTTAATTATTTAGATACACTCTAGTTTGCAATATTACTTATCTTACTACATTTGTTGCATTTAGATATGTCCAGGTATATGTATCTCAGGGTATATGGGGTGATTTAGATACATTGTATCCAAATTGATTCACATGTATCTAAGATACATAACCAAACATTCTCACCTCCATCGAATCTCTCCATTTGACTCACTACTTTCTTATGAATCTAGTTTCTCCGATACATGTTAATCACATCGATCAAATACATGTATATAGTGTGTATCTAGTACTATTCACATGTATCTCGGAGACATAACAAATATTGCTTGCCTACCTCCTCATCTCACTCGCCTTTGTCCCTACATTAGTGTATATGGTAGCAAAAGTACATGTATCTAAGTAAGTATACCTTTCTCAATATATGGAAGGAAATTCTTGGTTAGTAGTAAGATAAGTAATATTTTAAAAGTATATGTAATAATAGTATATATGATAGTGAAATATATCGAATTATGTAATTTCTCCTAAATATATTCACTTTGGTATCACTTCAGATATATCTAAAATTATTTTCAGATTTTGAGAATTCAACCCATCTCTATCCCTAACTAGCTAATATATAACTTTCATTTTAGAAACATCTTCAGTTTCAGAATCTCTCTGTCGAATGGCATGTTCTCCCACATCGGAATAGGTAGTTCAATTCCTTCCTTTGGAATCGTACTTAAGACTTTCTTACCTCATACGGTTCTCCATCTCACTCTCATTCCTCTCACTCCAGAAGTCAATCTATTCAACATTTTGAAAGCGCGATAATCACAAAGTCAGCGATAATCACAAAGTTGTAAGTCTTCCTTTTCAAATTGAATCCATCGGAAAAAGAATTAATTTTTTAGTTAAAAATATTCAAGTATTTAGAATGTCGTTGTTGTTGACCCCCTTCCCCCACCCCTACCCCATTTTTAGGTCTTTATAAATTCTATCATTATTGTCAAATAAGAGAGAAAAATAGAGTCATTCTAATGTAAAAACTGAATTCATTATCATTATATCACATCATCAATTTCAATTTCTATGTAGAAATGAATGTTATATCTCAATTTGGAACAAAATCTGAGCTTTTGCTATTAAATTCTTAGATGGATTTTGACGATTTTCAAAGATCGTGGATGCCCAAACAGGTTTAATCTCAGTCCTTCAATGAAAACTTTGTTGAAGAGAAATATTGCGACTTTTAGTGCTGAATTAAGGAAATACTCTGAGGACGGTAGGAACTTGTCTAGTGAAGGTATATCCAGATTTGAGGGTGGAGTTAAAAAATCTGATGAATCTGACATTATGGAAAATCAAAATGTGGTTAGTGCGAACTTGAGTAAGTTCCATCATTTGAATTTCAATGATAATTCAAGGCAAGTCCATAGGGAAATGGATGAGATGAATTCGAGCTTGATCCATCAGACAGAAGATTTAGAACGACAAGTGAAGGAGCGCAAAGATTGGGCGTACCAAAAGGTAATGCAGGCTGCAAATAAAGTTAGTAATGACTCAATTGAGCTGAAGATATTACGGCTGAATAGGGAAGAGACGCGAGAACTGAAGAATGATAAGCAGTTAAAGGAAGGAACTCCCTTAGAAACACTCATTAATGAGTGTGAAAAAATGAAGATTGTTGTACAAAAAACAAGTGGACTAATTGACAGAGGAAACTTGATAAAGAAAAAGATTGAGAATGAAAATAATGAATTAAGGGCAGAGATAGAGGCTTACAAGTTAAGAGCATCAGAATATGAAATAACTCAATTGGAGGCTCTAAAGAAAGAGAAGAAGTGCCTAAAGAAACTTAAAGTTTGGGAAAAACAGAAAAAGAAGTTGCAAGACAATATCGCTGCAGAAAAACAAATGCTCTTTGATTTGAAGCAACAATTGGTTGAGAGTGAGAAAACTAAAAAGGAAGTTGAGGTATGTACTTTCTTCTCTTTAGTATATTCTCTTCACAAATTATAATATTTATATCACTTATTGAAAAAAAAATTAGTCTAATGTCATAATGTACCATCATTTAAATTTGAATTTTCTATCAAATGTATAATATATGTATAATAGGTAAAGAACTATACATAGTTGTATTTCACTTGG
Organism: Solanum sitiens; assembly: GCA_016801875.1. Taxonomy (NCBI): domain Eukaryota; kingdom Viridiplantae; phylum Streptophyta; class Magnoliopsida; order Solanales; family Solanaceae; genus Solanum; species Solanum sitiens. The sequence goes on along the minus strand of JABWTJ010000013.1, from coordinate 5,836,108 downwards.
GTAATGGAAATGTACATTCAGACTTAACATATCAGGATTATATTTGACGTCAATTTTTTCTCATTATTATGTTTAAGTTATGAAAAAATCGCGATTTATGTCTTCCCTTTGAATAATGGTTCTAAGTCCAACTTTTGACAGACAAAGTGGAAGCAAGAACAAAGGGCTAAGGCACAAGCCTTATCGCTATTAAAAGAGGAGACACACCTCAATGAAGAAGTTAAAGCTACTAACAAAAGAATGCTCATGGATATGCGACTTAGTTTTGAAATAGCGTCCCAACAGTACAAGGATGAGCTCGAACGTCTTCATCAAGAATTATCTCGGCTTAAAGCATCTAATGAAGCTCCAGAAAGAGATATTGCAAAGTTGTTACATGATTTTGATACATTGGAAGTTTCTTCTTCTAAGAAGGATGCTAGCAATGATAGGAAATGCGTAATTTGCAAGAAAGGTGAAGTTTCTGTTGTTTTCTTACCTTGTGCTCATCAGGTTATCTGTGCAAACTGCAATGACAATTATGGTTACAATGAACAAGCTATATGTCCCTCATGTTTGGTTCCAATTGAACGAAGAATTCGAATCTTTGGTGCAGCTTCGTAGGCCCTTATGCTCCCTATTGGCTCGGATGTGGTAGAAAGGGAACTTATCCTTAGACTTTTTGAAGCTTTTTGTTTTGGTTATTGTATCGATCTTTCAGACTATCTCAATAGGGTTTTCGCCCATCCTATTGAGGCGGGCATGCTTATGAATTGTCTCTTAAGAAGACAAAAGAAAAATAATGTTTTATTTCTCTCTACAGACTTGAACTACATGGTAGATTGAACAATGTGATTCTAAACAATATGTCATATGTCTTTGTTGAATGTTGAATTTCTGGTGTGAACTTAGTAATCATTACTATACGGCTGCGTATCGATCGGTTATGTTTGGTTTTTAAGTTTATTAGTTCGACTTATTGGTTAACGTTTTTTATATATGCTAAATTTTTATAGAACCATTAAAATATTTGTTTATTGGCCATTGATTTATCGGTTCCTGATCGTTATCAATTTAGTTGTTAAGTCCTGATCGTTATCAATTTAGTTGTTAAGTTTTGTAACAAAATATTCAGAGTAATTTCCCTAGATAGTCACCCATGTTTGGGAAATTACCTAGGAATATCACTTATGTTTGTTTTAGGACTACAATATGACCAATTTTACCTATTTTTCTCAAACTATACTTGACACAAAAAATACATTATCTCTCTCCTATTAGAATGCCATGTCACATTATTTATTTTTTTATTATTAAAAAAAATATGTTTTAAACCTATTTAAACGTTAAGTTGCAATATGTCTTTTTTTTAAAAATATTGTTTTCTATTTATGTTTTTTGAAAATGTTTTGTTTTTTAGATATATAAAGATAAATTTTAAAAATGAATGAAAAAAAAGTACCCCATTACTACAACAAGCTACTAATGGATTGTTTTAACTATTTTTGAAAAATAAGTTTTTAAATTTTTTAATGATAATTATTATTTTTTACTATAAAAATTTTAATTAATTTTTAAAATAATAATTATAGTTTTTTTATGGCGCACTTTTTCGTCTCCTATTTTGATAGATATTTCTACATTCCATTTTGTTGGAGTATTTCCTAAAATCACTGAAAGTGTGATAAATATAAACAGACATTACAGTTTTTTTATAAAATAATTCAATTTTCAGTTTTCATTTTTTAACCTTAAAAATTGAAATTTGAAACATTTAAAGACCTTTCATCATTTTTCTCATAATAGTCATTATTGTTTTTATAAAAAAAATAGTTCGATTTCATTTTTTCCTTTAAAATTGAAACTAGAGGCATTTAAAAATCATCCACTTTTTGCCGTTACAGTTTTTTTAAACAAAAGAACTTTTATTTTCTATTTAAAATAGCTATATTAAAATTCCTATTTTTTTAATTGTATTTTAGAGCATATTTAAAATGCTTTTTGAAAAATTAAAATTCTTGAATATTTGTGATGCTGACATGTGACACTTTTTACTTCTCCTATTATAAATACATAGATTTTTTAAAAAATAGAGAAACCCACATATTATACCCAATAAAAAAATCACATTAAGAACTGTAATATGAGCTCCTCCGATTCTTCAAGAAAATATGTGGATTCCTCCGGTTCTTTAAAAGAATTAGAAAAATATTAATAATAAATTAAAAAATGTGACATGGCACACTAGTAGGAGAGAAATAATATATTTTTTTGTGTCAAGTATATTTTGAGAAAAATAGGCAAAGTTGGGTGATATTGTAATCCTAAAACAAACATAAGTGATATTCCTAGGTAATTTTCCAAACATGGGTGACTGACTATCTAGGGAAATTACTCAAAAAAATCATTGAGAATCACTTAGAAACAAGGTGACAAACCAATTGAACATGCGCATGAATTGACATATTATATTTTGCTCAAAAGTAAACACTGATACACGATAGAGTAACTGAGAATTTTGAGACAATCAAAAATAAAAGTATGAAAAACCTCAAGTGAAAGACTTTATATATCGAATGACATAAATATAATTCATTAATCGGGCTATCGGTTGGCCCATTAAGAAAAACCTCAAATTTTTAAGAACTCATAACCTAATAATAATTAAAAAAAAATCAAAATCGTTATCAAACTTGTTAAACCAATAACTCATTATCGATTAATCAGTAACTCTTTATATTCAAAATTTCAGTTTCAATTCAATTTTGAACCACCTTTGTATCTTTCAATTGGTGCTTCGAAATTCGCTAAGCAGATATATTTGAAACACTTATAATCATATGAAGCACAAAGAAGTTATGAGAGTACGAATGGTTTCTTTTTCATTTTAAGGAAGAACGAAGAAAAAAAGACTTAGATCTTTAATTGCTTTGATCATTTTATGGATCCAGTTGTCATTTCTTAGATAGAATTCCATACAGAGACAAAACTTCGAATCAATCATTTTTCTCGAGCCGTACAAGGAGAAAGCTTCCTAAACGTTTCTAGGGGGGGGGTTGTTCATCTACATCTATCCCAATGAGCCGTCTATCGAATCGTTGCAATTGATGTTCGATACCGAAGAGAAGGAAAAGAAATATTGACGATTGACGATACTACGCACTACTAATAAAGTCATTTGAAAATCAATTAGAATATATAAAGTAGATTGTTGATTAATGTAATCTTACTTTTTTCAATTTCATAATTACTTAATTGTATAAAATATTTTTCTTAACTATTTAACTTTTTTATATGTTACTTATCAATCAATTGAAATAAAAAAATAAATAGATACCCTCCATACAAGTAACTTCTCAATGAATTTTCGATCATTTCTTTATTGTTATTTCTCGTTTCCTTTAATTGGTCTAAATTATAAAATGGTTATAAATTATTACTTTTCAACCTAATTTCCCTTTTGACTTCGAAAAAGATTTTTTTTTTTTTATGAATTTACTTCTTCTGCACACATCTTCGATTCCGTAGAAAAATAATAATAATAATAATAATAGGACAAAAGAACCTTTTTAAGGTTTAAAAAGCACAGTCCAAAAAGAGTAAATCAAATAAAATGAATTGTTGCAAAATTATTTATTCCCTAACAAAAAATTGAAACTCATATTTTGTAGTGCCTATGCAAATTGGGTTATATTTGAACCATTAGGAGGTGGAAAAGAAGAATATTTGTAAGAATATAGTTCATTTCTTTAATTTCTTCTTTTCAGTAAATGGATTTTGAGCTTTTTGTTACACTTAACTAAAAAAAATGTTTTGTATTGGTCGGAAAAATAGTTTAAAGTTGTAAGAAATCAAAATTATTTAGAATTTAGTATTGTCTAGTTATGATTTGTAGTTAAGTAGTGAGAGAAATATCGAAAACATTCTTGAACTCTTCACAGATTATTAGATTTGTTTCTAAACTAATAACAACCTTAAAAACACTTCTTTACTGACATAACAAGTGATCTCAAACTCTTATATGAACATGAAACTTTTAATAAAAAGCTGAGAGAAGTGTTGAAAACACTCCTAAATTAGTGATGTATTGCATTCACGTTGCAAGATCGGAGATGTATTTTACCCTTCGGGGTGGCCCAGTGGTTTGGGTTAGGGACTGACATGTTGCATGGAGGCCTCAAGTTCAAAACCCCTTCCCAGCGAAAGCAAGGAGTTTGCCTTCTAAGTCGAGCTCTTCGTACCGGGTTTGTCTAGTGCGAGTTACTTCTCCTATGTGGTTTGCGAGTTATTACGTAGGAACGAAGATTTTACCCTGTGCTCACCCAAAGGTTAACGGCTGCGGATTGTCATAAAAAAAAAAAAGAAGGATCGGTGATATAGTTTACCTTTTTGTATCACCAAAGAACTAAAAGATTACTTTTGAATTTTGTGTTAAAACACTTAAAAAGCAACAGTTTTTAATTCTTCACTTTTTTGTAATGGGAGTTGAATTTGAAAGTTTTCGTTGAGCAATTTAGTGCACAAAGTTATCTTGATTATTCCATCCAGTATTCTATTATATGTATCAATGGCAAGAAATACTGATCATATATAGTGACTTCTCTAATATATATATATATATATATATATATATATATATATATTTAATGTAGAATATTCTTGAGTTATTCCTTACTTTGTCATTTTTAAGACGGAAGAAGTTTTATCTTTTTAATCAATCTATCTATCACGAATTTAAATTAGTTAAGCAAGTGATTTTTGAACGATTAATATCGAAATAAAAATTATTTATCAAAAAGAATAATAATAACGAAAATTGCTCAAGTATGATTGATCCACTTTTTTTGGGTAATATTAATTCAAGGAAGAAAAAAGGATTGTATGTTTTACTCAATAGGGGGAAAAAAACATTTTGAAGCCCAAACTTGCTTTGAAAGTACGAAGCTATTTGATCATGTTAGTTTTTGTTTGGCTATAGATTTTCTAAGAGTAGGTATTCAAAATATAAAATAAAATAGTACACATTGTTTGGTCAAACAATTTGGAGATTTATTGAAAATGTATCTTAAAAAATTATTCAAATTTCAAAAATCTAATCGTGAAATATCAGTTTCATTAGTAGAATTTCAATTTATTTCCATAGAAAATGTAGGGATAAGGGTCTGAAAAATATCTCAAATTTGGTTGAATTTGTTGTTGCGATACTAAACTTTCATGAGGACCTATTACCTCACTAGACTATTTAATATCGTATTTTATCATATAAATTTGTCCACGTGGACATAAAATAAATGCAAAATTATAAATAGTAATGTATCCACATAGCATATATATACCTTTAAAATACACTATTAAATAGTTTAGGGGATAAAAAATAAACAATAAATAGTTCAAAGAGGTAATAAGTCATCATAAAAGTTTAGTTTCGCAGCAGTAAATTCGACCAAAGTTGGGTTATTTTTCAGACCCTTATCCCTAAAATGTATTTCAAACACAACTTCAAGTTTCAAAGACTATTTTTCAACAAACTTTAAAAAACACTTTATTGTGATTTTAACTAAATCTAGATCTATATCAAACGCTAGCTAATTAAATTAAAGTTTGATAGTGAATAATTGATCAAATGATGAGCTATTTGGCATAATGAACACATTATAATTGGAGAGATTAAAAGTTAAAGCCCTTAATCTAAAGCTCAAAAGTTGAGCCTAGTAAAGTTTTCACAACGTTTCTAGCTTACTTTCTTATATCCTTTGCTTGATAGTTACCTATAGTGTTTTCTTATTCATCATTTTACCGGTACCACTAGACTATAAGCTTTGACAGTACAGTTAGTTATCGCGTAGTTGGTGGTACTTAAAAAAGTACTTATTTCGTTGAAATCATTGGCTAAATATGTTGACATTTAACCAATCAATAGTTGCTTTATAAGAGACTTTAGTGTAAAACAATCATTAGAGATGTGACAAGTAATTCAAGGTACAACACAATGTATTTCAACTTTGCAAATTAAAGCAACTCAAACATTACTTTTACAAGAAATATTCTGGTAATTTATACTTTTACAGACATTTTCTTTAGCTACATTAGCTTATAACATAAACCATGTTCTATAGTGTGATCTTTAAATATGATCAATCACTTCAGCAACAGTGTCAAACGTTATGCTTAAAATTGACTCCGCGAACTAGACTCAGAGACGTTGTAAAATCAAAGGACTCTTAAGACAAACATTAAAAACCATTGTCTCAGAGAACACAACTCTTTAAGTTATTTCAAACCATAACATATTGTCTTGCTATGATCATTTCGTCTTCAGAAGAGATTTGGATTCCTGTTTGAGTCGTTCTGATTGAAAACTTCATATGTCATGTCCTCGTTGCCATATAACCCCACGTAACTTCCATGAATCGAGTAAGGAGACATGCAGCCAAAGCTACTTAAGTCACCAGACAGTTCAACTTCCCCTCTAAAATTCGGGAAAGTTGAATTTGATGTGAGCTCAGATTGATCACTAGGCTGCCACGGGGTCATGCTCGGGAAGTCATACTGTGGACAGTAATTAGATGCATTCTGTCTCTGAGGACATTCCTATATTCATCCACAAAATAGTGTTAGATTGTTAGTCTTATAGTAACAACAGGACAGAAACAGAATTGAATGAACTACGAATGATATAATGTAGATACCTTAGATGAATCAAGAATCATAGCAGAGGACATCCAGAGGTCAGCAGAATTAGCCCCTATTGCAGACTCATAATCCCCGAATTGTGTTGTCTGATAAGGAGAAGTAATAGGAGTGGAGTAATTGCTATCGTTGCTCATGTATGCACTTTGAGTTGGCGTTTCATCAGAAAGAGCATTTGGTGGTTCATTTACTAAGGTAAATGCTCCACTGGTTGTACTTGTACTACATCCAATTTGCTCAACTCCTCCAACATCTTTCGTCTTCAATGAAACATCGTTTCTCTTTATGACACGACAGAGTGCAAAAGGCCCCTAGAGACAAGTAAATCGCGAAATATGATCATTTTCTTTGTTTACTAGTAAATCAGAAAAGCCTTTTCTTGAAATAAGATAGATTCTGTTTACCTGAAAACTTGGAGTACCCTGAGTAACATCATCACAAAGACGATACTCGTGCATTACCCAATCTGTTCTATCCCCAAGCGGAGCTCTTCCACGATAGAAAACCAATGTTTTTCGATAGCCAACAACTGCTGGATGACACACAACTTTCCTGTCTTTCCCTGTGGCTTTCCAGTATCCAGATTTAGTAGCTCGATTAGTTCTTGAACCATTCGGATACTTCTTGTCCCGAGGACAGAAGAAAAACCACTCGAGGTCACGTTTAGGCAAGAAAGATTTCTCTACATTCAAAAACAGAACATAAGAACCCCCAAACTCTTAATTCTCGTTCATAATTTAAGTAATGATATAACTTTCTAAAATGTGAAAAAGAGTTATGTCCCCCACAGAACAATCCATGTTGTAAAAAAAGATAATAAAGGAACAAACAAGATAATCAAATAAAGAAACAAACTTTGCAGAATCAACACATTTTTAGTACAAAGTGCCAATGAAAACAACAGATTACAACATTTTCTTCAAACAGACACAATTCTAACTTTCCACCTGACACGTTTCACATCAGAAGATTTATTACAATTTTTAAACTTTGTGACCGTATGACTTTATCAAGTCAAAATCAGACGAACAAATGTATACCTGGAAGTTCCCATGGATCAAATTTGTACAAATCAATTACTGGAATAACTTCCAATTCAATTTCAATTCCATCAGTTTTCCTTTTCAGGTAATAACCAACTAATTCCTCATCAGTAGGATGAAATCGAAATCCCGGAGGCAGTGATGTTCCTGCCATGATGAATTAAACAGAATTTTCTCCCAAAAAAAACAAACAACAACTAGCTATACAACAACAGAGCAAACACAAGATTTTCAACACAATATTAATTAAGTACCACAGCTATATCTGTTGAAAATTTGGAAAATCCAAAAATAAAAACTTTTTGCAACACTGAACTTTGTTTCAAGATTTACAATAAATTTCCACAAAATGTATTCTTGTAACAACAAGATCATCTTCCTTGGAAAAAAAAATGTTCAAAAAGATTTGATTTTTAGCTAAAACAATTGATGATTTCGGAAAACAAAGAGAAATGTGTACGAACGAGATAACCAGTATAGAGATATTTTTGAAGAAGAGAAGTTGTGTAGAGTAATAACAAAGGATTGTGAATATGCTTTTATAGGCTATGGAGAATCCAACAGTAGAAAAATATGAACACCGAAAGAATTGTAACTTGTCTGAAGGTACCAAAAATTCCACAACAATGACCCCACACATACAAAAAAACTAGAATTCAGTTCACACTTGGGAAACAGTTAAATCTTACCTCAGCAAAGCACTAGTGACAGTTACGACTTTAGTCGTACTCGATATTTATATTAAATCAATATAACAATAATATATTTAATATAATTCAACAAAATATGATCAGAAGAAGATAGATTGTTTGCAGATATTATAATTACCTAAAAATGAGGTTAGAGGCATTTATACTAAATCAATGAATGCAAAATTATGTATTTTTTTTAATGTATATTTGGTCACCGTTTAAGGGTCATTAGGATCAGGGGTGGTTCGACAATGCTAAAAAAAGGATATGTGTCTTAGGTCCTCAAATTTAAGAGACCTCATTTTCAGTAATAATAGGTTATAAGTTATTACTTTTTTAATAAATATTGAAGAACAAGTGAAATTTTCATGAAAATGAAGGAATTATTAGAAGAAATTTGACATATTTGGAGTATTATCTCTCATGAAAAATAATTTAAAATAAGAATGCTTATATTATCAATTGAAAACTAGAAGAAATCAATTATATAAAAATTATTAACCATTCAAGTTTAATGCCCCGTTTGATTTTTATTTTAGGCCACTAATATGCTTGAGCCGCTCCTGATTAGGATTGATATATATTCTCACTTTAATATTGAGCGGGAAATAGTTAAATGATGCATCATATGTGTTTATATACATAGTTTTTGGTACTTTATCATGATTAATTAACACTTAATTAAATTATTCTATTAGGTAAATTTATTTGTTTTGATGTGAACATCTGTGCTGAATAAGTATTTGTCCTTCAATTTATGACTCATAAAGTGATAATTTAGTGTAAATAGAAGGTGCGCACAAATATTATCATTTATCTCTCAAGGATCATTTGGTAAATGGTAAAAGTTACGAATGTATTAGTAATATTAAAATTAATTATGATAAAATATATATATTATTAATTTGATACGTAAATAATTTATCTCCTAACTAACTACCAGACGTTCTATTACTTATATAAAATTTAATATTTGCATAACTCACTTTCAAATCAGCGACCCCTTATTAGTTATGTAAATGTTTATTTTTTGAATTTTCTTTGTTGTGCTGTAGTCTTCTTCCAAATATTTTTCTCACTTTTTCCCAAAGTATTGAAGCACTCTAAACCTTCCACATCATCATGAATAGACAAAACCACTTTTTTTTCTTTGTTTAATGGAAGTGATTGTGTCATGCTATGGCCCAATGTTAAAAAAGAAAAAGGTGCTTAAAGAGCTTAATAAGATTACTCACACTTTTTTTTTTAATAGTGCAACTTTGTGGAAAACTCTACTTTGATTTTTTTTGGGTTCACATTCAATTATAGTAAAGTTGAAACCTTAAATACCTAGGCCTAGCTAGCATGTTAAATAGACACAAAAGAATTAGCTAATCAACAATGTTACTCATCAGGATTGTGATAGAGTGATAAATATTTTTTCATCCTTAATAATTCAAAGATTTTGAGTTTAAGCTTGCTAGAGTACAGAGTCACTTTTGTTTGGGAGTGTTTTACTCCAATGAGACTTTACGGCGTGAATTCGAATTTAGTTGAATAAAAAAAAACAATATTGATATGATGGAACTAATTTGTTTTTCCAACTATTTATAACAAGTTGTATTCTACGCACTATTGGTTGAGATACAAAGATAATGTCAAATTAATATAAGTAACATCAAAAGAATAAGCATACAATTGACACTAAATAGGATTAATTAGCCGAAGGAGAGATTAACATACAATTATTATGGAAGTTTTTCACTTTGTGCATGAGATAAAAAGGTGGCTTAAGGCTTTAATATAAAGTTAGTGATGTAATAGGTGGCTTATTACGAGGGTTAATTTATTAGATGATTACTCAATTAAGGATTAGTAAGTATTTCACAAACTTATTTAAATTAAAAGCAAAAAGAAAATGAATTTGGGGGATAATAACTATCAGCAAAGTGATGATTTGGGATCATCAAATGACAACGAAAACAATATTAAAAACTGAAATTTTGACCAAAGTAAACCATTATTAAAATTAATTTTACCAAGACAAGATGTTTTTTCAAAATTTTACAAAACTAATATAAACGTGTTTCTAGAATTAAGATACAATTACAATACCAACAAAAACTGTTTTGAATTAAGATACAATTACAATAGAATTCAAATAATATATTAAAATAAATGTATGGCAAATTATAACTGTTAGATTTAATAATTTGAACACATCTTTTTATAAAGGTCGCCTAATCTATTTCATTATCCAAAAAGAACACATACAAAAAGATAGTTCAGATTATGATATTAATGCGATAAATAGTGTAATTATTATTAAAAAAAACCTTTACAGACCAAGAAATAAATAAACCAAATATTATTGATTAATGTAAATTATATACTATGCAAAAACGGTTTAATTGTTGGTAAAGTTGCTTATTTAAAGAACAAATTAGTTTTTCAGTTTCCATATATGGACAAGGCAAGTACATAAATACTGAGTTTAGCAAGTTAGGAATATTTTCTTGTCTACAACTTTTTTTTTTTTTTGGTTATAAAAAAGTTATACTAATGACGGCTGCTTTGTATTGAGATCTTCTACTTAATTTTATATAGAATTAATTAAGCACACAAAGTTTGAACAACATGTGTTCTTTTAGCCATTAAAAATACGATATAATTATGAATTGATCTCATTCTTATCAAACAATAAATATTTTATAAATATAAATAATTCACTATTAGCTAAATCAAGTTTACTTGTATCATTCACGTTTAATTTCTTCGATCAACATAAAATAAATGACAAGAAGCACACAAATTTTGAATGATGTGGGTTCGATCTTTTAGTCATTATAAATATGATATAATTATGAAAGTGACCTCATCCATTTTAAACAATAAACTTTTACACTATTATAGATAATCCATTATTAATTAAATTAAGTTTACTTGTTCCACTCACGTTTAATTAACTCTTTAGTCATTTTTTTTATTTTTATTAAAGATAATTATAAGGTGGAAATTAAATAGTTAACTAGTAAAATCTACCTAATGAGAAACATGTGTAACATGACCAATTAATAATAATATATATTATATAAAGACTATAAAAGAGGTAATTAATAATAATACTTCATATTAGGCAGACAAGTAGACAATATAGGCCTGCAATTGGACATTTTGTTTTTTCTATGAATATAAGAACAATATTTCGGTCATGCATATCAAAAGACAAGAGATGCTAGGAAAATAAAGAGATTGTTGGGTTCCACTCTCAATAATTATGTGGAAAAATTGTTGGGTTTAATCTATCTGATGTGAATGAAAAATAAAGAGGAAAAAATCAAAGAAAAATAAAAACTTGAACTATTTATTTAATATAGAAATTCTGTTTAAAATATTTTTGTTATTTCTTTTTATATTTTACGAGAATTAATTATTGACTGACTTTACAGTTAAATTGTATTACAATAATTCATATACATGAGTTGATCTCATAATTTGAGAGTACTTACTATATTTCACCTCAACTCTTCAAGTTTTAACTATTTTCTAAAATGAACTTAAAACTATGTGCTTTCTCCACTATTCTAAAGAGATAAAAAGTTGATGAAAAAAAAGGAAGAATGACTGAAAAGAACTAAATTAAAAGTGTAGTACGTAGACAACTCTTTTGATTTTAACCAATGGACAAAAATGAGAAGGGGACACTTGAAATTGTACTAAAATTAAATATATTAGAGTTGGAATTTCATTTTATAAATTTTGGTGTGAATGAGGGATCCAAAGTAGAATAGAAAAAGTTTGGTCAATTCAAGATAGTAGTGATGTCATTGATCATCAAATCATATTGGAAGAAAATATTAAAAGCATCAACAATAGTAGAAAGAAGCACACGGGGACGGAGCTATGGTAGGGTAGAGGGTGTTAGATTCGGACGAATTCAATAGCTTAGGTCAAATTTTGTGATATATTTTTTTAGGAAATTGATTAAATATGTACATATAATTTTGTTTAGAACCAATAATTATGTAACAGACTAGTCTGCTAGTGATATTGTTCACTTTGAACTTAAGCTTGTACGGTTTTAGAAAGTGTTACTAGTGGGTAAAACCTGCTTACTTATGCTGGATATATAAGTAAGCATGTCTTACATATTAGTAACACGTTTTAAAGTCGTGTGGGATCTAGGGCCAGAACAAACAATATCACTAGTAGATTGAATCGTTACAAATTATTTAAAAATTTAGAATTCTGAACCTATAAACTTCAAATTCTAACTTTGCTCTCAATACAACTTCATACAACTATTTCTAAAAGTTGAGTCTTGAGATCAATTAACCTAGAAAATAAAATAAATGATTGTGACGAGCATAGAGTCTACGATGAATTTATAATTTAAAAAAATTTAAATCATCAGCATATATAAGTCAAACGCATGACGAGATGATAAAGATTTATTCATATGCCTTTTAATTTCCTTGTCGATGTTTGTCTCAATTCTCTTACAAGTCTACACCTTCTTTCGGCCATTTTGGATTTTTGTCTCATTTTCATTGTGCCAAATGGGAATTATTGTCTAAAACCAACGGCTACAATTTAATTACTTGGAAAAAAATAAAAATTCAGCTGTCATTTTTGTGCTTAGCTAAAAGAAATTGGGTTGTTGGAATATTTTAAATTCCAATATGTTGACACTATATTACTCTTTGATGATGTTGTAATAAATACATATTATTAGTTGGTAATTGGTAAATGCTTATGATTAATTTAAATGAGTCAAGCTAAGAAATAATTAGGGTGTGTGTGATACGAAGGAAAATGTTTTTTCAAAAAAATGAATAATTTTTTTAATTTATTTTCTAATATTTGATAAGTAAGCAGAAATATTATTCCAAAAATTAATTATATATAATCTAAATAGATATTATGAATTTGGTGGGTGCGTTTTAGAGTAGACAAATTGAAATATGAAATGTCCAAATTGATTTTTCTTAGTTTCACTAACTAGAAATGTCATTTTTTTTAAAAAAAAAATCTATATATTATTGCTAGGTGATGAATAGAATGTCCCACGCATTGGTGAATGAATTGAACTATGGCACCTTTTATAAGGCTCAGACAAGTTTTTTATTTTTGAACTAATTTTTAAAGTATGAGTTAGATTCAAGATGTAATTTAACGAGTCTGATTTTCAAGAAATCCAACCATTGCAAGGTGGAAATACGTCTAATCCATGAATGTGCACGTACCAATATGATGGAAATGTGTCTGATCCAAGAAAGTGCATGTATCAAATTTGAATTTAATCGAGCTTCAATATAAGTATCGAATACCGAATAGAAAATTATAAAAAAAAAGTTTTTTAAAATTTACAAAGTTATATTGAAAGTTGTATTTCTGTTTCTAATCTAAAAGATCAACTTTCATTGAAAAATCATACCAATAATTAGTTTATCTTTTTTACCCTATGATTTCAACTTGTGAAATTAGAGTTTAGTCTAAGTGTAATTATTAATGCCAAAGACTTAATTAGACCACTAATCTCCTACACGTCATCCTCCATGTAGGCCACCTATGTTTGCCTCCTGTCGGCAAGTCAGTCTTCATTATACTATATTAAATTAATTAATGTGATTAGTCATAAACACAATTTTGATTTCATGGAATTTATAGAAAAATCAGAAAATATTATAATTAATTAATTAGAGTATGTCTAATGACAATTTGTTTTGTCCTTATATAGTCATCATCAGAATCAATAATCATGTTTATGCAAATCTTGACTAAAATGACACGTCCTTAATTATTTCGTTATTTATTTAATTAATTATTTAGTTTCTTTGAATTTGTATTTAAACGTGAGATTGTAACGATAATTTTTATAGCATTATAATAATAAAAAAAAAAAACTACATATGATTTATATGAATACAATGTTGGACTCTAAGCTCTTTGCTTTTAGCAAAATAACGACAAAGGCCATTCAAAATTTAAAAATAACCTGATTTGTCAAACATTTTGAAGATGAAACTTAGTTATATTACTATTATTTTCACTAAACCATTTCAATTTTTTTAAAAATTTTATATTCAGTGTTTAGAACTCATATTGGTGCTTTAAGTCCATATTAGTGCTTTGATTATATTTAGATTGTATATTGTCCGGCTTATACGGAGGTGACACTACCAATAAGATTTTTTTCATGTCCAAACTATTGAAGAAGAAGGAAACTGACGATTGGAACATGTCAAAGAAATAGGTCCAACACAGTTGACTGACTTAGTTATAGCAAGTGTTGATGAAGAAGAAAGCTGAGGATTGGAACAGGTCCAACGAAGCTGACTGGCGACTTACAACACTGCTGAAAAATTAGAGTTGCATTAGATTAGATTACCCATGTTAATTAGGTTATATTTCGTCTATAATAATAATAATAACTAAATCCTAATTGTACTATAATTCTAATAGTAATCTAACCTCTATTTAAGAATGAGACAGTTTTATCATTACACCACAAACCTACGTCGATATAAAATCATTTCATGAATTCAATGATTCTTGTTTCCATTTGATTTTCATATTAATCATTCTAGGAAGCTATGATCCAACTCGCAATACTAATGACGAAATCATAATTTTTATTAAGAATACTTTGAGAAAAATCATTACATAAGAATTTAAATCAACCTCTTGCGCCATGTCTTTTGACTTACTCACCCTTGTGTAATAAATGCAGTGGTTGTTAATTAAGTGTTAACTTGAGTGTAATTAGGGCTGTCAAATCAAGAGATCTTAATATCATTTGAATTGACAACATTCCACCACATTCATTTAACTTTTTGTAGTTGCTTCCAATTAATATGATGGCCTTTTTTATAGTGATCATGATTGATTATCTTTTTGTCCTTTATTAAGAAAATTTTACCAATGTTGATCCTGAAGGACACAATTAATAGTATATTTTTTTTTATAATTTACTTAATTTGCATAATTTATAATTATTTAAAAAATTAAATTCATATTGACAAAGAATATTAGAGAAGGTTGACGATGGTAGTGGTGATTGTTCGATAAAAATTAACGACAATTATGGTTGGTGGATAATACTAATAACTTTTATTATATATGTGGTGATACTAAACAGAGTTGTGACAAAGTATTATCGTCAAAGTGATTTTTAATGTATCATACAAAATTTGAAGAAATCAAATCCATCCATGGATCAATAAGTGATTTTTTAAAAAAAAAAGAAAAAAAGGAATAGGCAAACATACTTGATGAGCTAAAATTACTATTCTGACTTGGTCATTTTTAGTATGAAAATATGATTTTCGACAAATAAAATAATTAAGTGGGAAAAACTTACATAAATTTCACTAATTTAGGAGTGAATTACTTAGATACACTCTAGTTTGTAATATTATATGTCTTATCAAAATTTGGTGCATCCAAATACGTTAAGACACATGTACCTTGGGATACATGGGTCAAAAATAGGTTTAATTTGTTCTAGATACAATCTAAATGGATTTGCATGTATCCAGATGCATAACAAATCTCACTTGTCACTTTCCTATGTATTTTATATCTCTAATACATACAAATACATATATCTAGTATGTATCCAGTGTGATTTGTATGTTACATAACAAATCTCACTCACCTTTCTCCCTATTTTAGTGTATCTGATTGCAAAAAATACAAGTATATAATGTATCCCTCTCAATATATGATAGAAAACTCTTAATTCGTGATACATAGTTATTTATAGTACATATAATAGTAGTATAATAGTGCAATGTGTCTAATTATGTAGTTTTTCCTCTTTCTTTTCTTGTAATTACATTTCAAATTGGCTAAAATATTAATAGATGGTCTCAAAACCAGCCATCTAGGCTAAGTAGTTTCTCCTGCTTCTTTTTTTGTAATTACATTTCAAATGGCTAAAATATTAATAGATGATCTCAAAACCAGCCATCTAGGGTAATTTAGAGCCCAATAGAAAAACTACTAGCCCATTTAGTATTAGAAATCCAATCTACTAATTCCAAATTTTAATTTAAAAAAAAAAGAAAATGTAATTAGGGTTTTAGCCCTTTTAGGGGTTTTACCAAGACTCAACAAAAATCCAGATAAGGTGTCAAAATATCCACAAAATTCCTTATAGATGTATTTTCATTGAAGTTCCAAATCCAAATCCAAACTCTTTTGCCATGGCTGCAAAATTCTCTACTGGTTTAGACATCCATTGCAGCATACCTTACACTTCAGACTCAAAGCTTTCTTCTTCCACCAAATCATCAAGATTGTCCATCAAAAGATTCACTGTTCTTTGCAATTCCACCTCAAAATCTCCAAAACCAAATCTTGATTTAGATTCTTCAAGAAAAAAACCCTCTCTTTCTGAACAACTAAAGCCACTTTCCAACACCATTCTTGATGACCCACCAAACCAAGCAAGGATTCTTTCTAAGCCAAAGTCTACTTGGGTAAACCCCACAAGGCCTAAACCTTCTGTTTTGTCTTTACAGAGGCAGAAAAGGTCTTCTTACTCTTACAATCCTCAAATTAGAGACCTTAAGAATTTTGCTAGGAGGTTAAGTGAGTCTCATTTCTCTGATGATGCTTTCTTGGCTGTTCTTGAAGATATCCCACATCCACCCACTAGAGATAATGCTTTGTTGGTGCTTAATAGTTTGAGGCCATGGCAAAAGACCCTTTTTTTCTTTAATTGGATCAAGACTAGGAATTTGTTTCCTATTGAAACTATCTTTTATAATGTTGCTATGAAGTCTTTGAGGTTTGGGAGGCAGTTTCAGCAGATTGAGGAATTAGCTTTTGAGATGATTGATAGTGGGGTTGAACTGGATAACATTACTTATTCTACTATTATTACTTGTGCTAAAAGGTGTAATCTTTTTGATAAGGCAGTGGAGTGGTTTGAGAGGATGTATAAGACTGGTTTGATGCCTGATGAAGTTACTTATTCTGCTGTTTTGGATGTGTATGCTCAGTTGGGGAAGGTTGAGGAGGTGATGAGCTTGTATGAGAGAGGGAGGGCTAGTGGATGGACTCCAGACCCTGTTGCTTTTGCTGTGTTGGCTAAAGTGTTTGGTGCAGCTGGGGATTATGATGGTATTAGGTTTGTGTTGCAAGAGATGAAGGCACTTGAAGTGCAGCCTAATTTGGTTGTGTATAATACATTGTTAGAAGCAATGGGTAAGGCTGGGAAGCCTGGTTTGGCAAGGAGTCTGTTTGAGGAAATGGTGGATTCAGGGCTTACCCCGGATGCGAAGACGTTAACGGCATTGATCAAGATTTATGGGAAGGCTAGGTGGGCTAGAGATGCTTTGGATCTTTGGGAAAGAATGAAGTCTAATGGATGGCCTATGGACTTCATTTTGTACAATACATTGCTGAGTATGTGTGCAGATCTTGGTTTGGAGGAAGAGGCCGAGACGTTGTTTCATGATATGAGGAGGTCGGAGAATTGTAGACTTGATAGTTGGAGCTATACAGCTATGCTTAACATATATGGAAGCGTTGGAAATGCAGAGAAAGCTATGGCTTTGTTTGAGGAAATGTCTAAAGTAGGGATCGAGCTTAACGTTATGGGATGCACTTGTTTGGTTCAGTGCTTTGGTAGAGCACAGAGGATAGATGATTTGGTTAAGGTGTTTGATGTCTCAGTGCAGAGAGGAGTCAAGCCAGATGACAGACTTTGTGGATGCTTACTCTCAGTTGTGTCCTACTGCAAGGGCGACGATGCAGATAAGGTCCTTGCTTGTCTACAACAAGCTAACCCAAGATTGGTAACCTTTGTCAAGATGTTAGAAGATGAGAGCACTAGCTATGACATTGTGAAAGAAGAGTTCAGGTCCATACTGACTAATACATCAGATGATGCTAGAAGGCCCTTTTGTAATTGTCTAATTGATATATGCAGAAAGAGAAATCGCGCAGAGAGGGCTCACGAGCTTCTGTACTTGGGAACTGTATATGGACTATACCCAGGTTTACATACTAAGACACCAGAAGAATGGCGATTGAATGTACGAGCACTATCTGTTGGTGCAGCTCAAACTGCATTTGAAGAATGGATGAGAACACTAGCTAAGATTGTGCAGAGTGAAGAGCCGTTGCCTGAAGTGTTATCAGCAAACACAGGAGCTGGTACTCACAAGTTCTCACAGGGTTTGGCAAATGCCTTTGCTTCTCATGTGGATAAGTTTGCTGCTCCTTTCAAACAGAGTGAAGAGAAGGCCGGTTTCTTCATCGCGACTCGTGAAGATGTAGTGTCATGGGTCCATTCAAAGGCAGCTGCAACTGCATAAATCATATTCTTTACTTAGGATTATGGCTTTAATTAAACTTGATTGATCATTGATGTACTTTGGGTAAACTGAATAATAATTATGAGAAAGTACTGAAGTGTTTCATTCCCAATTGCCCCATTTGTAAGATGAACTTTACACAAAGATATAAACAACATTTCTCTCTTCTGTAAGTGGAAATCCACCTCCAAAATACATAGATTCTCGCCTAAAGCTCTGTAACTAAGCCACCAACGTGATTACAAGGGCTCTAAAAAAAAAGTAGAAATGAGGGAGGACAAAAAGAAGAAGAAAAAACGAACTTGAATGAATGAAAGTATCCTCTATGCAAAATCTAGAAAAGAAAATAAATAAAAAGATCCTGTTTCTTTCTTCTACATAAGTTCTCTACTTTCAGTGTAGCGAACGCGCTACACTGAGCCTTCCCCGATATGTAGCACTTAGATTAGGCTGTTTGTCAAGAGGATAAGCAGACCACTGTGCTTATGTTGACTTCAAATGATCCTCAAAATCACCATCCTGGTGATCCGGGGGAACCACCACAGCTCCTCTTCTCAAGAAACTGGGAGCTTCCCTACTTTTCCCAAGATCTCAACTCAGGATCAAAACGGCAGCAGCATTACAAATGCCACCAGTTATAAAAACTCAGAGGTATTTCCCTGACGACTTCCAAATTCTTCCTTCAAGAGATATCACCATAACAGTAACATCGTCATGGTACTTCCTACGATCTCCTTGAGGGATATCCAGCAATTCATGCAATTCCATTCCTGCAGACATAATTAAATCTGCTTCAGAACAGGTATCTGGCATGTCATAACCAGAAAAAAAGATACTTAAAATAGACCTCTTTTTTATTGGTTATAAAATCCTACAAAGTAGAATGAAGCTACCAAGAATACTATTGTGAAAAGCGGAGCCTAAGCAAATAATAGTCTTCATATTCCAGTCATACACTCATAGAAAGCTTAGATAAGCATGTCATAAGTGAAAGATGAGTAAGATTACAACTATAGTAAGCCCGTAAAAATAGCTGCACGTAACTTATAACAGTACAACATATTCAAAACATGCATTTAAAAAAAAAAGACAAGGATGAAGGAAATTTCTAACAGCATGCTCTTAAAATAGCATGCCATATGAGCAGGGAGCATGCATTTTTTCTAACCAAAAAAAAAATGCATAGGACAAGAGAATTCTAAACAGCTGCACAGCAAACAGAGTCACAAAAGCCAATATATTACTCAAGCTTCTTAAATTTCCAAAAACAGCTAGACCATTCGCAGCAGAAGGAAAGGAAGGATAAGATCAATTAGTGTACTAAAAACACAAAATCCAGAATATAGTTTACTTGATCCCTTGTAATCAGTTTTAACGAAGAAAAAGACAAACCCTTTTTTAGTAAAAACAGGCCCAACAATGCTTCCAGAAAACTCAAGAACTGAGTTGCAAGCTTATCTTTTTTAACACTTCAGAAAGCGCAACCTAAAAGACCAGTACACAACTGAAAAAGTTGCAGAATCCAAGCGCAAAGGAAAAGGATAGAACTTCCCAGGCCTGAAATTGATTTATTTCTAACTATGCCTGGACTGTTGAGCAGAACATATGAGTTTGGACTATTCTCCATGGGGTAAGGAGCAAAAATTGATACAGATAGTTGTCTATGAGAACCAAAAATTATGAGACTGCATTGGCAGATAAAATTCTCATAGCAAAAACTCCAGCGGCTCAGAAAGATATAAACATCACGACCTCCAATGCATAGCAAGGTTGTAGAATTACCCAAACGAAAGGCTAGTTTACCTCTACCCCCAACAGGAAGACTAGACAGAAAACGTACCAGCTTTCTTCGCTGCACGGAACAGAAGCTCCTCAATCAGGTGTTGAGCAGGATCCCCATCTGGAAATTTCTCCATGAAATTCTCAACATGAGAGACCACCTCCTCATTGCTCAAGTCTTGGTATAAGCCATCTGAGGAGAGCACCAAAAACTGATCCCCTGGACAGAGTCTATGGTGGCGCAATGAAGGTGTACAAGAAACGTAAGGAGCATTGCCAATGTACACATTCCGAAACATTTCTAGCAATACATCGTTGAATTTAGGCTGGACGAACATATATTCAAAATGTTAGGGGGATTAGTAACAAAAATGTTTTAAAATGTATGTAGCTCTTCAATTGTGCATCCAAAGTACATCAAATATGCAAAAACATTATACAAGTCTCCACATTAAAGTGTAGTAAAAAAATAGAAAGATATGTATTTGCACAAGATGGCAGTATGTCAAAGAGGGAATTCTGTATCCAAGTTTAAGCAAAAATGGGACTCCAAAATGTGAAATTTGATGCAAAGAACAAGATTTTGCGATTAGGCGCCAGAATGAAGAATGAGAAGTGAAGACTAACCTGTTTGAGGAAGCCTGCACCAAAGGCACGAGTGACCTTCAAACGACCTTTTACCCGGCCATTGACAATGCAATTGCTGTCATCTGGGTGCTCATTCTTAATTCTAATAACTTCCTGAAATTATCAGAGAAAGATATCAATTTAAGAACCAGTTCTTGTTAAAATATAAGAAGAACAACATAAGCTATAAGCAATAGCAAGTAATATTATAGTAAACAGAATAAGAAGACTAGTTTCATCATTAATGTCTTGTAACCATAAAAAATACATAGCACAACAAAGTCAAACATAAAACATACACATCATAGCAGGCAGGCAAAGGGAGAAGTCATCATACTCACTTTTAAATATATGTGAACAATACTAGGAAAGGTAGCCTGAACAACCAGAGTCTATAAAAGCATACCATCCTGCTCCCTATCTGCAAACCTTGTATGCTGTATCACATTGTTAGCAGGATCAGCATGCAAGCCAACTTTCACAAGATTGCATCAAAAGGTCTATCCATCTGTGTACACTGTAGAACAGATGAGGACTTCCCGGGGGTAACCCGTTCTATTACTAATCTCGCTCAAGCACAACTATTGTACAACAGATGCTCTCTAATTAAGTCGCACAAACACATGCTGGTTTTCTTGAACAGGAGTTCTCCTTTTAGTCCTTTAGACTCTTTTTTAGTAGCTTTAAGTTTTCATATTAGTTCATTTGTATTGTTCCACAAGTAGATCAGTAGAGATTCACCATAAAATTGGTACATTCTCCAAACTGCTTCGATTCTAGATAAAGGAGTAATTTCTATAATCTAAGGCTACCCTGAAGCAGAGCCCTTGTAACTCACTATGGCCGTCGCTTAAGAGCTGCAGAGACTAAAGCTAATTTACATTGCTTACAAGCCATCACAAATAATTCATTAAATTTGAAATAGTGGTTTATCTTCAGACTCGAAGGATAAGAAGTTGATTAAAAACCTAAATCCTAAACTATGCTCTCAATGTAATTGCTTAAATCAGCAGAAAGACATAGCCATACTGCTTTGAAGTAAATTACGGTAATAGAGATTATATCAGTAAACGCACAAATGAAACATGACCCAATTTGTAATTCACAATTGGGTATCTAGACCTCTTGTTCAGCATTTAACATGGTCAATGTACACATACTGGTTAATTTTCCAGCTTCCCTAATCCTTTGTCTTCTTCCAAGTAAGACAACTAGGCATTAGCTGGTCTCAAAATGCAAAGTACTGGCTTCTTTATCAATTTATTATCATTAGAATGACAAAAATCAAAAAGCAGCACATGACAAGAAACCACCCTAGTTATGCAGGCAATTCAGACCAACCATATAAGCATCCGATTAAAAAAGATCCCCTACATTGACACCAAGCAAGTTGTTCTAGCCATATAAAACTGGACACTCATATTCACATAATCTAAAATTGCAGAAGTACTCGCTAGTAATGGTCATCTCAGCGTCAAGGTGATCAGAACTCCAATTAATGGTCACTGGATGTAATTTATAACAAGTGGTATAGCAAAATATCACTGAGATAAGTGACTATAAATGTGGTTTATGATAACTAGTTCATTAAACAATCTGCTGAGTTGGTATGCTACAACTTCAAATTGATCATCACTTGATTCAGTTTATAACAAGTGGTATGGCCAATATCTTTGAGGCAAGTGGGATGGATGTGGTTTACAATAACTGATTCATTTAACAATCTGTTGAGTTGGTTAGCAGAAACTTTAATTGTACCTAATTGGAAAAGAAAAGTGACTAGCACTTGAAGAAGAAGTCAACAGAAGTCTTTATCAGATGGGTATACCATCAAACCTTCCTAACATTTAAGAGTTCAATACACTTAGATCAAGAATTAGTGACCAACAAGATAACAATAAGGTAGACAGATGCATAATATATCTCTACAGTTGCAACTTCAAGACAAACCAGCCCTCAAAGTTCCTATTTGGAAACATATCCAAGTGAAATTGTTTTGCCCACTACATTAAATCAACCAACTTTCTTCAAAACACAACTGCACATATAATTTCAGACATTTAATCAAGCATCAAAAGTAACTGATAAGGGACTAAGGAACCTTACTTCTTCAATATTAGTGCTGTGATCAGTGGATAATTGCAATGCAGTCAGCTTCATACCCTGAACAGGTGCCTCATTTGTCACCTTCTCCACATTGCAGGCACTTGTTGTTTCTTCAACAATGCCCTCAATAGTCAACACGCCATTACGTGGACCTTTGGATCCTGAAGTAGAACTAACCTCCTCAGGCTCATATTTTGCCACAATAGCACGACTATCTCCTAAGTTCATTACATACACATCTTCGTCTCTCATTAAAGCAACCAACAAACAAGACCCCATAAGTGCTAGCTCCGGATATCGATCAAGAACTCTATCTGTCATATCCAAGTACGCTAACTCAGTAACTTCAAGAGCCCTGGACATTGCCCTCAAAACCAACTCATGATCAACTGGACCCGTCTTTCGCCTCTTCTCATTTCTACTAGTCCTTTCCTCCTCAACTCTATTCTCCTCCTCTTCAACTTTCTCCTTAGCTTCCAATCCAAATTTCCATGGGAACAATTTCTTACCCTCTTTGTGCTTACTTAACAATCCATGTTTCAATTTCGACAACAGCAATGACCTCCTATTCACTGCTGAACCAGCATTATTTACACTTAATGCATCGTCTACTGAAAATGCAAATCTATCTGAACCTGAAAGATCAAGACCATCTTCTGGATCCTCTTCTGCTAAAAATTCCCACAATCTCCTCCTCTTAACATCTATCTCCCCTGATTCAAAAGTCACCTTCTTTGACGGCCTTCTATCCACCTGCTGCAAATTCACCTCACTTTCACCTTCTTCTACTCCACCAACCCCGCTAATAGCTTCCCCCGGTACTAAATTAGAATTAGGTATGCTCGAATTCTCAGCAATCACTTCTCTTTCTGAACTTGGATTTGCCCCTTCTGGATTACTAGTATCTTCACTATCCCAAAATAAACCCTCCAATTCTTTATACATAGCTTTGTATAGATTACTCATCAAAAACTCCGGGGCATCAGGGCCATTAAAACCATCATAAATTCCAACAAATAGCCATCCATGTTCTTCCGATACAACCACATGCACACGATCCTCCCCCGCTTTACCCAATGCCCATTGAACATTGGATTCGCTGCCCATATCCGAATCATGTGTGCAGTCCCCGGCGGCCGGAATGTCCTTTCTTCCGCTGACAAAGTTTCTCACCGGTACTACCCACGGCCGTTTCTTCTCGGAGAAATTCCTGTAGAAAGCTTTTTTAATTCCCGAAATGCCCTTTTTCCTCTTCTTTTTAACATAAACTCCACCCAGTGGAGCAGAGAACGGAACCCGGTTACCTACGCCGCCGCCGTCTGAGCCGGCGGTAGCATCAAGCGGTCCAGATAGTGCCCCACGCTCGATCGGACCAGACATGAAAAAGGCCCTCTCCATTGGACCGGACGGTTCGCCGGTAACTCCGCCTCGAGGCACCGGCTGAAGCGGCAAAGCACTAAACGACGACGTACTCTCGAAACCATTTACAACACTGCCCCTAACATTATTACTACCATTAAAACCCACAAGACCACCAGCAGCATCACAGCCAGTGGCATCATCGTAAAAATTGTCAAGTTGAAGGACAGTTCTGGGAGTAGAAGTGTTAGCACTGACAGAAGCTCCAGAAATGGCACGAAACCCAGTTTCCGATGGACCAAGCTGCCTCGACCTCAGAGGAGCTGGTTCATCAAACCGTAACGACTGAGAAGGTGAAACAAATCGATCGGAGTGAGTGGGAGATACAAACCTCGCAGATGACCTCACATAACAGAAGGAATGGCCGAGGGTTTCATCAAGCGGTTCACCGGCGGTGAAGATCACCTCCGTTTCACCCCGGTTCGCCGCCGGGTTAAAACACGGAAACAGCTGCGAAAACCCTGCTCCCATCACATTCGATTCATTTCCCCTCCCCCCACCCCCGAAACTCTACACACACAAATTTATCAATATCTGTCAAGTATTTCAAACTTTGACAACCGATATTCCAACCCCAGAAACCAAAAAGTTACAAAAAAACTGGGTTTTGTAGAACTAGCTAAAGGGTACAAGAATTGTTTAAGTTCTTGGGTTTTGGTTTTTGAAAGAGAGAGATATATAGTGAGAGAAAATTACATGTATGCAAAGTTTTAGAGAGAGAAAGAGAGTGGAGTAGTTTTTTTTTGTACTACTGTTTTTGCGGGCTGATGAAGTTAAAAAAAGAATATTATTTGAAAAAAAATAGACCAAAAAAGAGAAGAAGATGAAGACACCTATTTTTATAGGGACGGAATCAGAATTTTTGTAACATTTTACAGACGGAGAAGTATAGAACTTAACTTAAATTATTAGTTTATCTCTAAATTAATGATTTTAAAAATAACTTATTTCTAGTTAGTTAACTAAATACTTAAATATGCTCTAATATTTGTCATTATATTATAGAAGTAATAAAATATTGAAAATATCCATAAAATTTGCGAGAATAAGGAGATTAGGAATGTATGTATGTTCGGTTAGTTAAGTTAATGAACATTTCTGAAATTATCAATAATTTAAGATAAAACTAATAGTAATTCATATCAAATTTAAGAATATTTTCAGTACTTCTCTTTTTCCTTATAAATTTTTTATCAAAATTAAATTTGAATAAATCGTTCGATCTTACCAAGCTTTGCCTAGATGATTACATAGTAGAACAAAAAATGAGAATAAAGGGCTATATTTTATGTTTTTTTATTATTATTAGGAAAAAGTTAGAGGTGACCTGGCAAATGGAGTCCACGTAGGTAGCCAGGTAGGAAATTTAAGGTGAAATGACGTTAAAGGGTATATGAAAATGGAAGAATAACGGATGTAGACAGGAGAATGTGTGAGTTTAAAGAAAGGAGGAGTAGGGTCAAGGTGGGGAATTGAGGGACATTTATGGAGTGCTTTTGTCTTTATCGTTGTTTTTTGGGTGACTGAATCTGACTATTGGTTTTTCTTTTGTATTTTTTTTTGTTTTATAAAATAATAATAATAATAATAATAATAAAATCTCAAATGTCAAGTCCAAATTCATATTGTTTTTAGTCGATATCATTTATGATATTAGTAAAATTAAATTATAAAAAATTGTCTTTTTCTAAACTCCATCGGAATTTTAAAATTTTAAATATAAATTTATGGTTATAAAAAATAAAATGATAATGTATAAATCATTGAAACTAGTACTTTAGCTAAAGATCACAAGTAATTTTTTTTTTATCTTTTAGAAATACGAGGAATATTACTAAATTAAGATAAAAGAGAATTAATTATTCAAATATTACTAAAACAAATGTTTGTTTTGGGGGTTTGTATAATATTGGGAAGTCCCACCAAGGACTTTAGGGAATAGTAGTCAAACAAACACACTTTAATTAATAATTTTATAGACTAATATATTTTTTTATTTATTTTATATTTAAATAAATGAGAAGAAAAGGTAAAGTTTGCATGTGAAGGCGGGAAAAAAGGATAATGAATTAGAAGAAATATTTTTTAAAATTTGTTTTGATCAAAAAATAAAATAAAATAAAATGTGTGCAGAGAAAGTCAAATGAGTTTGTTGGTAGCAAGGAATTTCTTTTTAAGGGTAAAAAAGGACAAGGCAGCATCTTATTGTCACAAGCTTTGTGTGAACCAAAATTTTGTTAAATTTGGAAGCTAGTTACCCCTTTTTTTATAAATTCATTTTTTAAAAAAAAAAAAAACTTTAGAAGACACAATTTTTCAAAAAGAAAAAATCACTATATTTGAATTAGATTACAAAATATTCAAATATAATATGAAAATTATATTTGAAATTTGAAAAGCTGTCTGTTATCACTTTTTCCGAAATACGATTTAGTACGATAACAACAACATACCAACTAAAATCTTATAAAGTGGGGTTCGAAGAGAATAGAGTGTACGTAAATTTTATCACTAGATAGAGAGGTTGTTTTGATAGATCCTCACTCAAATGTAAAACTCAAGTAATAGAAGAAGAGAACAATGGAGAAAACATAAAAGAGAAAACAATACAAAAGTGTGCTAATCGAAATATAATAAATAGCATATGAAGAAACTATAAGAACACAACTAATTCTACGAAAGATACTACATTTTTTCCTGGCAAGACAATACTCTATCTCTATTGGTATTTGAATTATTCTTTCAACAAATTAAAGTAACAAATAATAAGATGGAGATTAAATAAATCATGAAGGATAGGTTGGTGATATTTTCATATATATATATATATATATATATATATATATATATATTATATATATAATACAAATATTAAAGTATACACTAATTGAGTTTTTATGCCTTTTCTAATTTGTCAATAGCATGCACAATGAAATCTACCTTAGTTAGATATAGACAATTTGGAAACGGCAAGACCAAATTAATTAAAAAATAGAAAAAATGGAAGACTCTCTAAATTCCAAATTACTACTAGATTATTTCAACACGTCTTACTTATTTTCAAACCATAAAATTAGGTTCTAATTGTAGATGAAAAATCGTCAAAAATTGTCTACAAGTGAGAAAACCACTTGGAGGAAATAATAAGTTTATACCTTATATGAAACTTGACGGCCAATTCAATTCAAAAACTAACTCAAAAAGAAAAAAATTGTCGAATTTCATATATTTCCTTTCATCGCGACGTGGGACTCATTCATTCCACCCCACATAGCCGATTTTGTCGTGTTTATATGTCTAGCGATCTTTAATAAAAATAAAGAATTCTCAACAGAGATTAATATAAACAAGGGGGGATAGACACATTACATTGCCAATGAGGTAATTACAAACCTCTACTAATTAAGTATTTTATGATTAAGCGAAAAGAATTAGCTCCACGTTTCCTATTTTTATTAAGATTTGCTTCCTTCATATTAATGCCTCATTCATTAGTCATTTCGTAAAATATTATTTATTAACAGTTTCTCTGTTTTTATTTGTATGTGGATCGTCTTTACTTAACATAGATGTTCTTTTATACTCCCTTCGTTCACTTTTACTTGTTACTTATTTCTAAAATAAATTTTTCATTTTTAATTTTTCATATTTGAGTTTTGACATATCAAGAAAAGACAATAAGTAATATTTTTCCATGTTTTACTGTAGCATTAAATACTTATTCTCCAAATCACTATAACATCATTTAATACGAGATAATTTGGTAAAATATTTATGTCAATAATTATTTTCTTAATGGGAGTGTCAACTGTTAAATAAAACAATGACAAGTAAAAATAAACGAATGAAGTACTTATTATTTTACAAAATAACCACATAAACGACACTATTATTCTTTATTTTACCCTTGAAAATATATATTTTGATTCATTAATCAAAAAAATTAATTTTGGGCTATTGATTGAAAACTTATCTAAATAAGAGTACATGAATAGTAAACTTACCTAAGTATCAATTATTAGAATAATAATAAAATTAAAATGCGTATTCCTCATTAAAGGGGTCTTTTTTAAATTCTAGTTCTTTGCCATTAATATTCCAACAATTTTCTTCATTCTTTTTATCATAAAAGAAAAGGTAAAAAGAAAATTATAAAATTATCATCACTTTTTCACGAAAAAAATATGATAGAATAGACGGAAATTGTTTCTTCTTTCATTAGAGGTCTTGAATTCAAATTTATATACATATAAAAAAGAAAATTGCGCATTCTTAATTAAAAACACTATCTTCCAAGTTATACCTAATTTAACATAAATTTTTATTTCTATCAAATAAATTTTAATATAAATATCAAACTTTTGTCATAAAGATCAGTTCATTATGTCATGTTGGATAGTGCACGTACATTAGGAATATCAAATATGAAAGATGATTTAATTATGGGGTCCATAATGCATCTGATTGGTCAACGAACTGATGAAAAGAGTCTAAACTTGTGGGGTCAATTTGACAAATAATTTATGATTTTTTAATGTTGAATTGGTCCCCTTGAATTTTTTTATTTTTTTTAAAGTTTGAAATAATCTCATCTTTGTCGGATTCTTTTTTATTATTATTATTTTTTTTTCTTGATAATGTAACGTCACAATTGTCAATTCAGAAATTAGACAAAGTTATGTCTTTTTTTTTCTTTCATTTCTTTTTGTCGTTAAATTGTTTTGTCTAACCCTCATCTAAATCAGTGTAGTGGTTTAAAATAAGTTTGATACTTTACCGTTTCAAATTATTTATCATTTTTATTCTTTATAGTTTTTTTAAGAAAATAGTAACTAGCAAAATAAATCGGTTAAATTATTCTTAATTATGCTACAATAAAAAGTAATTTTATTTTATTGAGATATTTGTAGTCTTCAAAATAATTTTTATTAAAAATAATAATCAGTTTTATCTTTAATCTTTTTAAATGTTAAATAATTTGTTAAAATTATTTTTTTTAAAAATCACTATAGATAACTGAGTCAAATTGTTTTTATAAAATTATGAGAAATAATATGAAATAATTGTATCTAAAATTATGATAAATAATTTGTGACCTATGAAATATGATCTTCACGTTATTAGTATCTTCCTTAATGATAAGGAAATTATTGTGCAATTATCAAGAAAAAGAATCGTTTGGTAATAAAATCCATTAGAATCTTTTGGTAGGTAGCTTATTAATAATTAATATCCGTGTTTATTTAAATCATAATTGTTGGATTTGGCTTTAGTTTAGATTTTATCAAGTCATTTATTTACTCATTTTGGTGATAATTTTTGTATTTTTATTTAATTTTAGAATGTTACTGTTGAGGTGATTTTGGTTTTCTAAAAATGTTCTTTGATTTCTTGAGAACCAAATTCTTAAAACCGAACACACTATATAATAATATATAGGTCATGGTGAAGTGATGTGATTGTTTTACTCATAGTTAGAGATTTCAATCCTAATGTTCGATTCAAATTTAGTTAGCGCTTTAATAGTCTCCAAACGCCTAACCTGTATTCAGTGGCGGATCCAGGATTTAAAGATTGTGGGTGCTCACTTCCTTTAACATAAACCTTTTAGCAATCACATAGTATAAACTATACTAACTGAAACTCTTCAATAAAAAAAAGCCCTTAATTAGGAAAAGGAAAAAGTGTAAGAAAAAAAAAAGAAAAAAAAAGGTTAAAAAAAGAAGCCCTTAATTAGATAGAAAAAGGAAAAAAAATAAAAAAGAAAAGAAAAAAAGGGTGCAAATTCGCTGCAAAAAGAAAAGAAAAAAAGAATGGGGCGGGTGGATTCAAACCCTGCCAGTGTACTTTGTGGGCCTCTTGTTTCCATCTATAAACCAGCGCACCCGTGACTGCTTTCATATTATGGATGCTCATTTAATTTTTAAATACGAATTTATTATATTTTCTATATATATGTATATATACAAAAAAAAAAATTGGAGTCAATGGGTGCTCGAGCACCCGAAACCCACTTACTGGATCCGCCCCTGCCTGTATTGATTTGTCATTTCCTTTAAAAAAATATTCACTACGAATTTATTTTATTTAATTAGCTCATTTTTCATCTTTCTAATTTATATTAACTTGACGCACTCTTCAAAGAATATAAATAAACTCACAATTAATTAATATTTATATATTACCCTTTGAATATAACAAGAATAAATAAATTAATTTTATATTTTGATTTTCTAATTTGGACAAGTAAAAATACACAATTATTTATGTATTGTGAACAAATAAAAACGCATAAAGATAAAAAAAAATAATAAATTTATCTTAATCTGCTACGATAAAAATATCTATTTTTCGTATATAAGCTCGAGTAAAATTAAAATGGAGGAACTATTAGCTTTCCCAACTAAGAGATTTTTAAAAAATAAATATAATATACTATATATTCACACCCACTCCTTTTACTGTATTAGTTGAAAACTTATACTTACCATAAAATCACTTTAAAGCCTTAAATGCAAACTTAAGAGTAGGTAGTTTAGATTTGCTAAGTGGACTAAAAATAGAAATATTAATCACCCTTAAATGTATTACTATATTACAAAGCTAAAAACACTTCTTATTTTTTTCTTTTTTTTGTGTGGGGTTCATGCGCAACTTAGGTGGAAGGTGAACAAAACCTCCTTTCGACGAGATTTGAGCTATCAGTGAGTTCCATGCATAAGACTCAAGTAGTGAAAGTCTTTCCTTCGGGCTTGGCAATTACGAAATTCTACTTCTGTTATATAAAATAAGATATATTTTTTTCACGAGAAAAATATTCTTATAAAAAATAACCTCTCATAAATTTAACTCATATACCTCTCAAATATTAATACAATTTGTTTATCCTCTCGCATTATATTATATTTTTATTAACTAATAAACTTAATATTTTAAATTTCAATTAAGAAAATAAAGTTTAATTAAAAAATTAACTTAAAAAAATACTTATTTAAAAATCTATTTTTCAATATTAGCAAATTTTTAAATCCTGCCATTATTCTCTCTTACCAACTATAAACAAGTCTCATTTATTGGCTATAAATGGATTAGGATCTAACAGAACATTTAAACTGTTCCATAAGATGCATTTTTTTGTCAAAAAAAAAGGCAATTAAGGAAAAAAAAGTAATTAAATTATATTCCACTATGTTGAAATAATAAATAGAGTTGACACCAACTCATATATAGCACAGTGGCAGACCAAAGAATCTTAGAATCAAAGCTACTGAGTTGACTTTGCTAACTCAACAATAACTAATGAAAATTATAAAATGGCAATATGTTTCTAAAAAGGAATTATATTATATTATGGTAGTGCATCAATAAATCATACTACAATATTATATCAACAAATCACTTTATCAATATCAATTTGAATCAATCAAGGCTCAAAATAGATATCGAATATTAATTTTTTAAAA
Source organism: Solanum sitiens (assembly GCA_016801875.1). NCBI lineage: Eukaryota > Viridiplantae > Streptophyta > Magnoliopsida > Solanales > Solanaceae > Solanum > Solanum sitiens. Next base: position 5,804,000 of record JABWTJ010000013.1, on the reverse strand, counting down.
ATCAAGACACAAAATAGATATCGAATATTATTTTTAAAAAAAATAAAAATAGATGAATCATATATGATGTAAAGTTCTTGGATTTTGTACATCCAAGAGAGTGTAGTATTTGGGGGAGGCATTATCTAATATGTAAATATGTTTATAAGTCTTTTTAATCTTTTTTATTCGTTGTTCGAAATTAAATTTGAGAGTCAATCTGAATAATATGAATTCAAGTAGAAGAAAATTATTTTGGGGCGACATATTTTATCTAAATTTATTTTATTTCTAGAGTTTAAACTCGAGTCCTTTTATTAAATATGAATATGTACTTATACGGTGCAACAAAAGTGATATTTAGAGGCAATATATTTTATTTTAGCAGTATTACTTATTGGTGTGGAATCACTTAACAATAATTGAGTTAATTTTATTATATCCGGAATCACAAAATTCATTAACAATATTTATATAAGCCAAGTTTATAAATAAATATAACGACAATTATATCATTACCGCTAAAGCCTATTGTAATACTCCATCATAATTATATTTGGTGGTCTTATTATTAGGTTAAACACTAAGATGGGTGCTAAAGGCAACATATAAATAAACGAAAGAAACATTATAAACAATTAATTAAAACAAATCCCATTGTGGATCTAAAAGATAAATTTAACAATAGAAGTTGATAATGACTCCCAATTGTAATTTTCTCAAAATTAGAGTATTATGGAAAATTTACTTTCTTTAGACCTTTTTTCCCCTACTTTTATAGGTAGTTTGACAATCTCTTATTTTAGTGTTTGAATTATTGCAATTACTTTTTAGTGTTCTTTTGGTGCTAATAAAATAATATGTATTTGGTTGATTGAATAAAATAATTATAAAATAAAAAAATCAGTACTATTTTTATTGATTATTACATTGATGGAAGATTATTTAATGTAGTTTTTCCTAATATTAATTCATACATCACACGGTTTATAGCTACGTGTTTGAAAAGTGATTATTTATGTTGCTATATACACATCGATCATTCATAATTTCGATGATAAAATATCTTTATTTATTAAAAACGCAATATTTTGATATACAATTGTTGTTAATAATGTTGCGGAAGCCAAATATATAGAGAGTGATAGAATCACAACTGCTATATCTAAATGTAGCTAATAAATAGTAAATGAGACAACAACAAAAGGAACACCAAGAATTAACGAGGTTCGGCAAACTTTTGTTTTCTTTTGCCTAGTCCTCAGACACAACCAACCAATATTTATTTCACTCCAAAAGAGTACAAGTGAAATACTACAAGAGAGAAAGAAGAACAAACGCCTTAGGAGATGAGAAGGCAAGTGAGAGGTGTGTTACAAATGAATTAGGAGCTACCTATTTATAGGAGTGAATTCTTCCTATTGATGTCATCCATGACATCACAATATGTCAAAATGTCAAGATTTACCTTGTGAAACCAATTTATTGTTCACCTAAATTTCACCTACAAAAGGTGCTATCTTTGACCTTTCTACCAATGAAGAATTATCCTCATAACTACCATATCTTCTCACTAATCCATTTTTGAATCTTGTCAAATTTAACAAATCTCCACCTTGGCAAGATTCTCCATTTTCAACTTTCTCTCAACAACAATTTTGATTGTGTCTTCAACCATAATCTTCAATGTTCAACAATGTTGATCAAGTTCAAACAATGTTGAAACTTGACCGCAGTCACCACTTTTGTCAACATATCGGCAGGATTATCCGTAGTATGAATTTTCTGCATTATGACTCCACCATCTTCTATGATCTCTCGTATGAAATGATATCGGACGTCAATGTGCTTCGTCCTTGCATGATAAACTTGGTTCTTTGCTAATTGAATAGCACTCTGACTATCACAAAATATTGTGATTCCTTCTTGTCCAATACCAAGTTCTCTAAGCAATCCTTGAAGCCAAATTGCTTCCTTCGCAGCCTCTGTAATTGCCATGTACTCTGCCTCAGTGGTAGACAAAGCAACTGTTGACTGCAAAGTAGACTTCCAACTAACTGGTGCATTTGCAATAGTGAAAACATAACCAGTAGTCGATCTTCGTTTGTCCAAATCACCTGCATAATTTGAGTCACAATATCCAACAAGATATTGACTATCTTTCTGCTCGAAAACCAAACCAACATCTATAGTATTATGAATATACCGTAGAATCCATTTTACAGCCTGCCAATGATCCTTTCCAGGATTGTGCATGTACCTGCTTACAACTCCAACAGCGTGTGAAATATCTGGTCTTGTGCAAACCATTGCATACATCAAGCTACCAATAGCATTAGCGTATGGTACTCTTGACATATATTCTCGTTCAACTTCATTCTTAGGTGACATAGCATCACTAAGCTTAAAATGAGGAGCAAGCGGAGTGCTAACCGACTTCGTTTTTTCATTCATACCGAATCGGTTTAGTACTCTCTTCAAATATTCTTTCTGAGATAAATATAGTTTTTTTAAATGTCTATCTCTTTTTATCTCCATGCCAAGAATCTTCTTTGCCTCACCCAAATCCTTCATCTCAAATTCCTTTCTCAGTTGAATCTTTAGCTTCTCAATTTCCTCTTGACTTTTAGAAGCTATCAACATATCATCAACATATAGGAGAAGATATATAAAGGAATTATCTTCAAGTTTGCGCAAATACACACAATGATCGTATTTGCTTCTTATGTACCTTTGCTGCAACATAAACTTGTCAAATGGTTTGTACCATTGTCTAAAAGATTGTTTCAATCCATACAACGATTTTTCAAGTTTGCACACCATATTTTCTTTTCCATCAACTTTTAATCCTTCTGGCTGAGTCATATAGATTTTCTCTTCCAAGTCTCCATGTAAAAAAGCAGTTTTTACATCCAACTGAACTAGTTCCAAATTCAACTGTGCTACCAAAGCCAACAAAACTCTAATGGAGGAGTGTTTCACAACTGGAGAAAATACCTCATTATAATCAATTCCCTCCTTTTGAGCATATCCTTTGGCCACCAATCTTGCTTTGTAGCGAACATTTTCTTGGTTAGGAAATCCCTCTTTCTTTGCAAATACCCATTTGCACCCAATTGCTTTCTTGCCCTCTGGGAGATTGGCCAATCTCCATGTATGATTCTGATGAAGAGATTGCATTTCTTCATCCATGGCATTCCTCCACTTATCTTTTTGTAAACTTTGGACTGCGTCTTTATAAATGGTAGGAATGTCATCGGCTGCAATTGAGTTAGCACAAGCCACCATATCTGTGAGTCGAGCAGGTTTTATTATTGTCCTTTTTGGCTTGCTCGTTGCTATTGATTCAAGTTGTGGTTGAGGTTCTTGAGATGGAACCTCCTCTTCGACTAGCTCTCCTTCAAGAGGAAAATCTTTTGTTGTTTCCTCGTTTGATCCCTGTGTTGGGAAAATTATCTTTCCCTCAAACTCCACCTGCTTTGAAGCACCATCAATTTGTTTGGCTTCTTCAAGTGTTACCTTATTTGTCAAGGCAGATTCATCAAAGGTAACATCCCTGCTGAAAATAACTTTTCTTGTCTCTGGACACCATAAACGGTATCCTTTGACTCAAGAAGTAATTCCCATAAATAAAGCTTTCTTTGCTCTTGGGTCCAATTTTGACTCTCTTACATGATAATATGCAATTGAGCCAAATACATGTAAAGAACCATAATCTTCAGCAGGTTTTCCATACCATTTTTCAAATGGTGTCTTCCCACCAATAGCAGCAGATGGTAGACGATTAATGAGGTGGCACGCATATGTTATTGCCTCAGCCCAAAATTCTTTGCCCAAGCCAGCATTGGATAACATACACCGAACTTTCTCCAGCAAAGTTCGGTTCATGCGTTCTGCCACTCCATTTTGTTGTGGTGTATTTCTGACGGTGAAATGTCTGACGATGCCATTTTCCTCACAAATTTTCTGAAAAAGATCATTTTGTATTCTCCACCATTGTCTGTGCGAAGACACTTGATCTTTCTGCCACTTTGAGTTTCTATCATCGCCTTCCATTTGAGAAAAATTCCCAAAACTTCATCTTTTGTTTTCATCGTATACACCCACAATCTTCGAGAAAAGTCATCAACAAAGGTTACAAAATAGTGTTTCCCACCTAATGAAGGTGTTTTGGAAGCACCCCAAACATCCGAATGAACATAATCGAAAATACCTTTAGTATTATGGATAGCTGTTCCAAATTTAACCCGTGTTTGCTTTCCCTTGATACAATGCTCACAAAACTCCAAGTTGCAAGTTTTTACTCCTTTTAGCAATCCTTGATCCGATAAAGTTTTCAAGGATTTCCCTCCAGCATGTCCCAAGCGCATATGCCACAGCTTGGTCATTTCTGCCTCCTTCTCGTCATTGGATGTTGTTGCCGCTGTCCCAATAACTGTACTACCTTGATAGTGGTACATGTTATTATTTCTTCGAATTGCCTTCATTACCACCAGTGCACCAGAGCATATTCTCATCACGCCATTATCTGCAATGACTTTGAACCCCTTTGATTCTAGGGCTCCAACAGACATGAGATTTTTCTTCAAATCTGGTACATATCGAACATCTGTTAATGTTCTACTTAATCCATCATGGTTCCTTAATCGGATTGAACCAACACCATATGCGGTAAGAGGATTATTGTTTGCAGTGTGAATAACTCCACATTCTCCTTCTTGTAAATCAATAAACCAGTCCCGATTGGGACACATATGATAACTACAAGCTGAGTCCATCAACCATACATCAGATGATTTGGATGGATCTGTTGTAACTAGTGAGTAGTCATCACAATCAGCCACATTTGAATCCATGACAGCCTTCCCATTATTTGGTTTGGCTTTGCTATTCAACTTTGGGCAGTCTTTCTTCCAATGCCCTTTTTCTCGGCAAAAGGCACATTCATCTTTGCTGAGTCTCGATCTTGACTTGGATCTCCCTTTCTTCGTTCTCATATGCTTTTGAGAACGACCTCTCGCAACGTCAAAAATTTCAACTGCAAAATTCGCATTTGACACAATTCTTGTCATAAGCGAAGATGCCAATGATGACGTATTATTGACACTTGATGTGGACTCATCATTTTTCTTGTCTCCCATTTTACTACAAATACTATTTACTAGCTAACAATGCAAAGACCAAAGTAAATCTTTTTCTGATGTGGAAGTTCAGACTATGCTGCAACCACAGAGCATACTCAGATAATACCTTGGCTCTGATACCAATTGTTGCGGAAGCCAAATATATAGAGAGTGATAGAATCACAACTGCTATATCTAAATGTAGCTAATAAATAGTAAATGAGACAACAACAAAAGGAACACCAAGAATTAACGAGGTTCGGCAAACTTTTGTTTTCTTTTGCCTAGTCCTCAGACACAACCAACCAATATTTATTTCACTCCAAAAGAGTACAAGTGAAATACTACAAGAGAGAAAGAAGAACAAACGCCTTAGGAGATGAGAAGGCAAGTGAGAGGTGTGTTACAAATGAATTAGGAGCTACCTATTTATAGGAGTGAATTCTTCCTATTGATGTCATCCATGACATCACAATATGTCAAAATGTCAAGATTTACCTTGTGAAACCAATTTATTGTTCACCTAAATTTCACCTACAAAAGGTGCTATCTTTGACCTTTCTACCAATGAAGAATTATCCTCATAACTACCATATCTTCTCACTAATCCATTTTTGAATCTTGTCAAATTTAACAAATAAGTTCAAAATTAGGTTAGCTTCTGATCTAATATTATCTTTTGGTTAAGAAATCAAATCTATTATAGCTTTTGACGCTCGATAGAATCAGCACTTGCTCAAGACAATTATAATATATATAGATAAACAAAGTTATAATTATTCGATTTAACTTTAATCAAAAAAAATTTATAAAAGATAATAACTATGAGATTAATACTAAACACACATTTCAATTTAAAATATTTAAGACTTCGATATCAACCCCCCCCCCCCCCCCACAATTTCAATATTTTTTTAGTTGGGAGACTTTGATAGAGAACGTGGTTGACTATGGTTACTAGTTAATTAAATTACGTGCCGTCAAAGAGTGGCAGTGCAACTACCACTGAAAATCTACACTCAAATTCATTACCTAATTTATTTAAAAAAATCCTGTCATTTCAATTTCTATTTAAATAATATTCATCTATGCATAGATATAAGAGAAGATATGAAGTTGTACCATTGTCGTGAAATGATAAATACTTTTTTATCCTTGATAACAGATTTTGAATTCGAGTCTATCAACACGATATCGGACACCAGATATAAAGTTGTGCCAATTACTACACGAACCAAAGGATATGTTGCAGTTAATGATAGTTGTGTTTCTTATCCTAAACCAATGTGAAAGATATGAAGCTACACGTACCAAAGGATATGATTCAAATGTTGTGTTTCTTATCTTAATAAGATGTTTCGATTGATTTGAGTTTTAAATATGGAAAAAATTCTTGATAAAGAGTGTATTACCATTAAATAGTTTTTTCTAGATTTGAATTAGTCGGACTCTAATAAAAATACCGAAACTCTGAATAAAAACAACAACTCCTTTTTCTACAAATGGCACAATTTCTATGTGTTTCATAATTTGGTCATTGCAGCTGTGCCAATTCTCTCTACACATTCACATTTCAAGTTGGACATTGACTGCATTGCTGGTTCCAAATTTGGACTAACATATGTGAACACATACACATTTTTTTCTTTCAAAATTATCCCAAAAAAAAAAAAAGCTTTAAACTAAAAGTAATCTATAATATGTGTATTATTCATGTATAAAATATCTATATCTGTGTTTAATTTATATATATCTCAAAAAAATAAATTCGACTACATATTTACAAATATCTCTTAATTTAATTATTCAAGTTTTCAACTCAACTTATTTGATTAATTTGAATTTGTGTCACAGAAACCCCACCATTATAGGTTTAGTTTCCTATCGAATAATTAAAAGGATTTTAGCCATAGGACAATTGTGAAGAAAAAAAGGACATCGAAGGTGAAAATTTTCCTAATGTTAGAAGAAAAAGAGACTAAATGAGAGTAGATTAGTTCAATTTAATTTAAGTTGAAAATATGTGTAAATATGGTTACATAAGGTCAACTACCTAATCAATCATCCAATTTATATAATTTAGGTTTGTCTCAATTAAAGGAAAACTTTTCAACTTCTCCTATTTCTTTTAGAAAAAAATGGGAAGACAAGAAATGGGGTTGTTAATTTTTATATATAGATTATTTTACTTTTGGATTAAAAAAATTTGATACAATTTAATTGTGTACTTGTGTTATCAAAGGAAATACATACACTATTATAAAATGAAAAATGAATAGGTCATTTTATTCAAATTAAACGGTATATATACATAATCAAATTGTCTACTGAAAAGAGAAAAAAAGCGAAATAAATATTACATATAAAAAGAAGAACGTACAAGATCTTCCTTTAATTTGCCCTTTCAATTCATTATTGCATGAAGAAAGAAACTTGAAATCTATATGGATTTTGAATTTGTCTATGAAATGAAAGAAAGAGAAGTTTAAAAGATTTATTTTGAAAAAAAAAGAATAAAAAAAGACTTTTCTCTTTACTTTTCAATTTCATAATTGCATGAAGAAAGAATCTTGAAATCAATATGAATTTTGAATTTGTCCATGAAGTTTCTTATGTCACTATCACTTTGAAAAACATACAAGTCCTTTCCATATTTAATTTCCTTAGTTTTTGCTATAATTTGAGTTTTCTATCCATCATAATTCATAAATACGTATGATATATATATATCTATAAATTTATTCAATCACGCAAACTCTTATCTCTTTTTTCAATCCTACCAACTTCTACTTTGATTATTGACAAAAAATTTTCACTATTGTTCATTTGGTGAGTGGGTAAAACGCTCGCTAAAAAAGACGATTTTTGTATTCAGGAAATTCGAATTAAGCTCTTTTTGTTATACATCACAAAACATGATTGTTATGAAAAATCATCTTTTTAGTTCTATAAATATAAGGACTTTCTAGAAGTAGCTGGAGAAAAATCTGCAAGTATATAAATTACAACCACAACTTAAATTATCGTAAAAATTATCACAAAACAATTTTTTTATTTTTTATTTTGGTTTTTCACATCTTAAACATCATTTTATAAGATGAAAATAATTTGTTTCTCATAAACCTAGTTGTTGTCAATGGAAATAATCATGTTGTTTCTCAAACACCTATATGGTGTTTTTATATCATAACTCATAAGTATAAGGTTTTAGAAGGCCAACTAAAGTATTAACAGGCTAATTAGCATTCTTTATGAATGGACCTGATAAAAAATCGAGCTAACATATAAAATACCTTGTCCATTATTGTAAATAGGAACTTAAAACTTTATAAATATTTGATATAGATTTTATGTAATGATCTAAGAGGAAAAAGATACTATTAGAGAAATGATGATTTTTTTTTAACATTATATGTTTGTCTTGTATGTATAATATATTGACTCATAGAAAATCCAACAAGAAAACTCATATATTGCTTTTATCAAAGGGAAGGCAAAACTTTGACTTTGGAATATTTGTTATATTCATATTGACACAAAAAAATATCCAAACATTTGTTACATCACTTTCTTTGAAAATGAAATTGCCATATTTTACCCTATGCCCTCTTCCATACACTTGCAGGCCAAATTGCTTGTCTTTTGCTGTCTGTGTGGTCTGTTTCCTTTTGCTTTGCAGTAAGATATGGTCCAACTTAATGTCTAGGGCAGACGTCCGAGTTAAATTTTTTTATAAGGGGATTGAAAAGATTTACTAGAATAATACGCGTTAGATTAAACAACGTGACATAGAGCAAGTTTTGAACCATCTTTGCTAGTACATTATAAACTTCTCTTATATTATATCAAAAAATTTAATAAGGGAATTGAAAATATTTAATAGAATATTATGCGTTAGATTCAAGAACATGAATTTTCGAACAATATTTGCTAGTATACTAATATATTTTTTAATCTTACTTATACAGTATAATTTTCGATGTAAAAATTCATTATGTCGCTCTGCTACACCACAAACAAACGCATCAATCATGTTACACTTAAACTATATGACAAAAATGTAACTTAAAATTATACACTTTATATACATAAGAATATGTCATTTTTAACATTTACTGGATTGGGCCTTGAATATTGTGGCCCAGCAGGTAGTGGTTATCTCAATTTAGATTCCAAGCAAATCTATAGTTGGGCTGTCTAATTCTTAGGCCCAGCATGGCCAGCCCACCTCAACTATGAAGGGATATAACTAGACGAGCGTAAATAATAATGGTATCTCGTACATATTTCGACGATTGATTGCCTAAATAAATCAACTTTAAAGTAAAATTTGTTAGTACAAAGAGTGTGTTATAATTTATGGTCGACTGCTATTAATATTTAATTGTATAAAGTATGTTCCTTTGTTGCACCCACAGCCCAATATAATTTGTTTCTTCGTTAGATTTAGGAAGTTTGTGAGTATTTTATTTTATTTTTGGGTGGTGTGTTTGTGTTTGAGGACAGAATTAACATGCTATATAAGTCTGATCGTATAAACTAGTCATTCAATAATCTTTTGAATATATGATATAACTTTTTTTCGAAGAAACTTAAAAAGGATGATGATTAACAAAATCAACTGATCATAAGTAGGCTGATAAAATCGGTTTTAAAAAGGAAAAAATTATTGTTATTATTATTTTTACCTATACTTTAGAAACATTACGTATCTTATAATTAATTAAGAGTTTCCTATCAGATGTTGAGAAAGATAAACTTAGACACATTTATTTTTGCTACCAGATACACTAAAATAAGAAGAGAGGTAAGCGAAATGGGGAGGCAGGTAGGTGAGATTTTGTTATGTATCCCACGTACTTGCGAATCACACTAGATACATGTGGTGTGATTCAAATGTATTCCGGATATCATATACATAGAAGAATGGAGAGCGTGATAGGAGAAAGGTGAGGAACGCAAGCGAGATTTGTTATGTGTTCGAGATAGATGCAAATCCACGTACTTGGATACAATATATCTAGAAAAAATTCGACCCCATGAAATGTATCTGGTAATTAAGATACATAATCTTGCAAACTAAAATGTATATAAATAATTTGCTCTTAAACTAGTGAGATTTATGTACATTTCCTTTTAAAAAAGGAAAAAGAGTTCGAAATCACTAGTCAACTTAGAATATTTAGTGAGGTGGTTAGTAGTACTATCTCATTTCAAGTATCTGAAATCACTAGGCTACAATAACTTATTGTGTTAGAATATTAAAAATATATCATTTAATTATTTCATGTATCATTTTACTTGTATATACGATATTTTAATTCGACGAAAGATATCTAATTGAACACCCTGAACTCGATTTAGCTACGCCAGGTGTTTTCAATGAGTACACGTGGAAATAATATCTATATATCGATGTGTGCGTGTATATATATATATATACATATATATATATATGGGAAAATTACGCGGATAAACAAACTTATACTATTTAATTACTCATCATAGCTATAGTTTGCTATAATTACCACTCGCGACTAACATTATACATTAATTACGTGGACTGACTTCGAGTTTGTATAATTAGTCATGTTTGTATGTGTATAATTCGCCAGGATATACAAATAAATATGTATAATATATAATTTTATATACAATTCACCTCTCTCCCACCCTCTGCCCTCTCTCTCTCGCCTCTCTCCTCCCTCTCTCAATCTCGCTCGCCTCTCTCCTCCCTCTCCCAATCTCGCTTGTCATTTATACAAATGTATATGTATAATATACAGTTAAATACAACTATATACATATACATTTCACCTCTCTCCCACTCTCTTCCCTCTCTCGCTCGCCTCTCTCCTCCCTCTCTCGATCTCGCTCTCCTCTCTCCTCTCTCTCCCAGTCTCCCTCGCCTTCTCCTCCCTCTCCCAATTTCTCTTGCCATATATACAATTACGTATGTATAATATACAATTATCTAACCAATATACATATACAATTCACCTTTCTCCCACTCTTTTCCCCTCTCTCTCGTTTCTCTCCTATATATAACATGTAGCTACAAATTGTAATTATCAAACTATAGCTATGGAGAGTAATTAATTATTTTTCAGTGGTTATATGTGAAAGTTTCCCTATATATATTGGAAAATAATTGTGGTCCAAATCTCCTTAACGAACGTGATTTTTTCTTTTTAAAAAAAGAATATGAATTTAAATGGATTATGCTTACTATTTTATAGTGCTTCACACGACTCATCAATTAATTCTTTTCTCTATCCCCAAAGATTGCATGTCAACATCATCCTATTATATTAATAAAGATTTCAAGTTATATATATATATATATATATATATATATATATGAGTAAGATAATTATATATTATCATATCATTTTCACTTGTTATAACAGACAAACAAATAAATATTTTATTTCTAATAATGTTTTAAATTTTATATCTTTAAAAAGCTTATTTATGCATATTATTTGAAGATTTAATAATTTAAAAAAATTACTTAAATTTATTATGTACAAAACTTAAACTCTTTAAAGAAAGTTTGAAATGCATAGATCGTTGTGTCATTATTATAAGTTATGTGACATGATCCACCAACAGAGCAAGTAGAAGAAGAAAAGGGAAATATTATGATAGTTAATGATTAATTCAAAGACTTCTAAACCCTAATAAAATCCCTCCAAACAAAATAATAGAGTAAAATGAGAAAAAAATATATGATGAAAATAACAGTTTTTTTCATGATAATCAATTGTATTTTGATAGCTAGTGTAGCTTATTGTTGATTCAGACAGGTTCCTAATTTTAAATTCGGAAAATTCTAAAATATTGCTTCCTCATTTTTTAAATTACACATTATTGTAAATAATTTTTACAAAAAATATATTTTCAAATATACTAATGAAAATAATTGAAATCTATAATTAAACGTTAGCTAATTATTGGATCATGAAGTAGAGCCAATGATTATATAGTGAATACCAATATGAGTGAATATGCAGTGATAAAACTGCTTTATTTTTAATCGAAAGTCTCGAATTCGAATCGGAGCTCCACGTGTGTCAAAACAAGGACCATAACAAGGTACGAAAAGTGAGGCCATATATATATATATACAAGTTGGTTCTAATAATCAACAAAATGACTGGTGAATATCCATCTGGTCCCATTATACACTACTTGTTTAACTTTTTGTATGATTTGGAAAATATTTTGAAAAATTAATTTTCGATATAAATATATTTCAAAGAAAACATTTGTCACTAGAAGTAGACAAAGGACTTTCTTTAGCACGATCGATCCAAGCTCATAACACGTATTATTATTTTTTGATTCGATATAAGTTTTACGAAATTATCTTTTGAACTATGTTATTATCAAGCTTAGAAGCACAATAAACCTCTTTATTGTTTTTCTCTTATTCTGATATGAGATTTATCTAACATATTAATTTACATTCCTCATTTTCGGATAATTCTCATAGTATTAAATAGACCCAAAGTATTAAAAGGGAAAAGTAAGGGAATAAAATAAATTGCTATTGCATTTCAGAGTCATTATGTTGTGGGTAAAATTTGGTTTTAATTAGGAAAACAAGAATTATTGGTTCTTGTTTGACAAAAATAATTATTATTTAACAATTTAACACTTGGATTGTTTGGGAAGATTCTGGATTGAATTCATCTGGACGCAATGAAAGCGAGTTTTCATATATAATGTAATTTATCACTATTCGATAAATTTGAATTTGGACAATTTATCCATGATTAAAATGTAGTTCGAATACAATTAATGGATGGTCTAATGATCGAGTGACAAGATAATATTCAGTTTAAATTCGGGTATATATTTGGCTAAGTAATAGAAAAAAAAAGCTAGAATTCAATCATATAATTATTTTCTTTCATGTCCTAAATTGCTTGCGTATCTTAGTGTTAGGAAAAAAAACATGATGTTAACACACAATATATCGATGTGTCCAAATTTTCTTCTTTTAATTTCCCCCATATATAACATTTCTTGTTTTTTCCTATGTATAGCCCCACAAACCAAAATGTTTGTTGATGGAAGCTTTTGTCCCTTAGTCAAATTCTATAGTAAATTTTATAATAAATATAATAACTAAAATAATATTATCTCAAGAACTAGCATTTATATGTAATTTTAAAAAAAAAACATTGTTGGGTAAGAATAAGGACATGGGTGGGTGGTCAATAGTGAGTACTAGTAGGGATTTGGGGCATTGGGACAGAGCTAATAAGGGTTCAAAGATTTATTCGAACACCTTTTGATGAAATGTTATATATATGTGGTTAAAATTTAATTGTATATATATTTAGTAAATGTTGACTTTCTTCAATTTCTTCATGTTTTTACTTCATATTTTGACCCTCTTAATAAAAATCTTGACTCCCAGCCTCCCATCACTAATTAAAGGTTTGAGAGGAGACGATGAACCTAGAATGCTCACCAATGAAACCCGTTTCCCTTACTTTAAGAAAGTCATTTTTCTGTTATTTTAAAATATTCGTGTTTTTTCGGAGAAAATAGTTTCCAAACATTTTAATCAACCAAACTAAAAACTAAAAACATTTCTTTTTTCACATTTCCGTCTTTCTTTTGAGCCAAATGTCTATTACAAACAGTTTCTTTACCCTACAAATTATGTTTGAGGTAACGTCTGCATACAATCTACCCCATACCTTCCCTATATCTTATTTATTTAAATTATATTGAATATATTATTTTTGGTAAAAACATATTCTCCATCCTGCCAAACGCACCCAAATTGTTTCTAGTTGGTTCATCCTGATGTGTTGCCTTTGTTTTAAAAAAATGCACTCAAATAACCATAATAATGTATCATGATTCACTGCTGTCGTCTAAATGAAAACTACTTAACCATTTAGGTGTGTTCGTTACTAAGGAAAATGTATTTATGGAAAACCTTTTTTTTAGGAAAACAAGTCTATATTTTATTTATTTATATTCAGTATATATATAAAAAAATCATCCTAAAAGAGTATATATAATTTAGACAAATATATACGGAGGGTGGACACGTGGGAGGACTGAGGATGAAAACTACCGGGGTAAAGATAAGGTGCATCGAAGATTGAAAACGAAACAATAAATATGGAATGTCTCGTGACATTTGAAAATCTAATGTCGATAAAAGATTTTAGCACTCTTTGTTAATGTATATATTTATTACCGCCAGTTAAAAATTATTTTTGTTATAGTTATGTAACATCAATATATCTAAGGGATTGATTGTTTGGTAATAGTCATGTAGAGGATAGCTAGCACCAAAATATGTGAATTAAAGTCAATCACCAAATTTCATATATTTGTATAATATATAGTCGTTTCTATGGCTAAGATAAGAAAGGCATCAATTTGGAATATTTAGATGTTACCAAATGTTTATTGTGTGTGCATATATATATATATATATATATATATATATATATATATATATATTCCTCCATGTAAAGGTAGAACAACTTCAATCCCAAATTACATATGCTGAAGATTAATTGAAGTATTTCTAAATTTTGTAGGACTGTAGATATATGAATCGTTTGGTATAAGGTACAAGATGTAATAATCTCAGGATAAAATGTAGGATTATCTTATTCTACGTTTTGGTTTGAATGTATCAGACAATCCATAATTATTAATTCCGAGATAACTTGTAAATAATTGATTTAGCAGCTTGGTTGGATATTGGTTGCTATGTATTGTCTTGTATTATATTATATTACACTTTGTATTGTTTTGATGGATACAATATTTAAAAAATTTATATCGATTTTCGTTATATACATCATTGATATGAACGATAAACCTAAAAATAAAATCTAAATAGTATAATTATTAAAAATAATTATATTTTTAATAAAATAGAAAAATAGACTCTAGTAAACTAATTTGCTTACATATGGTTAGAATAAAATTAGGTATCTAGACAATCAAGAGTGCACGAGCTGAGTCAACACCACATTTGATCTGAATATCATGATCTGATAACGATATTATATGTAGTCTCTATATATACTTTATAATATTCCTTTCTCTTTTTTATCGACAGTGTTCAATATTCACATTAAAATTTAATTAATTTAAAATTATATTACGTAAAATCCATTTAAGAAAAGCTCTTCTAACCAAAAATTATTGCATAATCAAGACTCGAAAGTTAAAATTAAAATTTCTGATTAAGAAAAAAATAATTGTATTTATCGTAGCACATTCTTTGTGTATTTTGGTTCTTTAAATTTGGCTCACTACTTTTTTTTAATCTTTTTTTTTTGTCTATTACATGTCATCCAGCTCTCATTTTTGTTCCCCATCACATGCATTTTTGAGCTCTTGTTTCAATCATTTGATATATATATATATATATATATATATATATATATATATATATATATATATATATATATTAATGTGTTGGGTTATCCCACATCGGAAGTGGAAGGGGCTGGTGGTCAATTTATAAGTGTGAGGGAAAGCCTCAACCTTTGAGCTAACTTTTGGGTTGAGAAGGCCCAAGACCACCCAACATTGGTATCAGAGCCCAGGTTGTCAACAAGTCTCAGCCCACCGGGAAAAACTGGGTTGTCGCTCTCTCCAGCCCAAGGCCCGATGTGAGAAGGGGGAGATTGTTGGGTTATCCCACATCGGAAGTGGAAGGGGCTGGTGGTCAATTTATAAGTGTGAGGGAAAACCTCAACCTTTGAGCTAGCTTTTGGGTTGAGAAGGCTCAAGACCACCCAACATAATGTTTATTTATTTTATTAATTTTTCAACATACTTCCTTAAGTATTTATTTGTAGTTATACTAAACGCATGAAAATATTTTACCTATAATTATGGGAGGGAATGGAGTAATATTATGTTGATCATTTTAATTAGTTGAGAAGTAATTATGTTTTAATAATCAATTTGGACGTGATATATATAACGCAAATTGATCCAGATTTTAAAAGGGTAATTTTGTTAAGAAAGCTACATTCAATGATCTTGATAATGATAGTGTTGAACTTTTGACCCTCATGCCTTCAAGGTTAAAATACAAAATTTATTAACGTTGAAGTTTTATCCATGAAAAATGCTAGATAAAAAATTTAAGACCCGGCCCCTATATTCAAGATCATTTTTGTAAATCACCCTTTCAAAGGAAGCTCAAAGTAACCCG